>CM022302.1:492103141-492535598 GCA_011799875.1 Thinopyrum elongatum | reverse complement strand
ACAGATACAATATAACATACCATACATTGTAAAAAAAACTAGTGAAAAAACTAAAACATACATACATATAGTGAAAAATAATCATCTAAAAACATCTAAACTAATTAATTTCTATACACATATATACAATATACTAATTAATTCCTCAAATGTCAAAATTCCTCAACTTTTTTCTATCACTACATAATACTAATAGTGAAATTTTTTCTGTAGATACATATATACTAAATAATCATCTAAAACAACTAAAACATCTAAATAAAACATCAAACATTCATGCATACATGTATAAAAAAAACTAGTGAAAAAAAACTAGTCAAAATTCCTCAAATGTCAAAATTCCTCAAAATTTCTATACATACATTATACTAATTAATTCCGGTTTGGAAAAGATACATGTGGTCAAATGTTTTCTATGCAAATTGTATACATACATACATATATTGTATACATACATCATACATTGTATTCATACATATATACATCATACACAACATCTAGTAAAAAAATCAATCTATGAATGAAAAAAAGATGAACAAATTTTGTGTGTGTGTGTGCGCGCGCGCGTGTGTGCACCTGCGGCGGCGCGGCGGCTTCGATTGGAGGGAGGAGAGGGGGGAGAGGGGATCACAGCGCGGGCGAGGTCGAGGCGACGACGACGGCGAGGCAGGGGCGAGGTCGAGGAGGAGATCAAAGGGGGCAGCGTCGGATCGGAGAGGAGGTGCGGCGGCGTCGGCGACGATGAGGACGGGCTCGGGGGCAGCCTGGCAGCGTCAATCGGCGCGGGCGACGGCGGTAGCCTGGCGGCGTCTGTTCGGCGTCGATGAAGAATGGGGAATGAAAATTTCGTAAGTGCTGCTTATATAGGAGGCACCTTTAGTCCCGGTTGGAGCCACCAACCGGGACTAAAGGTCACTTTTTGCCAGCCGAAGCGGCGGGAAGCGCAGGCCTTTAGTCGCGGTTGGTGGCTCCAACCGCGACTAAAGGGGGGCCTTTACTCGCGGTTGGAGCCACCAACCGCGACTAAAGGCTAGTGCTCGCGCAGGCGCGGTGCAGGAAGTTTAGTCCCACCTCGCCCAGCGAAGGGCAGCCGCACTGGTTTATAAGCCCCGCCGCGGCTGCTCCTTCGAGCTCCTCCCTAAAGCAGGCCTTCTGGGCCTACCGCACCTGCGCTGCCCTGTGGGGCCTACTAGGCCTTGCGGGCCTGCATCCTGGCCCAACTAGAGGTTGGGTTTCTAGTCGTATGCAGGCCATGGTGGCCCAGTAGGCGGGCTTTTTTTAAATTTATTTATTTTTCATTTTTTTTGTTTTCTGCTTTATTTATATTCTTTTGTTTCTGAGTTGTTTTTTTTGCTTTATTTAGAGTTTCTTTGTGAATCTTTTTGCTTTAGGTAAAACAAATTATAAACTTTCTGTTAGTGCCAGTAGTTTTCAAATTTGAATAGTTTAAATTTGAATTATTTGAAATTTGTGTGAATCACTAGTTTGTGAATAACTTTACTTTAAAAATAGATTTTTCAGTGATTCTTTTTTCTGCTGTTTAATATTAGTGTGTTTTATCATTACATTCAATTTGGTAATTCTTAGGTTATTTTAAAAAATGAAATGCCTTTGTAACAGATGAGTTTTTGTCCGAAACCCTGATACTTCGAAAGAGATTGTCCATTTTGTACACGAAGTGCATCCTGTTTTTGCCATAACCCTCTCAACTTTTTTGCACATGCTATGTGGGTGAAATGATGATAACATGCCAACTTTCAACCTTTTCAGAGTTTATTTGTAGTGCTTTTCAATTTCAGGGTCATTTAGCTAAGAAAAAACCAGTAAATGCATGAAAAATAGCAAATGATGTCAGAAAGGGTTGAAAATTGATGACGTGGCTTTGAATGGTGCATACTGAACGCACAAAAAGTCTGGAGTTGAAATAAGTTTAAAAAAATGAAATGCCTTTGTAAGAGATGAGTTTTAGCCCAAAACCCTGATACTTCGAAAGAGATTGTCCATTTTGTACACGAAGTGCATCCAGTTTTTGCCATAACCCTCTCAACTTTTTTGCACATGCTATGTGGGTGAAATGATGATACCATGCCAATTTTCAACCTTTTTAGAGTTCATTTGTAGTGCTTTTTAATTTCAGGGTCATTTAGCTCAAAAATATCAGTAAATGCATGAAAAATAGCAAATGAAGTCAAAAATAATTTGTTTCTACACAATATTTCTTCGCGTTTCAAATGCCAATACACATAAGTACCCTAACTATTACAAAGATTCCCTCCGGTTTGTTCGAAGTGGGACTTTTCAGATATATAAGCCCGGAAAATCACTAGAGAAGAAAGTGATGACAGTGAAGGCTGGTCATATCCCAGAGTGGGATCTTTGGGTATGAAACTTTTTCTTCGCGTGTGTTCCTTTGCGCCGTAACCATGGACAATCTTCATCATTTAACTGGATGCTCGGGTCAATATTCACTGTGAAGGGAGCAATTTCATGAAACTTTTCATAATCTTCTGACATGTCTGTCTTGTCCTCCACTCCCACGATGTTTCTTTTCCCTGAAAGAACTATGTGGCGCTTTGGCTCATCGTATGATGTATTCGCTTACTTATCTTTTCTTTTTCTCAGCTTGGTAGACATGTCCTTCACATAGAAAACCTGCGCCACATCATTGGCTAGGATGAATGGTTCGTCTGCGTACACAATATATTCGAAGATGGAAACTTGGACAGCAAGTACAGCTCATCTTCAACAGCGTCGTCATGCATGAGACGTGTCTACAACCAACCGGCAAAAGTCCCCGTTTGTTCACATGTAATCCAGTCGTCAGACTGCTCCAGGTGTTTGGAGCGTAGAATATTCTTGTGTTCCTTGATATACGGAGCCACCAAGGAGGAATTTTGTAGAACTGTGTAGTGTGCTTGAGTGAGAGAATGCCCGTCCATACATATTATTGCTTTCGGTCCTAGCGTGCCTTTTCCACCCAGTCTGCCCTCATGCCGCAATTCAGGAACACCAATCGGCTTAAGGTCAGGAATAAAGTCAACACAAAACTCAATGACCTCCTCATTTTCATGGCCCTTAGAGATGCTTCCTTCTGGCCTAGGACGGTTATGAACATATTTCTTTAAGACTCCCGTGAACCTCTCAAAGGGGAACATATTGTGTAGAAATACAGGATCCAGAATGGCAATCTCTTCGACTAGGTGAACTAGGACGTGCGTCATGATATTGAAGAAGGATGGTGGGAACACCAACTTGAAACTGACAAGACATTGCACCAAATCATTCTCTAACCTTGGTATGATTTCTGGATCTATTACCTTCTCAGAGATTGCATTGAGGAATGCACATAGCTTCACAATGGCTAATCGAACGTTTTCTGGTAGAAGCCCCCTCAATGCAACCGGAAGCAGTTGCGTCATAATCACGTGGCAGTCATGAGACTTTAGGTTCTGGAACTTTTTCTCTGCCATATTTATTATTCCCTTTATATTCGACGAGAAGCCAGACGGGACCTTCATACTGAGCAGGCATTCAAAGAAGATTTCCTTCTCTTCTTTGGTAAGAGCGTAGCTGGCACGACCCTGATGTATGCCGTCTTTTCCGTGCATACGTTGCTGGTCCTCCCGTGCCTCCGGTGTATCTTTTGTCTTCCCATACACGTCCAAGAAGCCTAGCAGGTTCATGCAAAGATTCTTTGTCATGTGCATCACGTTGATTGCAGAGCGGACCTCTAGGTCTTTCCAATAGGGTAGGTCCCAAAATATAGATTTCTTCTGCCACATGGGTGCGCGTCCGTCAGCGTCATTCAGAGCAGATTGTCTGCCAGGACCCTTTCCAAAGATTACTTTTAAATCCTTGACCATATCAAGTACATCATCACCAGTACGGTGGAGAGGCTTCTTCCGGTGATCTGCCTCACCTTTGAAATGCTTGCCTTTCTTTCTTACGGGATGCCTGCTCGGAAGAAATCGACGATGTCCCAGGTACACTTTCTTCTTACAATTATCCAAATATATACTGTTGGTATCATCCAAACAGTGCGTGCACGCGCGGTATCCCTTGTTTGTCATTATGGCATGCATGTATCTTCTGCGGTAGAGGATGCAGTCATTAGGGCATGCATGTATCTTCTGCACCTCTAATCCTAGAGGGCAGAGAACCTTCTTTGCTTCGTACGTACTGTCGGGCAATTCGTCGTCCTTTGGAAGCATCTTCTTTAACATTATCAGCAACTTTTCAAATCCCTTGTCAGATACACCATTCTCTGCCTTCCATTGCAGCAATTCCAGTGTGGTGCCCAGCTTTTTCTTGTCAGCTTCGTAATTTGGGTACAACAATTTCTTGTGATCCTCTAACATGCGCTGCAACTTCAGCCTCTCCTTTTCACTTGCACAGTTTCTCTTTGCATCGGCAATGGCCCGACCAAGATCATCAGCGGGCTCATTTGATGCCTCTTCTTCAGCTTCTTCCCGCATTGCTGGCTCAGCTTCTTTCCCCATTGTTGTACCATCGTATTCAGGGAACCCATGGCCAGGATAGCTGTTGTCATCCTCTTCTTCTTCATTCTCTTCCATTAGGACCCCTCTTTCTCCGTGCTTGGTCCAACAGTTATAGCCGGACATGAAACCGGACTCAAACAGGTGGATGGGAATGGTTCTTGAGTTAGAGTAATTTTGACCATTCTTACAATCAGCACATGGACAACACATAAAACCATCCGCCCGCTTGTTTGCCTCTCAGCCGCAATCAGAAAAGTATGCACGCCTTTAATGAACTGGGGAGAGCATCGGTCATCATACATCCATTGCCGGCTCATCTTCATTACACAACACTGAAAAGACCAAATTAATACAAGTTCATACACACTTATTCTCATAAAACAACATACAAACTCTCTAGCTAAAGCATTTAAATGCAACAACAAATGCGATCAGGATCGTAACTAAGGTAACAATTGATCCAACAGCATAATGATACCAAGCCTCAGTATCAATGGCATATTTTCTAATCTTTCTAATCTTCAAGCGCATTGCATCCATCTTGATCTTGTGATCATCGACGACATCGGCAACATGCAACTCCAATTCCATCTTCTCCTCCTCAATTCTTTTCAATTTTTTCTTCAAATACTCGTTTTCTTGTTCAACTAAATTTAACCTCTTGACAAGAGGGTTGGTTGGAATTTCTGGTTCACATAACTCCTAGATAAAAACATCTATGTCACGTTGGTCGGCATAATTGTCATAAACATGAAATTCAACAAATAGTTATAAAAGAGAATATATATACCACATCCGAATCATAAACCGGATGAGGGCCGACGGGGACGGATATCAAAACCATGCCACTATGTATAACAAACAACGTACGGGTAAGAAAATTATACAAGTAACTATCTAAATCACACAAACATGATTTTTTTATAAAAAGGATAAGAACAAGAGGCTCACCAAGGTGGTGCCAGCGATGGGATGGTGCGGGCGATCGACGGTGGTTAGGACGAGGACGGGAAGGCACTAAGTAAACCACACCTACACATGCAAACTAAGAAGTTAATTTGAGCTCAAATTGCATATAAATCAAATAAACTACCACATATAAATACTCCCAAACTAAAACCCACAAATCAATATACTTATAGAGCATTGCAAGAGCTAATCTAGCAATGAGAGATGAAAGGACAAAGTTGCTAACCTTTGTGAACACTTGGATGGATGGGGTGCCTTCAAACCTTGACAAATTTTTGCAAAAATGGAGGATGAGCTCGAGCAAGAGGGGAAGAACAGAGAGGAGAGGAAAGGGGAAGAACAGAGAGCTCGGGCTCGACGAAGGGTTTATATAGGAGCATCTTTAGTCCCGGTTTGTGACACAAACCGGGACTAATTAGCCTCTAGTCCCGGTTTGTGTCACGAACCGGGACTAAAGGTGCTGGTGGGGCCCCAGCCTGACACCAGCCTGCCACCACCCCTTTAGTCCCGGTTCGTGTCACGAACCGGTACTAGAGGTTCAACACAAACCGGGACTAATGGTTCCCGCCCCCCTAGCCGTTGGAACCGGCACTAATGGTCATATTAGTGCCGGTCCGTTTACAAACCGGGACTAATGGGTCTCACGTAAAGTCATTTTTCTACTAGTGGCTGTAGAGTTTGTAGTTACCATCCTACAACTCACTGTTGTGTTGGATAGAGCATAAACAAATAATTTTCTTGCCACCATTCGTATCTTTTTGCTAATAATCCTTATCAGTTTCTTCACTTGATGCTTGTTCATGAATATCTCATTGCCCCAATGGTCGATGCGTGGATCCTTGCCAAGGGCATATGTACCTACAAGCAACAAGTCAATATTAGAAGCTAACAAGTGTCCAGGCCTAGATCTATATGCACTACATTTTGGAACAACGGGGGGAGTACAAGCCGAGGGATGAAACTAACCTTGGCGGAAAGTGGTGGCCACTCCCGTTGTTGTCCTGCATAAGTAGTGGAAAGGCATGATAAGTATAGCAACCTTAACATCAAACAAATATAGCAAAGGTAAACAACATTATCTCCAAATGATAGCTTGAATGTATTGGTTTCAGCATGCTGTTAAAGCAGATATAAAATGGAAGGCAATGTTACCGACAATAGGCTTAACAGCCATCAAATATTGCAATTCAAACTGGTATTGTTGAAAATGAATAGAACGTAGGTAATGCTTAAACATCACACTGGATAAATGTGTAAAACTGAAATAAAGGGCATGTGTTAACTACACCAGGCATAACTGGAACAAAATATAGCCGTTCAAACTGGTATTGATGCAGTCGAGCGGCACAGTTCTGACTTGCACATAATGAACATCACATTGTGAATGACTGAAATAAACAAGGCATAAATGATCAGTATAACAACCAAATATAGCCATTGAAAACTGGACAGAGTCTCACTGCAACCAACCTAACAAGCAAATACAGATAAACAGGGCATATGCTTGAAAACTGGACAAATGCTCACTGCAACCAACCTAACAAGCAAATATAGATAAACAAGGCATCTGCTTGAAAACTGGACAAATGCTCACTGCAACCAACCTAACAACCAAATACAGATAAACAAGGCATCTGCTTGATAACTGGACAAATGCTCACTGCAACCAACCTAAGAACCAAATACATATAAATAAGGCATCTACTCGATAACTGGAAAAATGGTCACTGCACCCAACCTAACAACCAAATACAGATAAACAAGACATCTACTCACTATAAACAACCAAATATAGCCATTCGTGAAACTGAAGTGAACAATTCATACTTAAACATCACATAGCCCTATTGATCAATACATTTTTGCATAACTGAAATAATTAAACATGGCACAGTTAAAGCACCGCACGGCAAATGCTACTACAACAAAGGGTACGGGTTGGCAAGCTAGAAAAGGTAAGATTTGCTGATAGGATGTTGCCTCACATGTCATGGACGGGATCCTTCCAGTTGGAAGAGCACAGACCCATGGTGCGCTCTTTGATGTCACAGATGGGCTGTTTCACCCTGGAAGAACCTTTGTGGGTGCCCTCCTCGTGGTCGTGGTCGATGAGATCTGACTTGGCAATTAAGGATCCCAAGCCGTCGCCGTAGAACATGTCCTTCAGAAATGACAAAATGGGCTCGATGGCGTACAAGGATCGCAAATCCTTGACCGCTTGGCAGAGGAGATCAGCGGCAGGGCCATCGAAGAGATCGACGACAGTTGAACCAAAGGGGTTGGGGATGGACCACTTAACCTGTGACATGGCCTACGTGAAGCCGTCGCTGTCGACGAGCTTGATGTCGTAGCCAGCTTTCCCAAGATACAGTAATACGCTAGCCCCCTGACATGAAGCCTTCGGCATGGCAACATAGTCAACGTCTTCATCGGCTTCCGTGGCGACGTGTTGCTCCGGGATCAACAGGTCGGGGCGAACGGCGGCCACCTCGCCAACGTCCACCGGAGAGGCCATGATAAACCTCTTCTTGGCCGAATGCTCGTCGGGCTCCCCGGGATACGTGGTCGAGCTTAGGCTGCGACATTCTGGAGCAGGGGATGTGGATCTAGTGGGGAGGGACACCGCAGGCCTCATCTAAAAACTCAGGGGAGTGGGGCGACGGTATGGGAATCGCTGGGTAACCTGAACTTTATTATCTAAGCTAGGAGGAATGGGCAGACCGACAGGGGTTGGCGCCGACGGCGAGCTAGGGTTCGAGGGGGGGAGGGGGCCGGGTGGGGGGACTGTGGAGGGGGGGGGGTGGTGTTTGAGGATACGCCGTGGCTACTGATTTTTTTGCAATGGTGGGTGGAGATGGTGGTGGACGAGGGAGGGCGACGGTTCAAATGCCTCGGCTATTTTACTATAAGGTCGGTGCTGGAGTAGTGTGGGCGACGGTTGAAGTACGGCGGCTACTAAAATTTGGGTAAAGGAATTGATGCGGGGCGGGAGTACCCAAGATCGCGCACGGTCCAATAAGAATATGCGTGTATGATAATAAGGAAAAGTGGCGGAACCGCCGATTTTTGCAACGCTCAAGGTGGGTAGTTTGTTTTTAGATTTCTAGCTAGCTGGTCTATCGCACAGGGTTCGTCCTAATTTCTAAATAAACTACCCGCCTTTAGCTTGCGCAGGTGGTAATTTTACAGCGCACTTGCATCGCACACGGTTAAGTCAGTACCTCCACCCTTTGCTCGCGCTTGCGCAGTCGTGGTGATTTTATAGCGCACTTGCATCGCACACGGTTGAGCCAGTACCTCCACCTTTGCTCGCGCTTGCGCAGTCATGGTGATTCACAGCGCACTTACATCGCACATGATTAAGACATTATACCCGTGTCCGTTGAGCGTCATCAGAGTCTTTGCAGCAAAAAAAACATTAGAGAGGGTCAGAAGACAGCCACACCAGCATGTGGCCCAAATATATATGAGTGAAAAGGGTGGTCTGTGATGTTCAAAATTCCAATGCACAACTTTGACCGTGCGGGCCCACGGTTGGGCGCGTTGTCGAAGATCGATGAGAGGGGCCAGAAGTCAAGAACGACCTGGAAGTGGCCAAATATATGTAGGAATATTGGGTGTGATGTTTAAAACTTTAAATACACAATGCACAACTTTGGTGCCTGCCTCGCAAACCCGAAAGGACCCTTGGATATATCTATAATGACATAATGTCGTAGCTAGCTAGGGTGCTTGACCCACCACCTCCTACTTCGTGTCAGCGGGGCGGGTGCACGTAATGATACTTTGGTCATACATGCATGTCGCCATGACCTACCATAAGACGGACCAGTGAATCTATCGTTTGGTCAAACGACAACTGTTGTTGTCGATAAACTGCTTGGGCCAATAAATTGAACGATCATAAAAATCGCACGAGAGGGACCACAAATCCAGCACCTCTTGCGTGTGGCCCAAAATGATGTACGTTGGAAGGGGTGATGTGTGTTTTCAATATAGAATAATGTACAATTTATATGTGGTGCCTACATCTCGATACAGACAACAACCATGAAGGCCAGGTAGTTAAGGACGAGATACATAGGGTACGGTGTAGGTCGAACCCAGCAATCCGAGCATGTGGGAGGGAATCCTGACAACGCATGAGCTCGAGCTTTGGTTAAACGACATGTGACAGTGATCGGCCCTAACACGAACTAGGAGGAATCCATTCATGGCCAACACATACCCCTCGTTATCGGTCAAAGGGATGATATATATACACTCGGGGAGCCCACAGATATGCGTGTCGTCACAAAAAACCGCACAAGGGAGACGTGGCCGATCAGAAGACCCCGTATACACTGCATGCAGCCCGAAAATATGTATGGGTACGGTGGTGTGTGATGTGTTTAAATCCCAAATGCACAACTTCGATGGGCCACCAACTACATTACAAACCGAACACCGTACCCGACTTTGAGGCGGCGGGGGGGGGGGGGGGGGGGGGGGGGGGGAGGGGGGGGGGGGGGGGGGGGGGGGGGGGGGGGGGGGGGGGTGGGGGGGTGTGGGGGTGGGGTGGTTGTCCGTCCAACGCATGCGCTCAAATTTTATTTGGTCTAACATGGCACACATAGCAATAGGAAACCATCATGGTCAAACCCTTCTCGTTGTTGGGTCAAAGGGATAGATTGTGTGGGCCCCCCTCATTATCGGTAAAGGATAATATATATACCTCGGGGAGCCCACAGATAGGTGCGGCGTCTATAAACCGCACAAGGGAGACATGCTCGATCAGAACACCCTGCCCCCTATACCCTACATGCGACCTGAAAAAGGTTTATATAATCGCCATGACAGGTCACTATAGAGTCAATCATTCTTTAATTTTGTAGAGCAAAAAATAACCAATAAAAACATAGTCTACAAATTAGCAAAACAAGGATCCCAAGGTTTATATAATCACCATGACAGGTCACTATAGAGATATTTATCTCTATAATGACCGTGTCATAGCATTTAATGAAGCTTGAGATATGCAACTTCCCACTGGGTCACCCATCCTTGGACTACTCCAGCCCGAGCATGCTTAACTTCTGCATTCTATTCGACTAGGCTAGCGGATGGGAAGCCGCACCTTGCTGATAGGAATTGCCTCCTTGCCTTTAAGGTGTTTCACGCTGGTCACCCTATGGGACCTACTCCCTCCTATCACACACATTTGTGCTTTTAGAAACTGTGTGCGATATTTACATGGCCGGTGTGTCGCCGCCTAGCCTTCAATGAGCACTGACACTGGTAGCGGGAAAACAATGGGAGAAGAGGCGGGAAACCGATGAGAGGAGTGGCGGGAAACGGTAGCCTGTTTGGATATATAACAACATTAATATAGAAAACTTAGTAGAGAAGGAAGCGTGAGCTAGCACGACGCATGCGCACAGTGCTTACCCATATACTGCATGTGCTGTCGAAAGGGCTGAGGATTGCCGTTTGATCTGGGAGCATCCAACGGTGCAGACGTATGATCCGTGGGATTTGGGTTCTGGCCAATCAGAACGCACGACTCAGATCACGCGCGCAGCAGGGTGGGAGGGGGCATCGGCCACGGTTTGGTAGGCACACGGCTTTCGTGAGTGAACCGTGTGCTATTTGAAAACATTTCGTGAGAAGAATCTCGGTTTTTAAATCCCCGTAAATCTAAAACTCACCCAAAAATTGTGAAACTTGGCATGGGGTCACGACATGGCACATATATGTCGAGGAATTTTTTTTGTCCATTTTGGCACAAGTTTTATTACAAGCCTCTTACAAACCGGAGCTTCTCTCAAAGAAGCCTCGTGGTTCCGATAGGGAAACGTGTCCCCCTTGTGGGCGAAACGACAATCACTGCCTCTTTTTGCCTTGTATTTTTTTCTACGAGCAACATGAAACGACAGGATATCCGTGCTGAAATTTAAACTTATTCAGGGTTCGTTTGGCATTTTTATACACTAATTGAGTTTCCTAGGCATTTAATGTCCATAATTCAAATCTGAACTATAAATACATGCTCCAGTTCACCAAAATGGCTAGAAAAATTATACATGTGTCCTTGGGTGCATGTTTACGTCCCATGCCAGGAATGGGAACGAATTACAACCGTACCGGCGTCCTGGCTCGTCCTCAAACATTTGGAATCTCGGTTTTTAAATCCCCATAAATCCAAAACTCACCAGAAAGTCATGAAAGTTGGCATGGTGTCACGTCATGGCACATATATGTCGTGGTAAAAACATTGTCCAATTTGGGCCAAGCTTTATTACAAACCTCTTACAAACCAGAGCTTCTCTCAAAGAAGCCTCGTGGTTTCGATAGGGAAACGTGTTCCTCTTGTGGGCGAAACGTAATCACTGCCTCTTTTCGCCTTGTATTTTCTTCTACGGGCAACATGGAATGACAGGTTATCCGTGCTGAAATTTAAACTTATTCAGGGTTTGTTTGGCCTTTTTATACACTAATTGAGTTTCCTAGGCATTTAATGTCCATAATTCAAATCTGAACTACAAATACATGCTCC
The DNA here is from genome assembly GCA_011799875.1 of Thinopyrum elongatum. Classification (NCBI taxonomy): domain Eukaryota; kingdom Viridiplantae; phylum Streptophyta; class Magnoliopsida; order Poales; family Poaceae; genus Thinopyrum; species Thinopyrum elongatum. The sequence goes on along the minus strand of CM022302.1, from coordinate 492,523,595 downwards.
AGTTCACCAAAATGGCTAGAAAAATTATACATGTGTCCTTGGGTGCATGTTTAGGTCCCATGCTAGGAATGGGAATGAATTACAACCATACCGGCGTCCTGGCTCGTCCTCAAACATTTGGAATCTCGATTTTTAAATCCCCATAAATCCAAAACTCAGCAGAAAGTCATCAAAGGTTGCATGGTGTCACATCATGGCACATATATGTCATGGTAAAAACATTGTCCAATTTGGGCCAAGCTTTATTACAAACCTCTTACAAACCAGAGCCTGTCGCAAGAACCCTCGTGGTTTTGATAGGGAAACGTGTCCCCTTGTGGGTGAAACGATAATCGCTCCCTCTTCTAGCCTTGTATTTTCTTCTACACGCAACACAGAACAATGGGAGATTCACGCTGAACTTTGAAATTATTCAGGGTTCGTTTGACCTTTTTTATTCATTAATTGAGTTTTCTAGGCATTTAATGTCCATAATTCAAATCCGAACTACAAATACATGCTCCAGTGCACCAAAATGGCTAGAAAAACGTACATGTGTCATTGGGGTGCATGTTTAGGTCCCATGGAATGAATGGGAATGAATTCAATTATCTCGGCGTCCTGGCTTGGCCACAAACATTGCGAATCTCGGTTTTTAAATCTTTGTAAATCCAAAACTCACTAGGAAATCATGAAACTTGGCATGGTGTCACTACATGGCACATATATGCCATGGTAAAATAATTGTCCAATTTGGGCCAAGCTATATTACAAGCCTATTACAAACCGAAGCTTCTCGCAACCCTCGTGGTTCCGGTAGGGAAACATGCCCCTCTTGTGGGCGAAATGATAATCGCTGCCTCTTCTCGCCTTGAACTTTGTTTTCTACAGGCAACATAGATTAACAGGAGTGTCATGCTGAAATTTGAAACTATTCAGGGTTCGTTTGGCCATTGTATATATTAATTAAGTTTTCTAGGCATTTAATGTAGTCCATAATTCAAATTTGAACTAGAAGCACATGCTCCAGTGAAGCAAAATGGGTGGGAAATCATACATGTGTCATTGGGTGCATGTTTAGGTCTCATTTAAGGAATGTGAATGAATTACAAACTTCTCGTCGTCCTGAAACATTGAGAATCTCGGTTTTTAAATCCCAGTAAATCGAAAACTCATCCAAAAAACATGAAACTTGGCATGGTTTCATGACATGGCACATATATGCCGTGGTAAAAAAAATCGTCCAGTTTGAGACAAGGCGCAGACATTAATAGCCAACGAAGTCCTTTTAAAACAAATAGCTGACACATTAATATCGTAAATGGTTGTATTATATGAACCGTGTGTTCCCGTAACCATTTAATTGCGACCACTACCTCTGCCAAAATTTAACCATACTTGGTGGCGTGCGTGCAGCTGTTTGATTAGACGGGACGAGCGCGAAAAGTCCGCCATGCAGGCTCGACGGGACGCGTGCAAGTAGTCCGCCACGCAGGCTCGACGGGACGCGTGCATCCTGTCCACCTCGCAGGCTCGACGGGACACGTGCGAGGAGAAAGGCCGCCCATGCTCACCGGGAAGCGAGCTCTTTGACATCCATCCACCAGCCGCCCGCCTCGCTCACAACTTCTCCATTAATGACGGCCGAGGCATTGTTTAACACGCGGTTAATTAAAGCACCTGGACGGAGGGTGTTTGCTTGTGATCCCATGGCAGCATTTGCTTTGTTCGTGTTTTCAACTCATATTCTGGCCTAATTTAAATTGCCACATAGGGCAACGGATAATACGACGACAAATAAAATGGAAACGGATAATACGACGACAAATTTACAATGGCGTGGATAATAATTGTCTTACATATTCTGGATAATTTAAAATGCCACATGCGGCAAAGCCCGGAAGACACGGGGGCAAAAGAAGAAGGAAATCGCAGACAACGATCTAGGTTGCTACTGTCTCTACTCGTCGATGGATCGCCGAGCGACGACATCCTCCAGCTCCTTCTTCAATTCCTCACAACTTTGCTTGAAAGCAGCCACGGATTCCTCCACCTGCTGCTCGTGCTTGATCCGGAGCTTCCTCAAGTCACCCATCAGTTCCTCGACGACCGCTGTCAGCGTCATCCCTGAGGCACAGCTCTGCTCATGCAGCATCTTCCAGCCGGCGGCCTCCTCCTCCTTCTCGGCGAGCGCCTTGAGGAGCTTCGCATTGTCACCCACCACTCCATTTCCATGTCTCTGGCCTGGTACCAAATTCCGTCCATCACCTGCATCCTCAAGATATCATGTTGGCGATGTTATACTTCGTCGGGGATGTCAACTCCGCCAAGGATGCGCTCAAGCCTGGCCACCACATCGTCGGGATCGAGGTTGACATGGCCGCCGCGGGCAATGAAGAAGCCGCAGGCTGCCTGTGTCTTGACTGAATCGCAGAGGTCCTCTGCCCATTCCTTGCGGGGCATCAGGCTCTCGATGAGCACTGGTGACGGCGGCTCTTCGGGTGGTCGTCGATCATGCCGCTGAGCAGCTCTGGATCTTTTACACGGTGGATGGCAAACTGCTCATCACACCTCCTCTACAATATGTCGATTGTGTGCCCAAGGACTTAGACGCCGATATCACTGCCGATGAGCCATGGTGCCTGCACCGGCCGATGAAGCTCTTGCTCCCCGACCTGCTCCAACTCGTTCTCCTCGCCGAAGATGTAACGCAGGTAGGGGTCGACGTCGAAGCTTTGGTCGTTGCCTGGCATGCTTGGAATAACTAACGGTAGATGGGTGAGGACTAGATCCGTGCAGAGTGTCACGACGGTGCGTTGCCGCTTGGGTTATATGCAGCAAGCCGTTAGCTGGTGGCGGGAAACCCATGAGGGAAGAGGCGTGGATTTTACAATTCACCCATGTGGAGCGAGGGAAGCATTCGCTGGAGCACGGGAAGACTAAGTGGAGCACACACACAACCAGAATACCATATGCGGTGCCACGTGTGATTTATCACATACGTGTTAACATAAGGAAATGTATGTGTAACTTACTAATCATCACACACGAGTACTCGCAGATGCATCGTGTGCGATACTCCTAGCCACCGCAAGCAACTAGTTTGCATTTTTCAAAGTTTTTTGTACGAACAGAATCGCACACGAACTAACTATAGTAATCGTCTGTGTTATAATTTCTCATCGCAAACAGTTCATCCGAGTGAGCTGTTTGCTGCGTATCACACACATCTTGTTTACACGAATCATTTGTGTTCTTTTGGCTCATCGCAAACTGTTCATCTATGTGAACTGTATGCCGCATATCACACACATCTTGTTAAGTTGAACCGTTTCTGTTCTCTTCCCTAATCGAAAACAGTTCGTCCGAGTGAACCGTATGCCGTATATCACACACACGTTGATCTGGCTGACCGTTTCTGTTGCATTCCCTAATAGCACACAGTTCATCGGAGTGAATTGTATCCCGTATATCGCACACACATTGATATGGCTGCCCGTTTCTGTTGTTCTGCCTCATCGCAAACAGTTCTTCTGGATCAACCATATGCCCCGCATCGCACACGTAACTATAATCTGAACCGTGTTTGATGTATCCGCCATCGCAAACGTTTTGCATCTTTTTGGATGGTTTTTTACATCCCCGTTTACGATTAATGCATCGCACACAGTTTCGTCAAAGGGTCTCTGATCGTAGCGCGTTAGCAGCATCCTGCAGTAGTGTAAGTGGGATTACTACTTGTTCATTCAAAATCCTTAAACCCAGTTTTTCCATATGAGTCCACTATACCTACCTATATGCGGTATTTCAGTGCCGTTCTAAGCAAATTTGTACATGCCATCTCTAATCTTCAAACTAAATTTCTCTTTTGTGTGCTCGTACCGCTCATGAAACGGTAGGGGTGGCCGATATTTTTCCATGCTAGATGTGTTATTCTCAAGATGAGTGTTTATTCACTTGTCATTGCACAAGAGTAGGACAAAGGTATTAGCGATGCCCAGTCCTAAAATGAAAAATGAATTTACTTTATGTTGTCAATTAATAAATTCCTTGGAAAGTGTTGGTTTGGACGGCCCCGTGGATACGGTAAGCCATGGAATGGGAAAGTATGGTGGAAAAAGGAATAAACTTTATTTTATATTTGGGAACCGCCTATGATATATCTAGCATGGAAAGTATTGGGAACTACTCGATCGTTTTCGGTGACAGGAAAAGCATGCCACCCAAAATGTTTTATCTCTATCTTTTTCGCTTTGAGCTCTGGCACCTTTACAAATCCCTACTTCCCTCTGCGGAGGGCCTTTCTATTTACTTTATGCAATTTTTATTTTTAATTGAGTGTCCATCTTCTCTTATAAAGCACCAACTAAGGGGCACTATGATCGTACTTGAGCATTGGGTGTAGCTAATATGCGAGTGTGTTTCATGAATGGATCATTGATTGAGCATGATGGGCTAGGGATAACTTGCTTTAGTGTTGATATTTTGAAAGACATGGTTGCTTGTTGATATGCTTGAGTATTGAAATCTTCATGTCAAAACTAGACTATTTCTTTGAATAATATAAAAGTCCAAATGTCCATGCTACAAAAGAAAAGAATATATGATGAACATGATAAGCAACATTCCACATCAAAAATTCCGTTTTTATCATTTACCTACTCGAGGACGAGTAGGAATTAAGCTTGGGGATGCTGATACGTCTCCAACGTATCTATAATTTTTGATTGTTCCACGCTGTTATATTATCATTGTTGGATGTTTTACAATCATTTTATAGCAACTTTATATCATTTTTTGGGACTAACCTATTGACATAGTGCCCAGTGTCAGTTCTGCTTTTTTGCTTGTTTTTTACTTCGCACAAAATCAATACCAAACGGAGTCCAAACGCAGCGAAAATTTTTGGAGATTTTTTCTGGACCAGAAGACACATGTTGGGCCAAAGATGTACCATAGGGGGGCTCCGAGGGGAGCACAACCCACCTGGCCGCGCCTGGGGGCCCAGGCACGCCCTGGTGGGTTGTGCCCACCTCGGCCGCCTCCCGCACCGCCTCTTTGCTCTATAAATACCCCGAAAATCCAAAAACCCTAGGGGAGTCGACAAAACACAATTCCTGCAGCCGCAAGTTCCAGAAACACCAGATCCAATCTAGACACCATCACGGAGGGGTTCATCATCCTCATTGGTGCCTCTCCGATGATGCGTGAGTAGTTCATTGTAGACCATCGGGCCCGTAGTTAGTACCTAGATGGCTTCCTCTCTCTCTTTTGATTCTCAATACAATGGTCTCTTGGAGATCTATTTGATGTAACTCTTTTTGCGGTGTGTTTGTTGGGATCCGATGAACTTTGAGTTTTATGATCAGATCTATTTTATTCATGAAAGTTATTTGAGTTTTGATCTCTTATATGCATGATTACTTATAGCCTCGTATTTCTTCTTCGAATCTTTGGTTTAGTTAGGCCAACTAGATCGATTTTTCTTGCCATGGGAAGAGGTGCTTTGTGATGGGTTCGATCTTACGGTGCTCAATCCCAGTGACAAAAGGGGTCATGACACGTATGTATTGTTGCTATTAAGGATAAGAAGATGGGGTCTATTCCTACATGAATAGATCTTGTCTACATCATGTCATCATTCTTATTGCATTACTCCATTTCTCCATGAACTAAATACACTAGATGCATGCTGGATAGCGGTCGATGTGTGGAGTAATGGTAGTAGATGCAGGCAGGAGTCGGTCTACTAGTCTTGGACGTGATGCCTATATAATGATCATTGCCTGGATATCATCATAATTATTTGAAGTTCTATCAATTGGCCAATAGTAATTTGTTTACCCACCATATGCTATTTTTCTCGCGAGAAGCCACTAGTGAAATCTACGGCCCCCGGGTCTCTATTCTTTATCATATTTGCCTTCGAGATCTATTTTTATTCGCTTTTATTTTCTTATCTATTATTCAAAAAACCCAAAAATACCTTGCTGCACGTTACCATTGCAGACGATATTAACAATTTTATCGTTTGCATTATTGAATGCATCACGCACGGTGCCTAGAAGAAACTATGTGGCATAGGCTGTCCATCACACACAATTTTATGTGGAAAACATTTGCACAAGGTGGCCTAATGCAAATAGTTTTCTAGAGGAAGTCATGTGTGATTGTTCATTGACCCAACACGTTTACTTCCTAGAAACTGTGTGGGTTGTCTGAGGTCATTGCCCATGGTGTTGTCTCAATAACCTTTTGCAATAGAAAAACCCAATAAGCAGGTTGATTGGCCAATTATTATTAATCCATTTATTATTCAAATTGACATTTCATATTAAGCACACAATATATTTCATTTTCATATTACGGAACTAGGATTTCATAATTGAAATACATCAGAGTAGAACATCATAAAGCTTCAGCACTTAGTTACACCATATAGGCATATAGCTAGCTACCCCATTACACAACTGCATCAACACCAAGTTTCAAATGAAACATCTATATCCTTTGGAAATTATCATCATAGATGATAGATACACAGATGAATCTCATCTAGAAAACTGCTGAAGCGGAAGGCAAATATTGAGCCTTCAATGATGTTGAAGGTCCTTGCAACTTTAGGCCAGTGCCTGTGGATGATTGACCGTCCATCCTTCGTCCTCTTGAGGAAGACTTCAATATTGTACCGTGGGTGTTGTATGAATACCTTCCTCGCCTCCTGACCATACAGGTGGTTTGAGAGGTAATCATCAGTAAACTGCTTTGGAAAGGCCTAAAATAAAGATATGCATAAATATCTTCTCTAAATTTGGAAATGGCGCAAAGGAATAAAAAAGACAAGGTATAAGAGTTAGTACCATCTTGTAGTTCACTGACATCTTCTTCATTGTGCAGATAAAGATCTTGTTGTTTCTTGTCGCTAGTTTCTTTATCCTAACAATCTTTCTGAGTTTCTTGACTTGACTGATATTCATGGACAACTCATTTCCCTATAAGCAAAATGGGTCGAACAGTGGGTCAAAACCTCTGACAATAGGACCTACATGTGCAAGACCAAATTGTTTAAAACCTAAATATTAGAAGGGTTCCTGCAATTGCACAATAATGTGCTATTAGACAAAGGACCATGCATGTGTAAACCTTGATTGTAAATCTCAATGCTTCCCATTATTTCCCTGTGTTGGGGATATAATCCCGCGGTATAACCTGCCCTGAAAGGGCTGGGTCAAGTCATTGGTGACTCTCGAAGCTAGGCCTCAGATAGGCCAGGATGGTCAAGACGCAGGACCAGAAGGGCGGCTCACAAGATGGGCCGGCTTAGGGCCCAAAGCTAGAAGGCGGCAGGCGGCCCGGAGGTGTAAGCTGCCCTATGATGTCTTGTCATAGAAGGCAAGGCGACTTGGAGTTAGGATCGGTCACGGATCATGACCCGACCCGGACTCTTGTAAGCCGGCGGCCTCGACCTGTATATAAAGGCGAGTTCCCGGCATAGAATAGGGCAAGTTACAATCAATCGATAGCTAGGTCAAGCGAATCCGCTCCCTTGTAATCAATACTCAAGCAATAAGAAGAAAAGCAGGAGTAGGCTTTTACCTCCATCGTGAGGGGCCAAACCTGGGTAAACTTGTGTCTCTCGTCCCGCTCAACCCCGACAAGCTAATCACGTAGTTGCGATGGCCTCACGACAAAGTCCTCACACTAGGACATCTGCCATGACAAAACCACGACAGTTGGCGCCCACCATGGGGCCAGCGCACGGTGGTTTTGATTTCTTTAAGGGCTCTTTCCCAGGGATCGAGGGATACGCCATTGGCAGGATGACCAAGAGTCACCGCGGCAAGCTCTACATCAACGACGCTGGCTGGGGCCCCAAGGCCGACTCAATCGAGTACGGGTACAGGGTCCCCTTCGGTAAAATCCACGTCTTCATCGGCAAGATCGACGGATCGGAGCCTGAGCCGGACATCTGCACCGACCTCGTCGAGCCGGCTCAGCGTGCGCAACCCGCCCAGAACCAAGTCAGTCGGAAACATGCTTTCCTGGGCTTCACGCAATGTGTGGAACTTGCGGAAAATTCCGCATCTGGAGGAGAGACTCTCATCTATTCAGGTGATGTGTCCTCGACCGGAGAGACGGAGTCCATCTACCAGCTTCAAAATGGCAGGCTTGGGGGCTGTTCCAATGGTGACAGTATTCTAGATCCCTATGAGCCGCCATGCCGAGCTGCCATCTTCATGGCAGGCACGACGCCGACTCTTAATTCTTCAATGGCTGGGGCAACCGCAACAGCTGACCCGGCGGCTGCGGCGGCTGGCGCGTCTGGCTCAGTCAGGCCGCTGGCTCAAGTCTTATCTGACCTGATGGGAACCCTGACGACCCTGCTGGCGACTGAAGTTACCACAGAAAACCAGGCCGAACGCAATGCAGAGATTGCCAAGATTCGAGAGTAGATGACTAAGGCCCAGGAGGATGTCAATGCCGAGAGTGCTCGGATGGCCACACTACAGGCTCAGGTCAATGCCGAATCGGAGCGCCTAAAGGCAGAGGCTTGGCGGCTAAGTCTGGATCAAAACGCTTCCAATGCAATCTTTTGGAGGAGGCACCAGACCCGTTTGCCCTTAAATTATGAACCCATGAATTTGTTCAGCACACCAAGAGCAGGTCCAAGTACTCCAGGAACGCCGGTTATACCACCAAACGCAGAGGCACCCAGGAATAGGGTGGCTGCTCAGCCTCGTCAGCCAGAGCCAGCCCACAGGGGCCAGACCCCGCCTCAGCGTTTCGCAACACCACCGGGTCACTTTTCTAACCCGGTGGATAACATGGTGGCAGCGGCTACCCGGCTCAACGCGCTCCCTATTACTGGTGAGTCGCCCATGGCAGTGGAAGCACAGAATGCCATTGAGCTTCTTCAAACGGCGATTGCACAGCAGGAGAAGTATTCATACAGTCATGACCATGTGCACTCAACTCCCCTCCCAAGCCGTAGTAACAGTCGGCATATTGAGTCGCCCGCGGTCTCCAGCAGTGAACGATGCCGTAACCCGCCCCAGATTAACCCGCCACTTAATCCGAGGACGGATGCCCAAGCAATAGTGGACGAGGCAAGAGCCCACTGTGAGGCAGAGGTGGCTAACCAGGGGGCTTATCAGTAGCCCCCCGTGACCCCTTTAGTTTCCGTGGGAGCCAGATCAAATTCTAGGACTATTGGAGTGCTATGTCTAGTACCAGCTTTGCGCAACGAGCGCTTACCCAAGGATTTTAAAGGCCCTTGCAAGGTGCCCAATTACACGGCGGATCTCCCTCCGGAGGCTTGGATTGAAAGTTATGAGCTAGGCATGGAGATGTTGGACGTCAATGATGCAGTCTGTGCCAAATACTTCACTATGATGTTGGAAGGGCCGGCTCGTACATGGTTAAGGAACCTGCCCCCAATTCTATCAATACCTGGGCGGAATTGAAGGACAGCTTTGTCAAGAACTTCCAAGGAACTTGTAAGCAGCCAATGACAATTGTTGATTTGGAGCACTGTGTGCAGCGAGAAGATGAGTCGGCTCATCATTGGGCTCGCCGGGTTGCGACCATCATTCATTCTTCATAAAGTATTGGGGCGGCTCAGGCTGTGCTGCTTTTGGAGAAAAACTGTCACTTTGACCCCCTTAAGCAGAAGCTAGGGTGGCTTAAGCATAAGTGTATAGATATGGGCAAACTTATGGATGTACTTACCAGATATGGCGACTCTGATACTACCAAAGATTCGGTTTCTGATGATGATAAATCTGGTAAAGGCAAGAAAAACGGCGGGGGCAAGGGCCAGTAGCAACATGCTTCGGCTCAGCATGGTAATCAGAATAACCAAGGCAATGGGGGGAAGCGTAAGTACTCCGATGGCGGGTGATACTTTGTGGCTAACACCAACGCCGGGTTTAAGAATCAATGTTGTAATGGTAATGGCAAGCCGCCTTTCAGTGGAGGAAAGCCTATCAATCTTGAGGCAATGCTCAATGACCCATGTCCAAAACACAGTTATCCTAGCAAGCCGTCTACTCATGCCTGGAAGGATTGTTATATCATGTGGGAGTTTAGGAACCAGAACCTTCAACAGCATCATGGTAATAATAATGGACCTCCTGGCGGTTCAGGTTCCGGTTTTCAGGGTTCCGACTTCGGTGGTGGCGGCTCAAATTCTGGCTATCAGGATCAAGGTAACCATCACTACTGCAGAATGCTGCTAACGCGACACTACGATCAGAGACCCTTTGACGAAACTGTGTGTGATGCATTAATCGCAAATGGTGATGTAAAAAAACTATCAAAAAAGATGCAAAACATTTGCGATGGCGGAGACATTGAACACGGTTCAGATTTTAGTTGCGTGTGCGATGCGGGGCATATGGTTGATCCATACGAACTATTTGCGATGAGACAGAACAACAGAAACGAGCAACCATATCAAGGTGTGAGAGATATACGACATATAGTTCACTCGGATTAACTGTTTGTGATTAGGCAACACAACAGAAACGGTCAGCCAGATCAAGGTGTGTGTGATATATGGCATACAGTTCACTCGGACGAACTGTTTTCGATTAGGGAACAGAACAGAAACGGTTCAACTTAACAAGATGTGTGTGATATGCGGCATACAGTTCACATAGATGAACTGTTTGTGTGGCACCCCGGCTCAGAGGAAACCGGAACGCCCCGTATTCCAGCCCAGAGACAAGTCTTCTGGAATATGGCACTGTTGGCATAGAACAAGTCAGCTCTTTATTACTATGAATAAGGTTACAAGGGTACAAGGATTACATCGGCACGGCGATGCTACGCCTGCCCAGGGTAGCTCTATCCTAACAGCGGAACAACCCGAGGGAGCGGAGTAATCTCTCGGCAACGGAACAACGATGGCGATGATGGACTCCACTCCGCAGGGACTCTGGCTGGAACGTGTATCCTAGATCGCAAACTCGGGATCCTCAACAAGCAAGCAATCATGGCATGACCTGCAAACTAGCATGACACGCCAGGTGAGTACTTTGAATGTACTCGCAAGCTCACAGCAACCAAAGCAATCAAGACAAGCAATAGCATGGCATTTACAGGTTAAGAAGGTGTAAACATGATGATGCTAGAACAATATAACATGGCATGGCATATACTACATGCAACAGGTTGCAACTTACTCTGTCGTGAGGTTACCCCGTAACCCTCACATGTATGAACTTACCATCGTGTGTGCCACACGATAACCTCGGGACCAACCAAACTTGGTATTACAATACTGTAGTGATAACATGATCACAGGGAGCTTGGTCTTTACCCGAGATCACCACATAACACTATCAACCAAATCCGGTATCCACGATACCTCAGTGATCCTCACATGATCACGATCAACCAACGTCGGTATCCTCGATACCACGGTGGTCCTCTTGCGATCACATAAAGATCAACCAACTTCTCTCTCATCGAACAGGGTTGTTATAAGCAAGATTATTATACTGTTGACCCATAGTGTGTCCTACTATGAACTGTGTCCATATCCGAGGACGCGGCTATCGATAGATTATATACACTCTGCAGAGGTTAGTACACTGTACCCACACCACGGAACTCATGGCCTCGTGCTCCCATTCGGGTGAACCAACGACGTTCCGACAAAACCCAATCTATTGCATGGCACTCTCCCAGCCACTCCGACAAACTCCCCTTTGGGCTATGTCAGGGGTGACCCCTGTGTCCTTCCGACACCTGCCACTGTCGTGACCAAACAAAACTGTCCCAAACGGGGACCTGAGCTCAATACCAAAACTGGGTTCACAAGGTTATAGCCGCCTACCGAGCCAAGGTAGCACGCGCTCATAACCTTCCCTGGTTGGAGGCACCGGCGAGAGGCATGACAATAGACCGAATTATGGCTGCCCCATCCCAGCAAGTGTGGTTGCACTGGTGAGCTCGATTCGGTCCGCACTATGACTCAGCCAACAGGTGTTCAAGTTTGATTAACATCCGGTTAAATTTGAATGATGATGGTGTGCTGAGCCTTGATAACAGGATGAATCATAACAACTGATAACGAAACATGCAGACATGTCATCATCTTAGCATGAACTACTACCAGTATTAACCATGAGCATAATGCTACCAACGACTACATGATAACTAGCAAGATGCACATGGACAGAATGTAAGGATGAGCATATACAGTATTTTCTGACAGAATAACATGCACACATTAAATAACTATTCAAATAGGAAACCATAGCTACTGCAAATCCATCATGCAAGTGGCTGTCGTGGCTTGCCTGGGGATGAAGGAAATCACCGGGAAGAAGTGCGGAATGCTCGCGGAAACGATTGCCGGAAACAGTTCTCTCTCGGAGGGCTGTTTACGGGTAAGGGAAAAATGGTCATTTTCACAGTGTCAAAACATTATGAAAATGGTACCAATGGAACGGGCTTGAAGAGACGAAGAAGTAGGCTTTGGATTCACCTCGATCGGAGTTACGAGCAAAAAGTTGTGGCCGTTCACTTTTTAGGTAGAAAAGTGACTAAACAGTGGCCGTTCACTTTTTAGGTAGAAAAGTGACTAAACAGTGAACGTTCACAAACTAACTATTTCGGCCGGCTGAGCTGAAAAGAGAAAGCGCATTCTAAGAAAATACGTCTTCAGAATAGGGAAAGCGTAATTAGCCAAATACGCTTCCACTTAAGCCAGCGGGCCCGGGGGTTGACTTCCTCATCAGAATGACAGGCGGGCCCCACCTCTTTCTCTCTCCTCCTGGCCTTCTCCTTCTTCTCTCCCGACGCGCGCTGAGGCAGAGGCGAGGCCGGCCGCCTCGACGACGACCGCCGGCGGCTCCGTCCACCTCCCGCGCCGTGCCGCCTACCGGCGTGGTCAGCAGGCCCAGCCGCGCCGCCCTGGACCATCCAGACATCCTGGGAAGGTCGGCGTCGAGGAGAGCCACGGCTGCAGCGGACGAGGCTTCGGCCGGAGTTTGAGGACGAGGCCATGGCGACTCCGCCGATGAACGGGGAGCTGTGGGAAATGCTCTGGTGGCTGGGTGATCTACTAGAGGTGGAAGACAGAGGAGAGGGGCTTCGGTTCACCAGAATCGGAGTGGACAGGGGGCGGCGGCCATGGCGACGAACCGGAGAGGGGAGAGCCCCTGAAGCTCGGGCGAGAGGCTGGGCGGGGTCCTGGGAGTGAGGTGGAGACGATGGTGAGGTCGGGAGGAGCTCAGAAGGCCTATATATAGGCGAGCAGCGAGGGAGGCCGAGCACGGCCGCGGCGACACGTGCGCCGGCGTCCCGGAGCTTCGGGAGCTCGCCTGGAGGAGGGGAGAGGCATCTATGGGCTTCGCGGAGGATCGGAGAGGACTCAGGCGAGCTCGGGAAGGCTCGGTCGACTAGACTCGACGGCGGCAGAGACAGCAGGGTACGAGCGCAGCAGCTACACCGCGATGGAGGGGACGGGAGAGGGGCAAGAGGGGTCCAGGAGAAGTACGGCGATGAAGCGAAGCTCCTAGACATGGAGAGGTGTTGAGCGGGTCGAAGAAACGGACGACCCCGAGGGTCCCATGTACAGAGCGCGAGTTTTGGCAGGTCAAACGCGTGGTCGCCGTGTGACCACGGCGTTGCCACGCCGCACTCGATGCCAAACCATGTCCACTGTGTGGGCACATCATCAGATAGGCGATGTGAGAGTTCATATCAGAGAGATTGTCCCTGGTGTGACTACACCCAGGTCAACTGTTGATGCACATCAAGGTGCTTGTGCCGTGGAGAGGAAGATTGGTCTGGAAGGAGATGTTGTAGTTTTGCAGAGGGTGATCAACCACTAAGATGACCATCTCTGAAAATTTTCAGTTCATTTGAATGAAGTTAACTAGCACTTGCTGTACAATTTGCCAAACTGGATAGGAATGCAAATGTGGAAGTGGCCCTCACATACTTGCTTGGATTGAGCTGAAATTTGGAGGAGGCTAGTTATTTAGGCATATGAAGACACTGTATAAATTTCATACCATTTGGATAAACCAAAATGGTACTTCCTTCACACAGCATCCCACTGGATAGAATTTTAGAAAAATAACTAAGGATAAATGGCTAGATGAAATGAGCCCAAATTTGTTGGAGAGGTGTCATATAGGTAGAAGCATGTTCTGGAAATTATTCATGAATTATGGGGCAATAAAATTTATAGTTGCTTCACAACCCATAATAATTACCAGAAGCAAAGATTTGATGTTGGGATCACATAGATGATGGAATGATGCTCAAATTTGGTCGAGAGCTATGATTTGAGCATATGAAGGATGTTGCAAAATTTCAACTCATTGGGATATGCCTAGCTTGCACTTTCTTCACAAGGCCTCTGTTTGAACAGAAACTTTGAAAAATTGCTCAGGAATATTCACTAGGCAAATGAAGTTGAAATTTGGCATGAGGAAATTATATGGATGGGAAAGAAAGCAAAAAAAGTTTGAGAGCAAGCAAGAAAAGATAATGGGTACTTGCTTCACAAACTGCCAGCTAGGGCAGAATCAGAAAAGGAATATTGGTGGAATATTTTTGAACATGGCAAGGATGGGTTTTGACATATCTGAAGAAGACATGACCCAAACAATTTATGAGAATTATTTGGGAATCTTCGGAATGCTGGAAATGTGGGTTGCTTCACAACCCAGGGCAAATAGGGTTATTCCTTTAATAGTAAAAGGAATATTCCCAAGAAAAAGAATATTGGATTGGGTCCAAGATGGAAATGGAAAGGTCTCGGGATGGTTTTGAGGTTGACAAGCCACTTGGGAGAGGAATCAAAGGTGATCTCTCCAGGTTTCAAGACCACTAAGCCACTGAAAAGCAAATCCTGACCAAAATCAAAAGAAAAAGAAAATGGGCAAAATCCAGGGTGTAACAGTTTGCGATGAGCCAAAAGAACACAAACGATTTATGTAAACAAGATGTGTGTGATACGCGGCAAATAGCCCACTCGGATGAACTGTTTGCGATGAGAAATTATAACACAGACGGTTACTACAGTTAATTCGTGTGCGATTTTGTGTGTACAAAAAACTTTGAAAAATGCAAACTAGTTGCTTGCGGTGGCTAGGAGTATCGCACACGATGCGTCTGTGACTACTCATGTGCGATGATTAGTAAGTTATACATACGTTTCCTTATGTTAACCCGTGTGTGATAGATAACACGTGGCACCGCATATGGTATTCGGGTTGTGTGCTCCACTTAGTCTTCCCGCGCTCCACATGGGTGAATTGTAAAATCCCCGCCTCTTCCCTCACCAGTTTCCCGTCACCAGCTAATGGCTTGCTGCATATAACCCAGGCGGCAACACACCGTCGCGACACTGTGCGCAAGTCTAGTCCTCACCCATCTACCATTAGTTATTCCAAGCATGCCAGGCAATGACCAAAGCTTCGACGTTGACCCCTACCTGCGTTACATCTTCGGTGAGGAGAACAAACCGGAGCAGGTCGGGGAGCAAGAGCTTCATCGGCCGGTGCAGGCACCATGGCCCATCGGCAGCGATATCGGCATGATAGTCCTTGGGCGCACAGTCAACATATTGCAGAGGAAGTGTGATGAGCAGTTTGCCATCCATCGTGTAAAAGATTCAGAGCTGCTCGGCGGCATGATCGACGACCCACCCGGAGAGCCGCCGTCACCAGTGTTCATCGAGAGCCTGATGCCCCGCAAGGAATGGGCAGAGGACCTCTGTGATTCAGTCAAGACACAACCATCCCGTGGCTTCATCATTGCCGGCGACTGCCGTGTCAACCTCGATCCCGACGATGTGGTGGCCAGGCTCGAGCGCATCCTTGGCGAAGTTGACGTCCCCGACGAAGTAGAACATCACCAACATAGTATCTTGAGGATGCATGTGATGGACGGAATTTTCTACCAGGCCAGAGACATGGAAATGGAGCGGTTCCGCAGAGATGTCATGCGTGCGATTGCACTACAAAAAAATACACTTCCGTGATGATACATGTTTGTCACAGTAGGTCACATTTTCTGTCATGCATGTACATCCATGATGATTTTATGACAGAATCAAGATAGTCATACCTGTGCTGTCATCGAAGTGTTCCATGAAAATACCAAAATTATCATCACGGAAGTGTCCACTTCCATGATGATAAATGGCATCTCATGGAAGTGTTTTCGTCAAGGGTAACCGACACGTGGCATCCACCATAACGGGTTGCCGTTAAGCTATTGGGTTCCGGTTTGGATCTAATAACCCGTTAAAAGCCCGACCAATGGGGATTTTCCACATGTAAATTCTCATTCGCCGGAGGATCCACGTGTCGGCTCAGCGTTGGGACAGATGTCATCCACTCATTGTACGAGAGGCGCCTATGATACGTTGGCATGTGGCAAGGCCCAACAGTGGCCCATTTAGGTGAAAGAGGCCGGCCCAGTCAAAATTAGCAGGCCGGCCCATATAGGTCCTACTTGTGTCTGGTCCATTTAAGCCCACGGCCCATACGAGATGTGCCAATTCGGCCCCCGTTAACTATTTAACACCATTGTAGCCCATCGTCAGTTCGAGCCCGTTAACAGCCCGCTATATATTTGGGCTCAATATCGGCCCGATGTGGTTTTGGCCTATTAACGACCCATTCAAGGGATGGGCCAATTTTCAGGATGTACGTCTTTCGGCCTTTTAGCGACCCATTTAAGTGTTGGGCCAATTTCCAGCCCGGTGTGTCTTTCAGCCTGTTAACGGCCCATAAATGAGTTGGGCCATTTGTAGTCGGACCTGAGTTTTGGCCTCTTAACGACCCATGCTCTTCATGGTCCAATACAAGCCCGGTTTCTCTTTCGGCCTGCTAAAGGCCCACAACACAGTTGGGCCATATACAGTCCGACCTGACTTTCGGCCTCTTTTCGGCCCATGCTCTTCATGGTCCAGGACGAGCCTGCTGTCTCTTTCGGCCTGCTAAAGGACCACCGTACAGTTGGGCCTATAGCCCGACCTTAGTATCGGCCTGTTAATGGCCCGTGAAATCGAATGGGCCCACTTATTGCCCACTTTGATGTTGGCCTGTTAACGATCCGGGAGGTAACAGGGCCAAGCATTAACTATTGGCTCGTTTCAATTATAGCGGCCCAATTGAGCTTTCGGCCTTGTTACGGCCCATCAACTTAATGGGCCTGCTAAAGTTTAAACATGTCTGTAGGCCCAATTAGATAATGTCGGTTCTGGCCCAGCTATAATGAACAGAACTTAACGATCTACAACCTCACAATCTGCAACATGAGCGCGGATGACGCCCATAAGCATGTGAGCAAGTTCTTTCTTCTCTGCTACACTGTCTCTGAAAACATTGATTAGTTGTTGTTGCGCAAGAATGTGCACCTCTGATTCCTCCACGATTTCCATCATTGCTTCAGCCAATAATTGGTTCACAAACATACATTTTTTCCGTTGGATTTGAGACAGAGGAAACTCAATAGATTCAGATGGCGATTTTGGCAGGCTTTTATTATTGATAGTGGAGAGTGTCTCGACCACTGCATCATAACATAAATTAGGAGGGGAACCGAATAGATTAATCAATAGTTATTGCCATATTACCTCATCTAGATTTATTGGAAAGAAACAATGGGGTTGCCTTAATGTTTTCAGAGTTTGTCTTCTTATCTTCAGCAGCCTGCACCAAATTAACACACTAGCATTGCTATCATTGGCTAGGTCAGATAAATAGGAAAGCAACATTGACACAACAAACGTTTGGGCAACCAGACCACACCAACCTACACCAGATTAACACAATATGGCACAGCTATCATCAACCAGGTAAGGTAATAGGAAAGCAACATTGACACAATGAATGATTGGGCAACCAGAACAACACTATAATTTAGTAATGTGCATGCTATGAGATAGTACACTCATGCAACTTAGTATGCAAAACTACCAGGCAGTTTTCCTTACAAAAATCAACATTGCTGCCTTTAATTATACATTTTGATAAAAGTAAATTTAGATCAGATAAAGGTTGGATTCACGCCGATTAACAAAATACATGCTGATGTAAAAATTTAGTGATATACAACAGGTATTACATCAGCATTGGAGCACAGAGAATTCCCGCAAGATACATTCCTCGAACACAATCCCAGTTTAGAAAGTCTTCTATCCTTTAAGCTTATTTTCTAAAAGAGAGATGTGAAAGAAACATGTAGAAAATATGATCTGAATGCTATAAAATTTCATGATGTGAGGATACGCACATGCTTTTTAGAATGGAGTTGACATATTTTTGCTGGACTGGAGTGGACTAGTTCGTTGGCCACTTGAATCTGCTTATTATCAGTAGGAGTTGGGTTTCTCTGTGCTGGAGCAGTATCTATGAACACTGGAGTTGGTTTACTATCTCCTGGCATTTGGATATTTTGCAAAGACCATGTTTGTAACCCTTCAGATTCTAACATAGCCGTATTCCCCTTGCATGCCTTATATAGAAGAATGGTGCTTCAGTTATAAAACATGCTATGGCAGAGAGATCGAATAGGTACTGAAGAATTGAAAGGCATGGCATATTGACATGTATTGCCTCCATCCAGAAATAAATGGTTGTGTCTAGGCATATTTCAGTTCTAGGTACATCCATTTTTATCCATTTCTGCGACATGTAATCCGGATAGAGGGAGTATGATGTAAGAGCTAGGGATACGACAGGACAACAGAGTAAAAAAACACTAGTTGAATGTAAAACTGTATGATAGCGGAAAACAAAAAGAAAAACACTAAGGCAACATATGCATGTATGATTGGGAAACTAAGATGGCATTGCAACAGACCACTAGAACAACACTTCAATGTAAAAAAACATGGTATGGTAGACAGATGGAGTACATACTGATGAATAACAATACAAAAGATATTCAGAAGCATGACGTCCAAACTAAGCAGATGGCATTGCGACAGAGTAGAATGACAGTACTTTAATTTTAAAACATGTTATCATGAATGGAATAGGTACTGAAAATCAGGAAGGCATGACATATTTACATGCATGATCAGTAGGCTAAGCACATGGCATTACAATAGAGTAGATGCACTCCAGGACATTATATGCATGCTGTACCCATATCACGGGCCAAGTTACAACAAGGACCTTGTGGGGTGAATAGGATTCATCTGTTGGGAAACGTTGCATGGAAAACAACAATTTTTCTACGCACATGCAAGATCTATCAAGGAGATGCATAGCAATGAGAGGTGAGAGTGTGTCTACGTACCCTCATAGGCCATAAGCGAAAGCGTTTAACAACGCGGTTGATGTAGTCGAACTTCTTCGTTCTCCAACCGATCAAGTACCGAACGTACGACACCTCCGCGTTCTGCACACGTTCAGCTCGGTGACGTCCTCCGCCTTCTTGATCCAGCAAGATGGCGAGGTTGTAGATGAGTTCCGGCAGCACGACGGCGTGGTGACGGTGATGGTGAAGTGATCTTCGCAGGGCTTCGCCTAAGCACTACGAAAATATGACCGAGGGAGTAAAGGGTGGATGGGGCACCGCACACGGCTAAGACAATGTTGTCTCCTTGTGTGGCGCCCCTCCCCACATATATATATAGGTGGGAGGGAGGTAGGAGCATCCAAAGGAGGCACCCAAGTAGGAGGAATCCTCTTGGGGTCCCTCCAAAGCCGCGCCCCCTTTCCTTATTTGGAGTGCGGGGAAAGGCAGGGGAGGGTGGCGCCCCCCCTTTCCTTTCTCCCACGAGAGGGAAAGGCAGGAGAGGCTAGCCATCCCCTTTTGCCTTCCCTAGGGCTGGCCAAACAAGGGAGGAGGCGCACCAGCCCCCTTGTGGGCTTGTCTGTCCTCTCCGTTGGCCCATAAGGCCCATATCTTGCCGGGGGGTGCCCGGAACCCCTGCCGGTGACCCGATTCCTTCCAGGTACGTCCCGAAACACTTCCGGTGTCCAAATAACATTGTCCAATATATCAATCTTTACCTCTCGACCATTTCGAGACTCCTCATGATGTCCGTGATCTCATCGAGGACTCCAAACAACATTCGGTCACCAAAACATATAACTCATATAACACTATATCGTCAATGAACGTTAAGCGTGCGGACCCTACGGGTTCGAGAACTATGTAGACATGACCGAGACACCTCTTCGGTCAATAACCAATAGCGGAACCTGGATGCCCATATTGGCTCCTACATATTCTACGAAGATCTTTATCGGTCGAACCGTTATGACAACATACGTAATTCCCTTTGTCCATCGGTATGTTACTTGCCCGAGATTCAATCGTCGGTATCTTCATACCTAGTTCAATCTCGTTACCGGCAAGTCTCTTTACTCGTTCCGTAATACATCATCATGCAACTAACTCATTAGTCACTTTGCTTGCAAGGCTTCTTGTGATGTGTATTACCGAGAGGGCCCAGAGATACCTCTCCGATACTCGGAGTGACAAATCCTAATCTCGATCTATGTCAACTCAACAAACACCTTCGGAGATACATGTAGAGCATCTTTATGATCACCCAGTTACGTTGTGACATTTGATAGCATACAAGGTATTCCTCTGGTATCCGGGAGTTGCATAATCTCATAGTCGAAGGAATATGTATTTGACATGAAGAAAGCAATAGCAATAAACTGAACTATCAACATGCTAAGCTAACGGATGGGTCTTGTCCATCACATCATTCTCCTAATGATGTGATCCCATTATCAAATGACAATACATGTCTATGGTTAGGAAACCTTAACCATCTTTGATCAACGAGCTAGTCTAGTAGAGGCTTACTAGGGACACGATATCTGTTTATGTATTCACACATGTATTTAAGTTTCCGATCAATACAATTCTAGCATGAATAATAAACCTTTATCTTGATTTAGGAAATATAATAATAACCATTTTATTATTGCCTCTAGGGCATATTTCCATCAGTCTCGCACTTGCACTAGAGTCAATAATCCTGTTCACATCGCCATATGATTAACACCCATAGTTCACATCGCCATGTGACCAACACCCAAAGAGTTTACTAGAGTCAATAATCTAGTTCACATCGCCATGTGATTAACACCCAACGAGAACGAAGGTGTAATCTTGTTTTGCTTGTGAGAGAAGTTTAGTCAACGGGTCTGCCATATTCAGATCCGTATGTATTTTGCAAATTTCTATGTCTACAATGCTCTGCATGGAGCTACTCTAGCTAATTGCTCCCACTTTCAATACGTATCCAGATTGAGACTCAGAGTCATCTGAATCAGTGTTAAAGCTTGCATCGACGTAACCCTGTACGATGAACTCTTTATCACCTCCATAACCGAGAAATATTTCCTTAGTCCTCTTAGGTAATTAAGGATAATTTTGACCGCTGTCCAGTGATCTACTCCTGGATCACTATTGTACCCCCTTGCCAAACTCATGGCAAGGTACACAATAGGTCTGGTATATAGTATGGCATACTTTATAGAACCTATGGCTGAGGCATAGGGAATGACTTTCATTCTCTCTCTATCTTCTGCCGTGGTCGGATTTTGAGTCTTACTCAACTTCACACCTTGTAACACAGGCAAGAACCCTTTCTATGACTGGTCCATTTTGAACTTCTTCAAAACTTTATCAAGGTATGTGCTTTGTGAAAGTCCTATTAAGTGTATCGATCTATCTCTATAGATCTTGATGCCCAATATATAAGCAGCTTCACCGAGGTCTTTCATTGAAAAATTCTTATTCAAGTATCCTTTTATGCTATCCAGAAATTCTATATCGTTTCCAATCAACAATATGTCATCCACATATAATATCAGAAATGCTACAGAGCTTCCACTCACTTTCTTGTAAATACAGGCTTCACCGTAAGTCTATATAAAACCATATGCTTTGATCACCTCGTCAAAGCGTATATTCCAACTCCGAGATGCTTGCACCAGTCCATAGATGGATTGTCGGAGCTTGCACACTTTGTTAGCACCTTTAGGATCGACAAAACCTTATGGTTGCATCATATACAACTCTTCTTTAAGGAATCCATTGAGGAATGTAGTTTTGACATCCATTTGCCGGATTTCATAATCATAAAATGCGGCAATTGCTAACATGATTCGGACGGACTTAAGCATCGCTACGGGTGAGAAAGTCTCATCGTAGTCAACCCCTTGAACTTGTCAAAAACCTTTTATGACAAGTCAAGCTTTATAGACAGTAACATTACCATCAGCGTCAGTCTTCTTCTTGAAGATCCATTTATTGTCTATGGCTTGCCGATCATCGGGCAAGTCCACCAAAGTCCACACTTTGTTCTTATACATGGATCCTATCTTAGATTTCATGGCCTCAAGCCATCCGTCAGAATCTGGGCTCATCGTAGCTTCTTCATAGTTCATAGGTTCACCTTGGTCTAGTAACATGACTTCCAGGACAGGATTACCGTACCACTCTGGTGCGGATCATGCTCTGGTCGACCTACGAGGTTCAGTAGTAACTTGATCTGAAGTTTCATGATCATCATGATTAGCTTCCTCTCTAGTTGGTGTAGGCATCACGGGAACGGTTTTCTGTGATGTGCTATTTTCCAATTCGAGAGAAGGTACAATTACCTCATCAAGTTCTACTTTCTTCCCACTCACTTCTTTCAAGAGAAACTCCTTCTCTAGAAATGTTCCATTCTTGGCAACAAAGATCTTGCCTTTGGATCTGTGGTAGAAGGTGTACCCAATTGTTTCCTTAGGGTATCCTATGAAGACGCACTTCTCCGATTTGGGTTCAAGCTTATCGGGCTGAAGCCTTTTGACATAAGTATCACAACCCCAAACTTTAAGAAATGATAGCTTAGGTTTCTTGCCAAACCACAGTTCATACGGTGTCATCTCAACGGATTTAGACGGTGCCCTATTTAACATGAATGCAGCTCTCTCTAATGCATAACCCCAAAATGATAGTGGTAAATTGATAAGAGACATCATAGATCGCACCATATCTAATAAAGTGCGGTTACGACGTTCGGACACACCATTACGCTGTGGTGTTACAGGTGGCGTGAGTTGTGAAACAATTCCACATTGTTTTAAATGAAGGCCAAACTCGTAACTCAAATATTCGCCTCCGCGATCAGATCATAGAAACTTTATTTTCTTGTTACGATGATTCTCCACTTCACTCTGAAATTCTTTGAACTTTTCAAATGTTTCAGACTTGTGTTTCATCAAATAGATATATCCATATCTACTCAAATCATCTATGAAGGTCAGAAAATAACGATACCCGCCGCGTGCTTCAACACTCATTGGACCGCATACATCGGTATGTATTATTTCCAATAAGTCATTAGCTCGCTCCATTGTTTCGGAGAACGTATTTTTAGTCATCTTGCCCATGAGGCATGGTTCGCAAGTATCAAATGATTCATAATCAAGTGATTCCAAAAATCCATCCACATGGAGTTTCTTCATGTGCTTTACACCAATATGACCTAAACGGCAGTGCCACAAACATGTTGCACTATAATTATCAACTTTGCATCTTTTGGCATCAGTATTATGAATATGTGTATCACTAAGATCGAGATTCAATAAACAATTCACATTGGGTGTATGACCATAGAAGGTTTTATTCATGTAAACAGAACAACAATTATTCTCTGACTTAAATGAATAACCGTATTGCAATAAACATGATCTAATCATATTCATGCTCAACGCAAACACCAAATAACATTTATTTAGTTTCAACACTAATCCCAAAGGTAGAGGGAGTGTGCGATGGTGATCGTATCAACCTTGGAATCACTTCCAACAAACATCATTAGCTCGCCCTTAACTAGTCTCTGTTCATTCTGCAACTCCTGTTTTGAGTTACTTAGCAACTGAACCGGTATGAAATACCCAGGGGCTACTATGAACACTAGTAAGGTACACATCAATAACATGTATATCATATATACCTTTTTTCACTTTGCCATCCTTCTTATCCGCCAAGTATTTGGGGCAGTTCCGCTTCTAGTGACCATTTCCATTGCAGTAGAAGCACTCTGTTTCAGGCTTGGGTCCAGCTTTGGACTTCTTCCCGGGAGTGGCAACTTGCTTGCCATTCTTCTTGAAGTTCCCTTTCTTTCCCTTGCCCTTTTTCTTGAAACTAGTGGTCTTGTTTAACCATCAACACTTGATGCTTTTTCTTGATTTCTACCTTCACCGATTTCAGCATCACGAAGAGCTCGGGAATCATTTTCATCATCCCTTGCATATTATAGTTCATCACGAAGTTCTAGTAGCTTGGTGATAGTGACTAGGGAACTCTGTCAATCACTATCTTATCTGGAAGATTAACTCCCACTTGATTCAAGCGATTGTAGTACCCAGACATTCTGAGCACATGCTCACTGGCTGAGCTGTTCTCCTCCATCTTGTAGGCAAAGTACTTCTCAGAGGTCTCATACCTCTTGACAAGGGCATGAGTCTAAAATACCAATTTTCAGCTCTTGAAACATCTCATATGCTCCATGGCGTTCAAAACATTTTTTAGGTCCCGGTTCTAAGCCGTAAAGCATGGCGCACTAACCTAACAAGTAGTCATCATATCGAGCTTGCCAAATATTCATAATGTCTGCATCTGCTCCTGCAATAGGTTTGTCACCTAGCAGTGCATCAAGGACATAATTCTTCTGTGCAGCAATGAGGATAATTCTCAGATCATGGACCCAGTCCGCATCATTGCTACTATCAACTTTCAACTTAGTTTTCTCTAGGAACATATCAAAAAATAGGGGAGCTATATCGCGAGCTATTGATCTACAACATAGATATGCAAAAACTATTAAGACTAAGTTCATGATAAATTTAAGTTCAGTTAATCAAATTACTAATGAACTCCCACTTAAATAAACATCCCTCAAGTTATCTAAGTGATACGTGATCCAAATCAACTAACCCATGTCCGATCATCACGTGATATGGGGTAGTCATCAATGGTGAACATCTTTATGTTGATCATATCTACTATATGACTCACATTCGACCTTTCGGTCTCTAGTGTTCCAAGACCATGTCTGTACATGCTAGGCTCATCAAGTTTAACCCAAGTATTCTGCATGTGCAAAACTGTCTTACACCCGTTGTATGTGAACGTAGAGTCTATCACACCTGATCATCACGTGGTGTCTCGAAATGACGAACTGTAGCAATGGTGCATACTCAGGGAGAACACTTTTATCTTGAAATTAAGTGAAGGGATCATCTTATAATGCTACCGCCGTTCTAAGCAAAATAAGATGCATAAAAGATAAACATCATATGCAATCAAAATATGTGACATGATATGGCCATCATCATCTTGTGCTTTTGATCTCCATCTCCAAAGCAACATCATGATCTCCATCATCACGAGCTTGACACCTTGATCTCCATCGTAGCATCGTTGCGTCGAGGTCATCACGCCAACTATTGCTTCTACAACTATCGCTAACGCATATTGATAAAGTAAAGCAATTACATGGCATTTGCACTTCATACAATAAAGAGACAACCCTAAGGCTCCTGCCGGTTATCGATATTACAAAACATGATCATCTCATACATCAACATATGTCACATCATATCTTGACCATATCACATCACAACATGCCCTGCAAAAACAAGTTAGACGTCTTCTACTTTGTTGTTGCAAGTTTTACGTGGCTACTACAGGCTTCTAGCAAGAACCGTTATTACCTATGCAAAACCACAACGGTGATTATCAAGTTTGCTGTTTTAACATTCTTCAAGGACCGGCCGTAGTCAAATTCGATTCAACTAAAGTAGGAGAAACAGACACCCGCCAGCCACCTTTATGCAAAACAAGTTGCATGTCAGTCGGTGGAATCGGTCTCATGTGCGTGGACATGTAAGGTTGGTCCGGGCCGCTTCATCCCACAATACCGCCGAATCAAAATAAGACATTGGTGGTAAGCAGTATGTCTATCACCGCCCACAACTCTTGTGTTCTACTCATGCATATCATCTACGCATAGACATGGCTCTGATACCACTGTTGGGAGACGTTGCGTGGAAAACAAAAAAATTTCTACGCACACGCAAGATCTATCAAGGAGATGCAAAGCAATGAGAGGGGAGAGTGTGTCTATGTACCCTCATAGACCGTAAGTGAAAGCGTTTAACAACGCGGTTGATGTAGTCGAACTTCTTCGCGCTCCAACCAATCAAGTACCGAACGTACGACACCTCCGCGTTCTGCACATGATCAGCTCGGTGACGTCCTCCGCCATCTTGATCTAGCAAGACGGTGAGGTAGTAGATGAGTTCCGATAGCACGACAGTGTGGTGATGGTGATGGTGAAGTGATCTCCGCAGGGCTTCGCCTAAGCACTACGAAAATAGGACCGAGGGAGTAAACGGTGGATGGGGGCGCCGCACACGGCTAAGACAATGTTGTCTCCTTGTGTGGCGGCCCCTCCCCACATATATATAGGTGGGAGGGAGGGAGGAGCAGCCAAAGGAGGCGCCCAAGTAGGAGGAATCCTACTTGGGGTCCCTCCCAAGCCGCGCCCCGCTTTCCTTATTTGGAGTGCGGGCAAAGGCAGGGGAGGGTGGCGCCCCCCTTTCCTTTCTCCCATGAGAGGGAAAGGCAGGAGGGGCTAGCCCTCCCCTTTTTCCTTCCCTAGGGCTGGCCAAACAAGGGAGGAGGTGCACTAGCCCCCTTGTGGGCTGGTCTGTCCCCTCCTTTGTCCCATAAGGCCCATATCTTGTCGGGGGGTGCCCGGAACCCCTTCCGGTGACCCGATTCGTTCAGTACGTCCCGAAACACTTCCGGTGTCCAAATACCATTGTCCAATATATCAATCATTACCTCTCGACCATTTCGAGACTCCTCTTCATGTTCGTGATCTCATCCGAGACTCCGAACAACATTCGGTCACCAAAACATATAACTCATATAACACTATATCGTCAACGAACGTTAAGCGTGCGGACCCTACGGGTTCGAGAACTATGTAGAGATGACCGAGACACCTCTCCGGTCAATAACCAATAGCGGAACCTGGATGCCCATATTGGCTCCTACATATTCTACGAAGATCTTTATCGGTCGAACCGTTATGACAACATACGTAATTCCCTTTGTCCATCAGTATGTTACTTGCCTGAGATTCGATCGTCGGTATCTTCATACCTAGTTCAATATCGTTACCAACAAGTCCTTTTACTTGTTCCGTAATACATCATCGTGCAACTAACTCCTTAGTCACTTTGCTTGCAAGGCTTCTTATTGAAGGAAATATGCCCTAGAGGCTGTAATAAAGTTGTTATTTTATATTTCCTTATTCATGATAAAGGTTTATTATTCATGATAGAATTGTATTGATCGGAAACCTAAATACATGTGTGAATACATAAACAAACACCGTGTCCCTAGTGAGCCTCTACTTGACTAGCTCGTTGATCAAAGATGGTTAAGGTTTCCTAACCATGGACATGAGTTGTCATTTGATAACAGGATCACATCATTAGGAGAATGATGTGATGGACAAGACCCATCCATTAGCTTTGCATAATGATTGTTCAGTTTTATTGCTATTGCTTTCTTCATGTCAAGTACATATTCCTTCGACTATGAGATTATGCAACTCCCGGATACCCGAGGAATGCCTTGTGTGTTATCAAACGTCACAACGTAACTGGGTGATTATAAAGATTGTCTACAGGTATCTCCGAAGGTATTTGTTGAGTTGGCATAGATCGAGATTAGGATTTGTCACTCCGAGTATCGGAGAGGTATCTCTGGGCCCTCTCGGTAATACACATCATAAGCTTGCAAGCAAACGACTAAGGAGTTTGTCACGAGGTGATGTATTACAGAATGAGTAAAGAGACTTGTCGGTAATGAGATTGAACTAGGTATGAAGATACCGACGATCGAATCTCGGGCAAGTAACATACCGATAGACAAAGGGAAGTACGTATGTTGTCATAACGGTTCGACCGATAAAGATCTTTGTAAAATATGTAGAAGCCAATATGAGCATCCAGGTTCCGCTATTGTTTATTGACCGGCGAGGTGTCTCAGTCATGTCTACATAGTTCTCGAACCCGTAGGGTCTGCACGCTTAATGTTTGATGACGATATAGTATTATATGAGTTATGTGATTTGGTGACCGAATGTTGTTCGAAGTCCTGGATTAGATCACGGACATGATGAGGAGTCTTGAAATGGTCGAGAGGTAAAGATTGATATATAGGACGATGGTATTCGGAAACCGAAAGTGTTTCGGGGGTCACCGGGTACTTATCGGGTCAACGGAAGGGGTTCCGGGCACCTCCGGCAAAAGATATGGGCCTTATGGGGCAAGAGGGGAAACGCACCAGCCACAAGGGGCTGGTGCGCCCCCCATATGGGCCGGCCTAAGGAGGAGAAGGAAAGGGGGGAAGGGAAAGGTAAGTGTGGATTAGGATTCCCACTTCCTTCCCTCTCCCCCCCTCTTTCCTTCCCCCTCCGACAAACATGGCAGGGGGGCAGGGCAAGGCAAACCCCTAGGGGGCCGGCGGCCAGCCCTAGGGCGCGCCCTAGCCTCTCCCCTCCCCCTCCCACCTATATATATGTGGGAGGGGGCGCCTAGCACTCACTAGACAATTGCCTTGCCGTGCGTTCGGTACTTGATCGGTTGAAGCGCGAAGAAGTTTGACTACATCAACCGCGTTGTGAAACGCTTCAGCTTACGGTCTACGAGGGTACGTAGACACACTCTCCCCCTTGTTGCTATGCATCTCCATGGATAGTTCATTGCGTGTGCGTAGAATTTTTTTTGTTTTCCATGCAATGATTCCTTTAAGCTTATTCTCTAAAAGAGAGATGGGTAAGAAACATGTAGAAAATATGATCTGAATGCTATAAAATTTCATGATGTGAGGATACGCACACGTTTTTTAGAATGGAGTTGACATATTTTTGCTGGACTGGAGCGGACTAGTTCGTTGGCCACTTGAATCTGCTTATTATAAGTAGGAGTTGGGTTTCTCCGTGCTGGAGCAGTATCTATGAACACTGGAGTTGGTTTACTATCTCCTAGCATTTGGATATTTTGCAAAGACCTTGTTTGTAACCCTTCAGATTCTAACATAGCCGTCTTCCCCTTGCATGCCTTATATAGAGGAATGGTGCTTTAGTTATAAAACATGCTATGACAGAGAGATGGAATAGGTACTGAAGAATAGAAAGGCATGGCATATTGACATGTATTGCCTCCATCCAGAAATAAATGGATGTGTCTAGGCGTATTTCAGTTCTAGGTACATCCATTTTTATCCATTTCTGTGACATGTAATCCGGATAGAGGGAGTATGATGTAAGAGCTAGGGATACGACAGGACAACAGAGTAAAAAAACACTAGTTGAATGTAAAACTGTATGATAGCGGAAAACATACAGAAAAACACTTTGGCAACATATGCATGTATGATTGGGAAACTAAGATGGCATTGCAACAGACCACTAGAACAACACTTCAATGTAAAAAAACATGGTATGGTAGATAGATGGAGTACATACTGATGAATAACAATGCATAAGATATTCAGAAGCATGATGTCCAAACTAAGCAGATGGCATTGCGACAGAGTAGAATGACAGTATTTGAATTTTAAAACATGTTATCATGAATGGAATACGTACTGAAAAACAGGAAGGCATGACATATTTACATGGATGATCATCAGGCTAAGCACATGGCATTGCAACAGAGTAGATGCACTCCAAGACATTATATGCATGTTGTACCCATATCACGGGCCAAGTTAGAGCAAGGACCTTGTGGGGTGAATAGGATTCATCTGTTGGGAAACGTTGCATGGAAAACAAAAAAATTTCTACGCACACGCAAGATCTATCAAGAAGATGCATAGCAACAAGAGGTGAGAGTGTGTCTACGTACCCTCGTAGACCGTAAGTGGAAGCGTTTAACAACGCGGTTGATGTAGTCGAACTTCTTCGCGCCCCAACCGATCAAGTACCGAACGTGCAACACCTTCGCGTTCTGTACATGTTCAGCTCGGTGACGTCCTCCGCCTTCTTGATCCAGCAAGACGGCGAGGTAGTAGATGAGTTCCGGCAGCACGACGGCGTGGTGCTGGTGATGGTGAAGTGATCTCCGCAGGGCTTCACCTAAGCACAACGAAAATATGACCGAGGGAGTAAACGGTGGACGGGGGCGCCGCACACGGCTAAGACAATGTTGTCTCCTTGTGTGGCGCCCCCTCCCCACATATATATAAGTGGGAGGGAGGGAGGAGCAGCCAAAGAAGGCGCCCAAGTAGGAGGAATCCTACTTGGGGTCCCTCCCAAGCCGCGCCCCCCTTTCCTTATTTGGAGTGCGGGGAAAGGCAGGGGAGGGTGGCGCCCCCCTTTCCTTTCTCCCATGAGAGGGAAAGGCAGGAGAGGCTAGCCCTCCCCTTTTTCCTTCCCTAGGGCTGGCCAAACAAGGGAGGAGGCGCACCAGCCCCCTTGTGGGCTGGCCTGTCCCCTCCGTTGGCCCATAAGGCCCATATTTTGCCGGGGGGTGCGTGGAACCCCTTCCGGTGACCCGATTCCTTCCCGGTACGTCCCGAAACACTTCCGGTGTCCAAATACCATTGTACAATATATCAATCTTTACCTCTCAACCATTTCGAGACTCCTCGTCATGTCCGTGATCTCATCCGGGACTCCGAACAACATTCGGCCACCAAAACATATAACTCATATAACACTATATCGTCAACGAACGTTAAGCGTGCAGACCCTACGGGTTCAAGAACTATGTAGACATGACCGAGACACCTCTCCGGTCAATAACCAATAGCGGAACCTGGATGCCCATATTGGCTCCTACATATTCTACGAAGATCTTTATCGGTCGAACCGTTATGACAACATACGTAATTCCCTTTGTCCATCAGTATGTTACTTGCCCGAGATTCGATCGTCGGTATCTTCATACCTAGTTCAATCTCGTTACTGGCAAGTCTCTTTACTTGTTCCGTAATACATCATCATGCAACTAACTAATTAGTCACTTTGCTTGCAAGGCTTCTTATGATGTGTATTACCGAGAGGGCCCAGAGGTACCTCTCCGATACTCGGAGTGACAAATCCTAATCTCGATCTATGCCAACTCAACAAACACCTTCGGAGATACCTGTAGAGCAACTTTATGATCACCCAGTTATGTTGTGACGTTTGATAGCACACAAGGTATTCCTCCAGTATCCGGGAGTTGCATAATCTCATTGTCGAAGGAATATGTATTTGACATGAAGAAAGCAATAGCAATAAACTGAACTATCAATATGCTAAGCTAACAGATGGGTCTTGTCCATCACATCATTCTCCTAATGATGTGATCCCATTATTAAATGACAACACATGTCTATGGTTAGGAAACCTTAACCATCTTTGATCAACGAGCTAGTCTAGTAGAGGCTTACTAGGGACACGGTATTTGTTTATGTATTCACACATGTATTTAAGTTTCCGATCAATACAATTCTAGCATGAATAATAAACCTTTATCATGATTTAGGAAATATAATAATAACCATTTTATTATTTCCTCTAGGGCATATTTCCATCATCATCATCTTTCTGCAAGTCTTCTGAAGAACTGCCTTTACATGTTCCATCATATTGGGTATCATTGACGTCAAGTTTGTTGGCCGTTACATTGCTCCGTGAGGTTCTTGTGGATATATTAGTGTGTGCAATTATATCTGACATGCATGGAAGCCAACTAGTGGTTAGATTTATGTAATGAGTGCATGTAGGAGATGACATAAATAGTAGGACTGGGCTTAACTAGTAGCAACAGGTCTCAAAAACTAAAGGGAGAACACAGATAAAAGCTACAGAATATGTATCGTTTGTACTCTTGATTAACTAGATGGCACAAAAAAGTATTAAAGAACAACATAGGTAATACTAGAAGTGGTATAATCACCAGCCTGTGGGATAGCATTGGCTGATGGATGATACCTAAGGAACAACGTTACCTAAAGAACAAGTCTCTTATCTGAACTATGGAACATCGTTAACTCTTGAACAAGACTCTTAAGAGATCAGCATGAATATACAGTGAAATGTGATAATCTATTTTCCATGATTAGATGAATAACAAAGCCATAAATGTTGCACACAAGTAAGATGAGGGTACAACCTATCTGGCCGCCATCCATAGGAGTGAGCATCATGTGCTGACTTGTCGATGGCCCTGCAGTTTGTTGTGGCTGTCCATGTCGGGCACGCACATTCGATGCAGGGAACTGTTGAGTGGGGACTATAGCTCCCTTCTGGTGTAAGCTTCCCTTGTTGGAGCAGCTGCGGTGAGAAAGAAGACAGTGTGGCTGAAGATGCAGAAAATGCATAATGTTAAGAATGACACATATCTCTGATCTGAAGAAATACCCTAAGAGATCAATAGTAAGGTACGAGAGTGGTTGCACGTCTGTTGACTGAAAACTAAATTGGGGTCACACGATTTTATTTTATTTTGGTACTGTCCGATTTGCGCCGGATGGCTTGATGGTTGTCTTGTGCCTCCCGGCTGACACTGTTCAGAATCTTCCCCGAAGAGCCAGCGACC
This sequence comes from Thinopyrum elongatum, assembly GCA_011799875.1. Classification (NCBI taxonomy): domain Eukaryota; kingdom Viridiplantae; phylum Streptophyta; class Magnoliopsida; order Poales; family Poaceae; genus Thinopyrum; species Thinopyrum elongatum. The sequence continues at coordinate 492,490,998 of CM022302.1, read as the reverse complement.
ACCGGCAGAGCAGCCTGCCTCCGTCGTCCCTGGCCGCGGGAGCTCCGACCAGAACCCCGCTCCCCGCCCCACCGCACTACCGTGGTTGCGCCGCCCCCGGTCAATCCACAAAGTCTTGCCATCATCCACACCTGGCGGCGGCAGTACCTTCAACCCACGCAACTCTAAGATAGCCACCTAAGCGCTGCTTCCATGGTGAACTTGCGCCTCCGCACCCTTACGATAGACACCAGCCAACCGGCAGCCTAGGAGCTCCGCCGCCTCAAGGAGTGGTACTTCCCATTGGGAATCGATTGGACCAGACTAAAAATTCAGATGACTAGCGCCTAAATAAAGTGATTTAAGATGAGTGTACGACCTATCTTGCGGCCCGATGAAGTAGGCAGCTCCAGCTGTCGAGTTGGTGAGGTCGGCGCGGTTGCAGTGGCTCCCGGCGGCAGGAAAGCAAATATGTCGCGACGGTCGACTGCTACGGGGAAGCAGCATCGGGGCCCTGAACGCATCCGAAGTTGGAGCCGCTCCGGCGCCGTGCATAACGGCGCGGGTGAATCGGCTCTACTACGGTTCACGCGGTCGTCGTCGAGGTAGCTCTGGCAGCACGGAGTAAGAGGCACACGGCCCAATGCATGACGGCAAACGGACAGTGGCTCCGGCATTGGGGAGGAGGGCGGTAGGGAATTTGGTGCGGTGGGGGGGGGCATGGAAGAGGGGCTGAGGTTTCGCGGCTTGGGAGAAGGGAGCTTTCGGGGAGAAGGTGATTTGGCACCTACGATGTATGAATGGGGAATTGGGAGGGGGAACCATGTCTTACGGACGCATTTGTCTGAAATGTGGGGGGGGGGGGGGGGGGGGGAGTTACAGTTCTACCCCTGCCTTTAGGCTTCTGGGCTTGGGTCTGTGTCTTTAGGGTCGGGGATAGTAGAGTAACTTTGCTTCTCCCAAATTGTGGGCGCGAGCGATTTCGGGCGAGGAGGGCGTGTTTTGAGATAGTGGGCGCGAGCGATTTCGGGCGAGGAGGGCGTGTTTTGAAATAGTGGGCGTGAGCAATTTCGGCCGAGGAGAGGGTGTTTGTCACCCATTGTTTATGAATTATTCGGTGCGAGCCATTTCGGCCGAGGAGAGGGTGTTTTGCCGCCCATGGTTTATGAATTATTCGGCACCTGTCATTTCGGTCGAGGAGAAGGCGCACTTGGATGAAGTTACGAACCTACCCTCGATGTACAACGGGCCAATTGATGCGTGTCCCGCATAGGCCGGTAATTTCGCGTCCCCCATTTATTTGCTCGGGCGAATTCCACTGAGCAGTGGATGTTTAGCGGTTTGTTCAAATTTTGGGAGAACGAGCATCCACGTCTACCTTACCAAGTTGATTTGAATCAAATTTTGAAATATTAGCTTGCCACTTCTTTTTTAGATGGTGAGATGATGCTCGGGACTAATGTGTTTTTACATGCTCGTTGCTAACGATTTACTATATGACAAATAGTTGACCCACTTAAAAACGGGAATCAAACCCAAAATGAAATATCTTGATTCAATGAAATAGCTCGTTCAACAGGTCAAAATAGTGAGCTAAATCCAAAATTGAACACCTCACTTGAGTAGCATGTTGTATTATAGTACTCCATGAACATGCTGAAAGTCAAATTATTGAATTTGTTTGATACACATATCTTCGTTCATGTGTGGATTGTAGACAACATGTTCTCCAATTCAAATATTTGAATGCAAATTTATATCGAAACATGGTTTATATCAGTCTTTGATGCATAAACATGACCTCCCCTCTCCTGGACTCCTGTTCTCTCTCTCGCTGACAATCTTCATTTCTATCGCACGCATCCAAACACAAACCTTGTCGGTCCCTCTCCCTCTCTGTGTGTGTGTTTGTGTGTGTGTGTGTGTGTGTTTGTGTGTGTCGGTCTTTCTAGTTCGCATGCACACTCCATGTATAGGTCTCTCTAGCACACAATGTATGATTCTCTAGTCCAAGCTAAATATCTAGGGTGCACTCATCGTACGCACACAAATTCCCTAGCTCGTTGTCCGTAACTCTCTCACGCACCACTCTGCCGTCTCGGAGCTCTTCCCTCTCTCTCTCGAACTCTCCATCTCCCTGGGTCACACATACACATACATATCTCACTCGCACTCGATAGACCCATATAAAACTCTCTCTCTCCTGATACGTCTCCAACGTATCTATAATTTTTGATTGTTCCATGCTATTATATTATCTGTTTTGGATGTTTTATATGCATTAATATGCTATTTTATATTATTTTTGGGAATAACTATTAACCTAGATCCCAGTGCCAGTTTCTGTTTTTTCCTTGTTTTTGAGACTCGCAGAAAAGGAATACCAAACGGAGTCCAAACGGAATAAAACTTCACGATGATTTTTCTTGGACCAGAAGACACCCAGGAGACTTGGAGTTAAAGTTAGAAGAGCCGCGAGGCGGTGATAAGGGTGGACGGCGTGCCCCCCTTCCTTGTGGGCCCCACAGGACTCCCCTGACCTAGATCTTTGTCCTATAAATTCACATATATTCCAGAACCACTAGAGGCATCCACGAAAACACTTTTCCACCACCGCAACCTTCTGTTCCCGCAAGATCCCATCATTGGGGCCTTTTCCGGCATCCTGCCAGAGGGGGATTCAATCACGGAGGGCTTCTACATCAACACCATTGCCCTTCCGATGAAGCGTGAGTAGTTTACCTCAGACCTACGGGTCCATAGCTAGTAGCTAGATGGCTTCTTCTCTCTCTTTGATTCTCAATACAACGTTCTCCTTGATGTTCTTGGAGATCTATCCGATATAATCTTCTTTTGCGGTGTGTTTGTCGATGTTCGATGAATTGTGGATTTATGATCAGATTATCTATGAATATTATTTGAATCTTCTCTGAATTCTTTTATGCATGATTTACTATATTTGTATTTCTCTTCGAATTATCGGTTTGGTTTGGCCAACTAGATTGGTTTTTCTTGCAATGGGAGAGGTGCTTAGCTTTGGGTTCAATCTTGCGTGATTTCACCCAGTGACAAAGTAGGGGTAGCGAGACACGTATTGCGTTGTTGCCATCGAGGATAAAAAGATGGGGTTTTCATCATATTGCTTGAGTTAATTCCTCTACATCATGTCATCTTACTTAAGGCGTTACTCCGTTCTTTATGAACTTAATACTCTAGATGCATGCTGGATAGCGGTCGATGTGTGGAGTAATAGTAGTAGATGCAGGCAGGAGTCGGTCTACTTGACACGGGTGTGATGCCTATTAGCATAATCATTTCCTTGGATATCGTCATAACTTTGCGCTTTTCTATCAATTGCTCGACAGTAATTTGTTCACCCACCGTATTATTTGCCTTCATGAGAGAAGCCTCTAGTGAAACCTATGACCCTCGGGTTTATTTTCCATCATATTACTTTCCGATCTACTATTTTGCAATCTTTTATTTTCAGATCTATATACCAAAAAACCCCAAAAATATTTTATCTTTTGTAAATCTATCTCTATCAGATCTCACCTTTGCAAGTGACCATGAAGGGATTGACAACCCTTTTATCGTGTTGGGTGCAAGTGTTTGATTGTTTGTGCAGGTGTTGGTGATTTGTGCATTCTTCTCCTACTGGATTGATACCTAGGTTCTTAACTGAGGGAAATACTTACCTCTACTGTGCTGCATCACCCTTTCCTCTTCAAGGGAAAAACCAACGCAAGCTCAAGAAGTAGCATCTCCCTCATTCTTTCTCCATCTCACATGCACACACACACACAATCTCACGCCTAGCTAAGTATGACTGTCTCTCACTCAATTGTAGGCACACGCAGTCCCCCCTATGTATATGACTATTTCTCAGTCTCCATCACAAACATATGCATTGTCTCTTTCCCTCACTTGGTCTATCTCAATTTCTCTCAGGGCATATTTCTATGACACACACACCTCATCCCTCGATCTCCCACCCATATAGTCCCCTCATGATCTCGAGGGGATCTCTCTACCACAAACACACCCTCTCTCCCTCCCCATGCGTCCATCTTCTCCATGCATCCCTCTCGACCTCTGTCCCTTGTTGGCCAGACCTCTATTGGACATGTGTTATAGGGGTGTCTCTCTTCGTTGCAAACAATCATGCACTAGCTATCTTCGTGTATCTCCTCACCTCGCTTTTCTATCTCGGAGATGCAAGCGTGATATGTTTGCATAAGCAATGAACACACACACTCTCTATTTTATCGTTTCTTGTCCTTTTCTCTTTCACACACACTCTTTTGCACACTCACTCTTTCTCCTTCACACGCACTTGATCTCTCTCGACTTAGGTACTCTCTTCGGTCCGTAGCATATAGATTTATTGAAAAGTCAAACTTCACAAAGTTTGACCAGGTAGGTGGAGAAAAACATTTACATCTAGAACGGCAAACATATATCATTAGATTCATCATGAGATGTAGTTTCATATGATGTATCTTTGGTACTGTAGATATAAATAATATTTCCGTAAACCTGGTCAAAGTTTCCAAAGTTTGACTTCTAAAAAATTTATATGCACTGCATTATTGAATGGATGGAGTATCTCTTTTGCCCTCTAAGCTATCTGACGCACCACTCAGCCATATCGGGGCTCCTCTATCTCTCTCAAACTTTATATCTCCCTGGTTCACACATACACATATCTTGCTCGCGCTACATAGACCCATCTAACACTCTCCGCACTTGTTCTCTCTCTATCTGACACCCCCCCTAAGTACCATAATCTCTCACTCCATCATAGGCACACGCACTCCCCCCTAAGTATGACTATCTCTCACTATCCATCCATACGTCTATCTCGATATCCCTCGGGGTATCTTCTATTGCGCACACACACCTTGTCACTCGATCTCCCACCCATGTAGTCCCATCACTACTCCAGGGGATCTCTCTGTCACAAACACACACTCTCTCCTCTCCATGCCTGCATTTTCTGCACACGTCTCTCTCGACCTCTCTCCCTTTTTTGTCAGACCTCTCTTGGCCACGTGCTAGGGGTCTTTCTCTCTCGGTTACAAGCAACCACACACTATCTCCACTACAAAAAAAGACACATCCGTGACATTTTGGGCCGAACGAATTTTTTTCTGTCATGCTTTTGACACTTCTATGACGATAATTGTGACAAAAGCACGTATCATCATAGATGTGGTGGGCTCCTACTTCTATGACAAAAAATCATGACATAAAATGGGCTTTTTGTCCTGGGTGGGCCGGAGACGCAGCTGCATGACATTCTTTGGGCCATCCATGACGGAAAAAATCATGGTAGAAGCGAGGGCGAGGAAAATATCGGGGAGTTCCCGGTTACGGTGGGTCGTCGGGGCCGAGCGATGCACGGAGGTTTGCGCATTTCTCTCATGTACTCGCATGTGTGCGAGACGTTGGCTAACTGAACCCGAGCGATCGCACATTACTGAACACGAGCGATCGATCCCTTGGCTGTTAATTGAACCCGAGCGATTCATTCGCTGCTGACTGAACCCGGGCGATTCCTTCGCTGCTGCTGCTAACTGAACCCGAGCGATCGATCACTACTGCTGCTTATTGAAGCCGATCGAGCCCCAGTGCGAGACGTAGCCAGCCGGTGTTGGGTTGCCTCAGGATGAACAGTGACCGTTGCTACCGTGCACGCGGTACGTAGAACGAGTCGAGACATGGTGAGTCGAGCCGGTTGGTTGGCTGTGGATGAACAGTTCTCGACGGGGGTTGGATGAACAGGACCCCGTGGTAGTAGGCCATTGCCGCTGGATGAACAGGACCCCAATGAGGCCGTCGCACCCCAGCCGGTTGGGGGTGGATGAATAGGACCCCGTGGAGGATCTATGAACAGCAGCCAGTGGAGGCTGGATGAACAGTAGCCCGTGGAGACCGGATGAGGTCGACGGTGGATGAACAGTAGCCCGTGGAGGCTGGAGCGAGGCAGTAGACGGTGGCTGAACAGGACCCCGTTTCAACCGTAGATGCTCCAACACAAGTCCGTTTCCTCCGTTTTGTGGTACGCGACACCCCTCCCGATCAACAGGACCCCGTTTCGACCGTAGGCACTCGAACACAAGTCCATTTCCTCTGTTTTGCGGTACGCCAGACCCTTCCCAATGAATAGAACCCCGTTTCGACCGTATGTGGTCGAACAGAAGGCCCATTTCCACTATTCTGCGGTACGCCAGACCGCACTTCGGCTGTACCGTCCAAGCCGGTTGGCTCCCGATGAACACGACGTATTCCGTTGCCTCCCGATGAACACGACGTATTCCGTTGCCTCCCGATGAACACGATGCTGTTTCCTCCGTTGCGACCCAACCGGTTGGCTGTGATGAACAGGACGACGTCGCTGTACGTGTTTGAGACCCCGCCCGTACGTACGTAGCTGTATTTACTTTCTTCCAGCATGGTAATGACCCACAAGTACATGGGATCAATTGTAGCCTTTTCGATAAGTAAGAGTGTCAAACCCAACGAGAAGCAGAAGGAAATGACAAGTGGTTTTCAGCAAGGTAATGTCTGCAAGTACTGAAATTGTAAGTAACAGAGTAGTTTGATAGCCAGATAATTTGTAACGAGCAAGTAACGACAGTAGTAACAAAAGTGCAGCAAGGTAGCCCAATCCTTTTGAGGCAAAGGACAGGCCAAAACGGTTTCTTATGATAAGCAAAGTGTTCTTGAGGGTACATGGGAATTTCATCTAGTCACTTTCATCATGTTGGTTTGATTCATGTTCGCTACTTTGATAATTTGGTATGTGGGTGGACCAGTTCTTAGGTGCTGTTCTTACTTGAACAAACCTCCTACTTATGATTAACCCCCTCGCAAGCATCCGCAACTACGAGAAAAGTATTAAGAATAAATTCTAACCATAGCATTAAACTTTTGGATCCAATCGATCCCTTACGGAATAGCGCATAAACTAGGGTTTAAGCTTCTGTCACTCTCGCAACCCATCATCTAATAACTACTCCACAATGCATTCCCTTAGGCCCAAATATGGTGAAGTGTCATGTAATCGACGTTCACATGACACCACTAAGGGAATCACAACATACATATCATCAAAATATCGAACACATATCAAGTTCACATGATTACTTGCAACATGATTTCTCCCGTGACCTCAAGAACAAAAGTAGCTACTCACAAATGATAATCATGCTCAAGATCAGAGAGGTATTAAATAGCATAATGGATCTAAACATATAATCTTCCACCAAATAAACCATATAGTAATCAACTACAAGATGTAATCAACACTACTAGTCACCCACAAGCACCAATCTATAGTTACGGTACAAAGATTGAACACAAGAGATGAACTAGGGTTTGAGAGGAGATGGTGCTGTTGAAGATGTTGATGGAGATTGCCCTCCCCAAAATGGGAGAGTTGTTGGTGATGATGATGATGATGATTTCCTCCTCCGAGAGGGAAGTTCCCCTGGCGGAATCGCTCCGCCAGAGGGCAAAAGTGCTCCTGCCCAAGTTCCTCCTCGAGACGGCGGCGCTTCATCCCGAAAGTCCTCTATTTATTTTTCTAGGTCAAAATGACTTATATACCAGATGATGGGCACCGGAGGTGGGCCGAGGTGAGCATAACCCACCAGTGCGCGCCTGGGCTCCCTGGCGCGCCTAGGTGTGTTGTGCCCACCTGGTGGGCCCCCTCTGGTACTTATTGGCTCCAATATTTCTTATTTATTCCATAAAAAATCCTCGTGAAGTTTCAGCTTATTTGGAGTTGTGCAGAATAGGTAGCCTGACGTAGCTTTTTCAGGTCCAGATTTCCAGCTGCCGGAATTCTCCCTCGTTGTGTGTACCTTGCATATTATGAGAGAAAAGGCATTAGATTTACTCCAAAAATCATTATTATGCACAAAAACATCATAAATAATAGTAGTTAAACATGATGCAAAATGGACGTATCAACTCCCCCAAGCTTAGACCTCACTTGTCCTCAAGCAAAAACCGAAATCGAAAAACATGTCCACATGCTTAGAGAGAGAGGTGTCGATAAAAACAAAATACGGACATAGAGGCATCATGTGAATTATTAAAATCAGCAATAAACTTTAACATAAAACTTTTATCATAGAACTTTTATCATAGACTTCTCATGAATAAGTAACAATTCATCACAACATCGAAGTATAAAGTATAAACTCTATTGGAAACCAACAAACTATGTTCTCAGTCAACTTTGCAACTACAATTCATCATCTTTTCAGGAAGGGTCACGTATCGGAGCCTTTAGGCAAGTTCACAAACTCAACCATCATATAGTCTTCTATGATTGCTAACACTCACCGCGTACACATGAGCAAAACGTTTAAACCGGACACATAGAAAGATAGGGGCTTAGAGTTTCGCCTCCCAACGTATTCACCTCGAGGGTGATGTCAACAATAATAACTCATGCTACCCATATTCAACTGGATATATGTGCCTAGATATTTCCTCACCACATGATGCTTGCCAAAGGAGAAAAATAAAAAGGAATAGAGAGAAGAACTTTGACTCTTGCATAAAAGTAAATACATAAAAGTAAAAGATAGGCCCTTCGTAGAGGGAAGCAGAGGTTGCCATGCGCTTATTTGTTTGTATGCTCAACCCCTTAGTGCAAGAGAATGTCATGTTATATTGCCCCTTATGATGGCAACCTTTATTATGCAGTCTGTCGCTTTTATTCTTCGCCATCACAAGTTCGTACAACGCTCAATTTTCTCTTACACTAAATGATCTAACACTTTTAGAAGCAATTTTTATTGCCTTATTGCACCGATGACAACTTACTTGAAGGATCTTACTCAATCCATAGGTAGGTATGGTGGACTCTCAAAATAATATTTGGGTTTAAGGGTTTTTGGATGCACAAGTAGTATCTCTACTTAGTGCGGAATTTTTGGCTAGCAAAGATGGGGGGCAAGCACCACATGTTGAAGGATCCATGACAATATAACTTCTATGTGAATATGAACAAACATAAATCATTACGTTGTCTTCCTTGTCCAACATCAACAATTTTGGCATATAATATTTTGATGGGTGCTCACAATCACAAAAGATTTCCAGGATAGTGTATTTGCATGTGAATCTTCTCTTCCCTTATTAATTCTTTCATGAATTGCATCATTGACCAATGCTATGTTTGTCAATCTACAATAAAATTTTCTACTTATACTTTTCCTTTTGTGATGTCATTACTTACCATAAGATTAGCATATGATCTTTTTCATCTATTTCCTTTCTTTTTATTGAAACAAGAAAGTAAAGAAAGCAAAACTCAAACTAAACTTTATTATATATCTCGCACACGATTACAAGGATAGATCACTAAGCAAACTCTCGAAAAGAAAGGATTAAACTAAACTTTTATTCATCTAATGCAAAAGATAACCATGGATCAAACTAAGAAAAGTAAAGGCAAAAGATAGTGGAAGTGATACGATACCGGGGCACCTCCCCCAAGCTTGGCGAAAGCCAAAGGGGAGTGCCCATACCCGATACTCAATTCTCTTTGGGTGATGAAGAAGGAAGTGGTGGTGGTGATGAAGTGGTAGCGAGCTTGTCCTCGGGTTTCCATGGCAGAGGATCACCATTATAGGAGGAGGAGTGAGTCTCTCGGGTCCTGCAACTGGCAGCCAAACTCATACCTTTAAACCTTGCCTCATATTCAAAGACTTGGTTTTGGAGGTCGTATATCTGGCTCTGGAGGAAGTTGATTTGCTCGTTGAAGGAGAAGATGATGTCCTTCATGGACTTGCCATCCACCTTGAGATCACGGGTGTAGTCCGTGATCATGAGGTGATTGGCATTGAGTCCACGTTCCACCATCCCCTTGCACCGGAAGACTTCCTGCTCCACAGCTTCAAGCCTAGCCTCCACGAATCCAGTCCCCTTGGGGCCTTGCACATCGCGGATGTGGAGCACCCCCTCATGCATCTGAATAGCTTGAGGGTGCTGCATCACCTCCCGCAGATATGGGTTGATGACGTTCTCGAGGAGGAGCTTGAAGCGGCCATGGTGGATTAGATCTGTCAGAAAACAGCAAGAAAAGAAAACAGGAGATTTCTCCATGATACGGAGGTCAAAAGGTTTGGGGGGGTATATAAAGATTTTTTTATCTTGGGAAACAAGCAAACGGAAGAAAAACGGAGTCCGGAAGGTACCCGAGGTGGGCACAACCCACCTGGGCGTGCCTGGCAAGCCAGGCGTGCCCTGGTGTCTTGAGCACACCAGGGGTGCCTTCCTGGTTGTTTCTTATTTTCCTAATTTTCTAAATATTCCAAAACTAACAAAAAATATTTTTGCGGATTTTTCGGAGTCCGTTTACTTACCGTATCACGTACCTCCCTTTTTTCACAATTCTGGAGTGTTCCGGAAGGTTTCTTTTATATGTTCTTCCGGTGTCATAGTTTGGATAACATTGCTTTCAACATTAATGGGCATACCTGAGATATAATGTTTTATCCGTTGCCCATTAACAACCTTCGGGTTAGTACCTTTGGCATTATTTATTTTGATAGCTCCAGATCGATAAACCTCCTGGATAACATAGGGTCCTTCCCATTTGGAGAGGAGTTTTCCTGCAAAGAATCTGAAACAAGAGTTGTACAAAAGAACATATTTCCAACTTTGAACTCATGCTTTTGGATTCTTTTATCATGCCATCTTTTAACTTTTTCTTTAAAGAAGTTGGCATTTTCATAAGCTTGGGTTCTCCATTCATCTAATGAGCTAATATCAAATAACCTCTTTTCACCGGCAAGTTTGAAATCATAGTTGAGTTCTTTAATTGCCCAATATGCTTTATGTTCTAACTCAAGAGGCAAATGACAAGCTTTTCCATAAACCATTTTATAAGGAGACATACCCATAGGATTTTTATATGCTGTTCTATAAGCCCAAAGTGCATCATCTAATTTCTTAGACCAATTCTTTCGGGACCTATTAACAGTCTTTTGCAAAATTAATTTTATTTCTTTATTACTAAATTCAACTTGACCACTAGACTGAGGATGGTAGGGTGATGCAATTCTATGGTTAACATCATACTTGGCAAGCAGTTTACGGAAAGCACCATGAATAAAGTGTGAACCACCATCAGTCATTAAATATCTAGGGACTCCAAACCTTGGGAAAATAACTTCCTTAAGCATTTTAATAGAGGTGTTGTGATCAGCACTACTGGTTGGAATAGCTTCTACCTACTTAGTAACATAATCAACAGCAACCAAAATATGAGTATACCCATTAGAGGAAGGAAAAGGTCCCATGAAATCAAATCCCCAAACATCAAATGGTTCAACAGCAAGAGAATAGTTCATAGGCATTTCTTGACGCTTACCGATATTACCTATTCTTTGACATTCATCACAAGATAAGACAAACTTACGAGCATCCTTGAAGAGAGTAGGCCAATAAAAACCAGATTGCAATACCTTATGAGCAGTTCTGTCTCCCGCATGATGTCCTCCATAAGCTTCGGAGTGATATTTCCTTAGGATTTGTTCCTGTTCATGCTGAGGTACACAACGTCTAATAATACCATCTACCCCTTCTTTATAAAGATGTGGGTCATCTCAAAAGTAATGTCTTAAATCATAGAAGATTTTTTGTTTTGTTGGTATGTGAAGCTAGGTGGTATATATTTAGCAACAATATAATTAGCATTGTCAGCATACCAAGGAGTACTGTGAGAAACATTTATTGCAGCTAGCTGTTCATCAGGAAAGCTATCATTAATAGGTTGTGGGTCATCAAGAATGTTTTCTAACCTAGACAAGTTATCAGCCACGGTGTTCTCAGCTCCCTTTCTATCAGTGATATGCAAATCAAATTCTTGTAGCAGAAGAAACCACCTAATGAGTCTAGGTTTAGCAACTTTCTTTTCCATAAGATATTTTATAGCAGCATGATCGGTGTGAACAGTCACTTTAGAATCAACAATGTAGGATCTACATTTATCACAAGCAAACACCACTGCTAAGAATTCTTTTTCAGTAGTAGCATAATTTTGTTGAGCACTATCTAGAGTTTTACTAGCATAATGGATAACATTTAGTTTCTTATCAACTCTTTGTCCTAGAACAGCACCAACAACATAATCACTAGCATCACACATAATTTCAAAAGGCAAGTTCCAATTAGGTGGTTGGACAATAGGTGCAGAAATTAAGGCTTTCTTGAGTGTTTCGAAGGCTTCTAAACAATCATCATCAAAAACAAAAGGAACATCCTTTTGCAAAAGATTTGTAAGAGGCCTAGAAATTTTAGAAAAGTCTTTGATAAATATCCTATAGAAACCAGCATGACCAAGAAACTACGAATACCTTTGATATCTTTAGGACATGGCATTTTCTCAATTGTATCAACCTTAGCTTTGTCCACCTCAATACCTCTCTCAGAAATTTTATGGCCCAAAACAATGGCTTCGTTGACCAAAAAGTGGCACTTCTCCCGATTCAAGACAAGATTTGTTTGCTCACATATCTGCAAAACTCGATCAAGATTGCTTAAACAATCATAAAAAGACTTCCCATAAACAGAAAAGTCATCCATGAAAACCTTAACAATCTTTTCACAAAAATCAGAGAATATAGCAGTCATAAATCCTTGAAAGGTAGCAGGTGCATTGCATAAACCAAAAGGCATACGTCTATAAGCATAAGTTCCAAAAGGACAAGTAAAAGTGGTCTTTTCTTGATTAGGTTGAGAAACAGGTATTTGTGAAAAACCAGAATATCCATCAAGGAAGCAAAAATGTGTGTGGTTAGATAATCTTTCTAGCATTTGATCAATAAAAGACAGAGGGTAATGATCTTTTCTAGTAGCTTTGTTTAATTTTCTAAAATCAATTACCATTCTATAGCCTGTGACAATTCTTTGTGGAATAAGTTCATTCTTATCATTAGGAACAACAGTGATACCTCCCTTCTTAGGGACACAATGAACAGGACTTACCCATCTACGATCAGCTATAGGATAGATTATACCTGCTTCTAGAAGTTTTAATATTTCCGTTCTTACCACCTCTTTCATCTTTGGACTTAATCGACGTTGGTGATCAACAACGGGTTTAGCATCAGGTTCCATATTAATCTTGTGCTGACATAGAGTGGGATTAATGCCCTTAAGATCATCAAGAGTATATCCAATAGCAGGTCGGTGCTTCCTTAGAACTTTCAATAATCTTTCTTCTTCATGTTCTGAAAGGTTAGCACTAATAATAACAGGATATATCTTTTTCTCATCAAGCTAAGCATATTTCAAAGTGTCTGGCAATTGTTTTAATTCAAAAACAGGATCACCTTTAGGTGGAGGAGGACCTCCTAGAGTTTCAATAGGCAAATTGTGTTTAAGCAGAGGTTGTTGTTCGAAGAAGATTCTATCTATTTCATTTCTTTCATGCATATGCAAATCATTTTTGTGGTCTAGCAAATATTGTTCTAAAGGATTAGTAGGAGGTACAACAATAGAAGCAAGACCAATAATTTCATCCTTACTAGGTAAATCTTTCTTATGAGGTTGTCTACTAAACTTGGAAAAATTAAACTCATGAGATTCATCACCAAAACTAAGACCGACAGTTTGTTTCTCACAATCTATTTTAGCATTAACGGTGTTCAAGAAAGGTCTACCAAAGATAATGGGACAAAAGTCATCTTGTGGGGAACCAAGAACAAGAAAATCAGTAGGGTATTTTATTTTCCCACACAAGACTTCAACATCTCTAACAATCCCAATTGGTGATATAGTATCTCTATTGGCGAGCTTAATAGTAACATCTATATCTTCTATTTCAGCTGGTGCTATATCATTCATAATTTCTTGATATAAGGTAAAAGGAATAGCACTTACGCTAGCACCTAAGTCACATAAACCATGATAACAGTGATCTCCTATCTTAACTGAGACAACAGGCATGCCAACAACAGGTCTATGTTTATCCTTTTCAGCGGGTTTGGCAATTCTAGTAGCTTCATCACAGAAGTAAATAACATGACCATCAATATTATCTACCAAGAGATCTTTAACCATAGCAACACTAGGTTCTACTTTGATTTGTTCAGCTGGTTTAGGTGTTCTAATATAACTTCTGTTGACCACAGTTGAAACTTTAGCATGTTCCTTCATCCTAACAGGGAAAGGTGGGTTTTCAATATAAGCAGTAGGAATAACTGGATCAACATTATAAATAATAGTTTCATCTTTAGCTTTTACCGGTTCTTTAATTTCTTCTTTAATAGGTGGGTGATATTTAAACCACTTCTCCTTAGGGAGATCAACATGAGTAGAAAAAGATTCACAAAAGGAAGCTACTATCTCAGAGTCAAGTCCATACTTAGTGCTAAACTTTTGAAAAGCATCGGTATTCATAAAAGATTTAACACAATCGAACTTAAGCTCAATACCTGACTCTTTACCTTCGTCGAGTTCCCAATCTTCAGCGTTGCATTTAATTCTTTCTAGGAGATCCCACCGGAATTCAATAGTCTTCTTCAAAAAAGAACCAGTACAAGAAGTATCGAGCATGGTTTGATCATTATGAGAAAGCCGAGCATAAAAATTCTGAATAATAATTTCTCTTGAAAGCTCATGATTGGGGAATGAATATAACATTAACTTAAGCCTCCCCCAAGCTAGAGCAATACTTTCTCCTTCACGAGGCCAAAAATTATATATATAATTCCGATCACGATGAACTAGATGCATAGGATAATTTTTTTTATGGAATTCCAATTTCAACCGAATCCAATTCCAAGATCCATCATCATTGCATAGCATATACCATGTCAATGCTTTTCCCTTCAAAGATAAAGGGAAAACCTTCTTCTTAGCTTCATCTCCGGGTAAACCTGCAAGCTTAAACAATCCACAAATTTCATCCACATATATCAAGTGCTTATCAGGATGTTCGGTTCCATCTCCTACATACGGATTAGCTAGCAGTTGTTCTACCATACCCGAAGGGATTTCATATTCAATATTTTCAGTAGGTGCAGTAGGTTGAGGGGTAACCAATTGTGGTTTCGGTCGAGGTGAAGATACCCCGAACAAACCCCTCAAAGGATTGTTTTCCATAGTATCAAGAGACAATAAATTTCAGCACATAGTAATAATTTTTCCTTACCAATTTCCACTTACCAAGAGCGCTTCACTCCCCAGCAACGGTGCCAAAAAAGAGCCTTGATGACCCACAAGTATATGGGATCAATTGTAGCCTTTTCGATAAGTAAGAGTGTCGAACCCAGCGAGGACCAGAAGGAAATGACAAGTGGTTTTCAGCAAGGTAAGGTCTGCAAGTGCTGAAATTGTAAGTAACAGAGTAGTTTGATAGCCAGATAATTTGTAACGAGCAAGTAACGATAGTAGTAACAAAAGTGCAGCAAGGTAGCCCAATCCTTTTGAGGCAAAGGACAGGCCAAAATGGTTTCTTATGATAAGCAAAGTGTTCTTGAGGGTACACGGGAATTTCATCTAGCCACTTTCATCATGTTGGTTCGATTCGTGTTCGCTACTTTGATAATTTGGTATGTGGGTGGACCGGTGCTTAGGTGTTGTTCTTACTTGAACAAACCTCCTACTTATGATTAACCCCCTCGCAAGCATCCGCAACTACGAGAAAAGTATTAAGAAAAAATTCTAACCATAGCATTAAACTTTTGGATCCAATCGGTCCCTTACGGAATAGCGCATAAACTAGGGTTTAAGCTTCTGTCACTCTCGCAACCCATCATCTAATAACTACTTCACAATGCATTCCCTTAAGCCCAAATATGGTGAAGTGTCATGTAGTCGACGTTCACATGACACCACTAAGGGAATCACAACATACATATCATCAAAATATCGAACACATATCAAGTTCACATGATTACTTGCAACATGATTTCTCCCGTGACCTCAAGAACAAAAGTAACTACTCACAAATGATAATCATGCTCAAGATCAGAGGGGTATTAAATAGCATAATGGATCTGAACATATAATCTTCCACCAAATAAACCATATAGTAATCAACTACAAGATGTAATCAACACTACTAGTCACCCACAAGCACCAATCTATAGTTACGGTACAAAGATTGAACACAAGAGATGAACTAGGGTTTGAGAGGAGATGGTGCTGTTGAAGATGTTGATGGAGATTGCCCTCCCCAAGATGGGAGAGTTGTTGGTGATGATGATGACAATGATTTCCCCCTCCGGGAGGGAAGTTCCCCCGGCGGAATCGCTCCGCCGGAGGGCAAAAGTGCTCCTCCCAAGTTCCGCCTCGAGACGGCGGCGCTTCGTCCCGAAAGTCCTGTCTTTATTTTTTCTAGGTCAAAATGACTTATATACCAGAAGATGGGCACCGGAGGTGGGCCGAGGTGAGCATAACCCACCAGTGCGTGCCTGGGCTCCCTGGCACGCCCAGGTGGGTTGTGCCCACCTTGTGGGCCCCCTCTGGTACTTATTGGCTCCAATATTTCTTATTTATTCCATAAAAAATCCTCGTGAAGTTTCAGCTCATTTGGAGTTGTGCAGAATAGGTAGCCTGACGTAGTTTTTTCAGGTCCAGATTTCCAGCTGCTAAAATTCTCCCTCTTTGTGTGTACCTTGCATATTATGAGAGAAAAGGCATTAGATTTACTCCAAAAAGCATTATTATGCATAAAAACATCATAAATAACAGTAGGTAAACAAGATGCAAAATGGACGTATCACGTGGCTGTACGTACGTGTACACGATATAGACAAGACTGCGTGACATGCTACGTCCGCGCGTCTACTATGACACGTGCCGCTCCTTACTCGGCCACAGTTCATCGCTGCAGAGAGACTGATCGACCAATATGTACGTACACGTTCACGACGATGCTACGTATGCTTCGACCGGGTGGATCCCAGCTGTCAGGGAGGATAAGGACGCACTTCCTTGCATGCGAAGATATAGCTGGTGGGTCCCAACTGTCAGGGGGAAGAATCATTTTTTTCCCATTGTATGGATGCACTTCCTTGCGTGTGAAGATGTAGCTGGTGGGTCCCAGCTGTCAGGGGGGAAACATTTTTTTGCAAAATACAGACTCCCTTCCGGTGGGTCCCTACTGTCTGGTGGAGGAATAATTATTTTACACATAATAGGAGGAACTTCCTTGCTGCAGCCATGGACCCAACTGTCAGCCTCTCCATGTACAGTCCTCTTCCGATGGAAGTTGTTTCTTAACCATGTTGACCACGTCACGCCGAGAGCACCAAGGCGGTGGACTACGGCGAGGCCTAGGAAGGGGACGACGCGGAGCCAGGGAAGACGCGGCAGTGGATGCCCACGCGGAGAGGAGTACGAGGGTTGATTGGTTCGGCTGTGGTGTGAGGCTGCCGTTACCGCAGAATAACAGGGGTTGTGGGTGAGTAGAGGGATGGCCTGGCCAGAGGTTGGAGTTGGAGGGGGCGGTGAGGCCTGCGCGGCAGCACAGCCGGCCACAGGAGGCAGGAGCAGGCGGCACGACCCGCGATGGTTTGGGCGGCTGGAGCAAGAAGACCAGAGGTTGAAGAAGCACGACAGCCGTTGGATGGACATCGTACGGTCATCGCAGCTAGAATCGTTTATATTGACTAAGTTGATAAAGCCCTGCGTCCACGTCAACTTAATAGGCCCACAAGTCAGCCTTCAAATATGGTGGGTCCCACCTAGCAGCTGGGGTATTCATTTTTTTTATGCGTAATAAGGAGGCACTTCCTTGCGTTCGAAGATATAGCTGGTGGGTCCGAGCTATCAGCGGGGGGAATATTTTTTTCGCAAAATACAGAGGCCCTTCTGGTGGGTCCCCGCTGTGAGGTGGAGGAATCATTATTTTGCGCATAATAAGGAGGCACTTCCTTGCTGCGGGCGTGGACCCAGCTGTCAGCCTCTCCACGTACATTCATCTTCCGATGGAAGTCGTTCCTTGACCACGTTGACCACGCCGCGTTGAGAGCACCAAGGCCGGGATGACGGCGAGGCCTGGGAAGGGAATGACTAGGAGCCGGGCAAGACTCTGCAGTTGTTTCCCATGCGGAGGGGAGTATGAGGGTTTACTGCTTATGCTGCAGTGTGAGGCTGCCATCGCCGGAGAATAACAGGAGGTCTGGGTGAGTAGAGGGATGGCTAGGCCAGCGATGGGAGTACGATGGGGCGGTGAGGCCTACGCGGCAGCACAGCCGGCTGCGGGAGGAGGGAGCAGGCAGTCCCGCCGGCGCTTGTTTGAGCGGTTGGAGCAGGAAGAGCAGAGATTGAAGAAGCACGACGGCCATTGGATGGACATCCAACAGTCACTGCTCTCGTGTGTTGACTAAGTTGACACGGCATTGCGTGTGCGTCAACCTTTTTTTTAGGAAAGCGTACGCGTCAACCTATAGTAGGCACACAAGTCAGCCTCAAATGTGTGGAAAACAACATACAGCCTATCTGTCATTATTTCTAATAATTTACAGCCCATTTGCTAATTCTTAAGGATTTTTTTGGAGCCCATATTCTTTTTGTTAGCATTACAACCCATATTGTGGCCACGGTTAAAAAATTATACGAAATTTTGCATATTTCAGTGCGGTCCCAACTGTTTTTAATCCTAAAATTTTGAGTCACATTCAAACTAATTTGAAAAACAAATTTATATCAATATAAAATCCAAATAATTGTCCACGCATAAAAATCAATGGAATTTAAAATATTCAAATGACAAAATTTTTTTTTGAAACTAATTGCCGGTTTGATATTTTTTAAAAATGTACATCCCATTTCTCATTACTGATAGCCCATTTTCTGGGCAAGCCGAATGAAACTCTCCTCGTCTTGAAAGATTTGCAGCCCAGCAGGGCTGACAAAGCAAGTAGGCCTTGGTTGGGTATTCTGCAAAAGAACAAAAAAACTGGGCTAGCCATTTTCAGAAAGAAAAAAAATACTGGGCTGGTCTTGTGGTAAACATAAAATAAAAGGCTGGCTAGACAGGCCAGAGTGCCCCGCACAGCCCAGTTAACACCCTGCCTCCGTCTCAAAAGCAAAAAGAACTGGGCGAGCTGCTGGCTCCCTGGTGTCAGCCGCTCGTTGTGCAATTCTCTTGTTTATTGACTACGTTGACGATGGCATGGAACCCAGATGCCAGAAATGCATTAGGAGGGACCATTTTTTTGGGCTTGAAATAAGGAGGCACTTGCTTGCATACTGCCATGACCCTGGTGGGTCCCTGCTGTCATTGTCTCCACATACAATCATCTCCTGATTGTGTACACATCAACCTAGTAGGCCCACAAGTCAGCCTCTAAACCCGTGGCGGACAAATACAACCCATTAAAAAAAACAGCCCATTCCATACGTTCAAACGGAAAGTTCAACATTCAGAGCAAAGTAACAAGTCTGATCCAGATATAGAGTACTGAACTTCCACGTTGACAACCATCATAGCCAGGTTAACTATCTACTCCCACTAATACTCTAGTAGTGTACAAGTACTAACTTACTCTTAGCTAACTAGACGATGCCGGCAGCCATGTGCGGTACACGCTAAACGCCGGCACCGACGTCCTCCTCCTCGCTTCGTACTTGCCAGAGGTGCGATAGGGCGCGTTGCTCGTGCACGTTGGCCCTTTCCATGCTGGCATGGTCCGCTGAAGCTTCGGCTTCTAAGCGGGAAACCCACTTGATGAGCTAGTAGTAAAATTCGGCGTCGCGAACGCGTGCGTGCCCGACAGCCTCCAGGGCTATTTACCGGGCGCCGGCCTCCATGTAGTCTGCCCAGTTGCGGGCGCTCTACTCGCGACTCAGAGCGTCGGTGCGCTACCGCTCCATGCCCCGCTGGCGGCGCAAATCGACGATACACTATTCCTCCGCTAGGCGGTCGCGCTCCAACAAGTCCTCATACTCCGTATTGCCATCTAAAGACCGATAGAATGCCTCCTCCCTCCGTCTGCCTTCCGGTGAAAAACCGAACACTAGTTCCAGTGGTGACCGCCTCCGGCATCGCCTATTGCAGATGGGCGGGGGAATGATGGACGTGGCGAGAGCGAGGGCAAGTGGCGAGCGACATCGGGCTGGTGGGGGCTTATGAGGATAGGGCGAGTTGGGTGATGGTGCCATCGGAGAATGCCGGGAAGCAGTAATTATAGGCGGAAGGTAGGTGAACCAGCGCGTCGTGGGAAACAGGACGGTCATCACGATCATCGGAATTCAATGCATAAGCAGGCATGGCTTAGCGCGCCAGCTTGCCATGGAAAACTAGAAAAACTAAAATTATGACTATGCCGTGTCGTCCCGTCCTGTCAGTGGTGCGTCCCGTTCGTGCTGGGTCTCACGTCAGCATGACGGTCAAACGAGTGCGCTCGATTCATCCTGATGAGGTACATGCGTGATCCGCTGGTTAATCACGTAGGATCAAGTCGGTCGGATAGTGTACGTGTAGGATCGCAATAGCTGATGAAAGTTTGCTGGGAGATAAGGCATTTGCGAACGTTTTTGCTGGCAGTTTCTTCAGATTCGCATGGCATTTTCTTCAGAACAGAATGTCAGTTTCTTCAGAGGTAGGCATTTTTATTCAAAAAACTACCACCTTCAGATCTTGTGTCGCAACTAAAACTACCAGGAGTGTATTAGTAGGCTAGCTAGTGATTGATCAGTAACTTGTAAACACTGAGTGAACAGAAATAAGGAACTGCCAGTAACTTGTAAAAACTGAGCACACAAAAATAAGGATCATGCTGTGCACAGTAGTAAGAGCCGATCCATTCGAAATGTTCACACGAGACTCACAGGCCTGGCATTGTAATATGTTCACATTAGTAGCCCAAATTCACAACCAACTAGTACAATTCCCATACATAAGATTAACATGTTAATGCATCTCAATGATTCACATATCATATACAAATATGTAGCTCCAAAAGCAAAGATCTAGAAAAAACATCTGTTCTTGCTACTAACATGGATGCTTCTCTGGGCCAACATTCAGTACAGAGTGAAAGACAAATTTGTTTGTGAACTCTACAATTCCTCTTTCAAATGTAAGTGGTTTCACCAACAGCTGGAACCATGAGAATGAACCACACATGATGGAGGAACATCCACTGCAATATGATTTGGTCTTCTCTTGATCACACGGCGAGACTATTTTTGGAATACAAACTTTAACTTAGGCAAAATGATGCCCATTGTATAATTAGACCAAAGCAATGAAGCACCTAGTGTTGGCCAATAAATAGTACAGTACTACTTTTGTGCAGTCCATGAAGTGACTATCCAATCTTTCTGTGTCTATTTTCAAATGGCACTGCATGCAGTGACTATACTATTCTCTTGTGCAGTTCCACCAAAATTGAGGTCACTTTTTTGTTTGCCAAATAGCAATGGGCAGACATCTGTCTGCACAAATATCAAGCAGCTAGTAAACATATACCGCACCTTGTATTTTTGGTTTAAACACGTCTCTTCTAGTCGTTTCCCCTTACCATCTGTCATGTTTTGCACTGGACAATTTGATACTGTGATGTTTTGCCCTGGACAATTTCGTACTGAATTGATTTGCTGGTACAGAGTAGAAATATAGCGCCTATTCTTCATCAGACCAAGGATATCCATGTTCGCAGTGATGGAAGAGGTGAAATCGATACAACTGAAATTGAGCATCCTATCATTGAATCATGTCCTGCACCTCCAATGTAGGTCCACCCTTCCAATAAATTCACATGCAAACCACAAATATTACTATCTAATGACAGTACAAAAAGAGTAGCAAGATAGTAGCAAACCATGTACCTTCGTAATGAACAGCTCATAGTGCCACCAATTGGATATACCGGTTTGGAAGAAAACATGCTCATAATGTTGAACCATTTGGACTTTTTGTGCAGTTCCACTAAAATCGAGCATCCCTGTTTGCACAGATATTGAAAGTGTGATTACAATAAAAGTGGCACTAGTTGAAGCATAGACTCACAAATATAAGCATTCCAATTTCTTAATGGGAGAAGGTAGCTAGATTGTTTCTAACCACCTTTTTGAAGGAATAAATAAGGCAACAAACGGCTGATGTCAGGAAGGCAAACATATTATTTTTTGGAAGATTGAGCCATTCCTGACCTTTCCTCTTCTTTTAAGCATATTTTGTGCAGTTCAACTAAAATAAAATGCCATCACCACCTTGACAATTCAGTGACAATGTACAAAAAGCAATGACTTACCATTACATCATGATGTCAGGTATGTGATCGACAGGCATTAGAGACAAACATGCAGACCTCCTCCGATAATATAATGAACATTAATTTTAACAAAGGTGTGACTAGCTTTACCGGCATGATTTGAGTGAACTCTATGCCCCCTGTTCTTTAATACTCCCTCCGTTCCTTTATATAAGGTGTATTTATTTTTACAAAAGTCAAATGAGTGCATGTTTGACTGAGTTTTTAGAAAAATATATCAATATCCATAATCAAAATTTATATCATTTGAACCATTGTGTAAAGTAGTTTCATATTTTATCTATTAGGTATTGCAGGTGTTGTTATTTTATTCTATAATCTTGGTCAAACATTCAAATCGTTGACTTGCACGGAAATCGATACACCTTATAATCTAGAACGAAGGGAGTATAATTTTCTTGAGCACATATCTGGGAAAGCTTGCCACACCTTATATATGTCCATACCCTAATGCAACACCATTTGAATAGTACAAATATACACTAATCCAGTGGCTAGTGCAATAGTAGAGTAGTTTTTTTATTACGGGGTACAGTACAATGGTTTTACTGAATAGATTTCCATAAGCTAGCACTGGAAGATTTCTATAAGCATTAACTATACAAAATGTAAAGGTAACAAGTTTCAGCATTGGTATACTAGCTGTGCAATAGCATTAAACCAAATACAAAAGTCTGAAGGTAACTAGCATTATTAACTAATGACAGTATAAAAAAAATTGCAAACCATGTACCTTCAAGGTAAATATCATTTCGAACTCGAGGGGACTTGAAAACTTGCTATCCCAATCTTGATAATCGATCAAACATAAAAACTTGATCAACCGAATCAAGAAAACAGCTGGAGGAGGAGGTGCCCACTCTTGACCTTTCCTCTTCTCTTCATAGTTTTTTGTGCAGTTTAACCAAAATAAATGACATCAGCGCCTTGGCATTTTAGTGACACTGTACAAAAAAATTGACTTATCTCATGAAAGTGAGGTATGCAATCTATAAGCATTAACAGTGCAAAAATCTGAAGGTAGTAACAAGTTTCATCGTTGGTATACTGGCTGTGCAACAACATTAGAATGCCTTAGCTGAAAAATCTTTAATACATCCACAATCAACAGCTAACCCTGAAATAATCCAGGGACATTAAATGGCATTGCTTAAATTTATCAGTGGCATTAGACTGAGTGCGACATTAGTTAAATGTGGCATCACTTTAGCAGTAGCATTGATTGACTTTACCGCTGGCATTATACTAACAGCAAAAAAGTGGCAATAAGAGCATGGGAGGCCCATTCGGACAGTGGGCGCACCAGGAGGATGTACCTCCATGGACGCATAGAGTGGTGAGGGAGGGATGGTTGCCCAGAGCAACAAATATCCAGGCAGCTTATGTGGATTATGTCCCATTTTTGTTCTCTTTAGCCACCTTTTTCCTATGTGAGGATAACAAACCAATTGACCTGGTCATTCTCTATTGCGTTGTCATGCCTTTCTACCCCTTTTCAACCAAGAGACACGAGATTCGTTCCTTAGCTACTGATTCCCCCTTTTTAACCTAGATGCGGGTTCAATGCCTAGTCTCTTCGACAGTACTTTCTCCCTTCCTTTCCTTATTCAACCCAGACATGGATTAGTCTGCATGAAGTAGGGTTTCCTTTAATAGTGCAAATTAAGGTTTTTGTCTGCGTGACCAGCAGAGCAGAGGATAGCAAATTGGGGAGATGGTGGAGTGGAAAAAGATCCACATGCAGCGACGTGGCAGATGGGGCAATAGAACAAGGGTATGGTTCAAAAAGAGGTAGCATACCTGAGGGTCAGCGGGAAGTGGCTTCGCTCGTGGTCGTCATCCTCCGCACACACTACGGCAGCGAGGTTGGGGACGGAGGCCATCCCGCACGGGCGCTAGGTCTGAGAGGACGGCCTTGTCGTCAGTGCGTGACCTCGCTCACCGACGACAAGTGCGTCAACGCTACACGTCCTTTTCTTCCCCGGTGGATCTATGACCACCGGTGAGGAGGGAGAGAGAGGGGCACCGCCGTCTTTTTTAGATCTGGAGAGAGGGTGACAGTGTGAGAAGCAAGTGGGCAGCCCTTAGCAAGCAAACGCTGATGCTCCAGCCTATATATCTTTTTTGATATTAGTACTAGAGGTGGAGTAGTGGTAGAGTAGTTTATATTTTCTCTGCATACAGTACCAGTTAGTCGTGCTTCAAAACTGAACAGCACGCCATTAAAAAAATAAAGTCGAGAAATAATGCGGCACCTCGGGCCAACGCGGCCAGATCGCATTTTGCACAAGAAATGACACACCATGTTTCGTTGACATGTGGTCCCGTTCCAACATGTCAGTGAGACGACGGCGAGTCCTTTTGTACAATTTCCGAACGGATGTCTATGTAGGCCGGTGTTAACCCACAAGTATAGGGGATCGCAACAGTTTTTTAGGGTAGAGTATTCAACCCAAATTTATTGATTCGACACAAGGGGAGCCAAAGAATATTCTCAAGTATTAGCAGCTGAGTTGTTAATTCAACCACACCTGAAAGACTTAATATCTGCAGCAAAGTATTTAGTAGCAAAGTAGTATGGACGTAACGGTAATGGTGGCAAAAGTAACAGTAGCGGTTTTGTAGCAATGGTAACAGTGGCAACGGTAGAGTAACGTATCAAAGATCAATATGTGAAAAGCTCGTAGGCAATGGATCAATGATGGGTAATTATGCCGGATGGCATTCATCATGCAACAGTCATAACCTAGGGTGACACAGAACTAGCTCCAATTCATCAATATAATGTAGGCATGTATTCCGAATAGAGTCATACGTGCTTATGGAAAAGAACTTGCATGACATCTTTTGTCCTACCCTCCCATGGCAGCGGGGTCCTAATGGAAACTAAGGGATATTAAGGCCTCCTTTTAATAGAGAACCGGACCAAAGCATTAGCACTTAGTGAATAAATCATCTCCTCAAACTACGGTAATCACCGGAAAGAATCCCAATTGTTGTCACCTTGGGGTATGCGGATCATAACACGTAATAGGTGGCTACAACTTGCAAGATAAGATCAAGAACACAAATATATTCGTGAAAACATAATAGGTTCAGATCTGAAATCATGGCACTCGGGCCCTAGTGACAAGCATTAAGCATAGCAAACTCATAGCAACATCAATCTTAGAAAATAGTGGATACTAGGGATCAAACCCTAACAAAACTAACTCGATTACATGATAAATCTCATCCAACCCATCACCGTCCAGCAAGCCTATGATGAAATTACTCACGCACGGCGGTGAGCATCATGAAATTGGTGATGGAGGAAGGTTGGTGATGATGATGGCGACGATTTCCCCTCTCCGGAGCCCCGAATGGACTCCAGATCTGCCCTCCCGATAAAGAACAGGAGGTGACGGCGGCTCTGTATCGTAAAACACGATGAATCCTTCTCTCTAATTTTTTTTTCTCCCCGAAAGTGAATATATATAGTTGGAGTTGAGGTCGGTGGAGGTCCAGGGGACCCACAAGGCAGGGGGCACGCCCTGGGGGGGCGCCCTCCACCCTTGTGGACAGCTGGTGGGTCCCCTCAGGCTAATTCTTTTGCCAATATTTTTTATTTATTCCAAAAAAATTCTCCGTGAAATTTCAGGACATTCCGAGAACTTTTATTTCTGCACAAAAATAACACCAAGGCAATTCTGCTGAAAACAGCGTCAGTCCGGGTTAGTTCCATTCAAATCATGCAAATTAGAGTCCAAAACAAGGGCAAAAGAGTTTGGAAAAGTAGATACGACGAAGACGTATCAACTCCGCCAAGCTTAACCCATTGCTTGTCCTCAAGCAATTCAAATGACAAACTGAAAGTGATAAAGAAAAACTTTTACAAACTCTGTTTAATCTTGTTGTTACAAATATGTAAAGCCAGCATTCAAGTTTTCAGCAAAGATTATGAACTAACCATATTCACAATAACATTTAGGTCTCACATTTACTCATATCAATGGCATAATCAACTAGCGAGCAATAATAATAAATCTCGGATGACAACACTTTTTCAAAACAATCGTGATATGATATAACAAAATGGTATCTCGCTAGCCCTTTCTGAGACCGCAAAACATAAATGCAGAGCACCCCTGAAGATCAAGGACTGACTAGACATTGTAATTCATGGTAAAAGAGATCCAGTCACAGTCATACTCAATATCAATTAATAACAACGCATACAAATGACAATGGTGCTCTCTAACTGGTGCTTTTTATAAGAGGATGATGACTCAGCATAAAAGTAAATAGATAGGCCCTTCGCAGAGGGAAGCAGGGATTTGCAGAGGTGCCAGAGCTCAAGCTTTTTGAAACAGAGATAAATATAATTTTGAGCGGTATGCTTTCATTGTCAACATAACAACCAAGAGATCTCGGTATCTTCCATGCTACATATATTATAGGCGGTTCCCAAACAGAATGGTAAAGTTTTTACTCCCCCTCAACCAACAAGCACACTCCACGGCTAGTCCAAAACAACGGGTACCGTCCATACAAACAACGGTCCTGGGGGAGTTTTGTTTGAAATTATTTTGATTTTATTTGAGCATGGAACTGGGCATCCCGAATACCAGCCACTTTCTCATGAACGATAAGTGAATCAACACTCATCGTGAGAATAACCCACCTTTTTGTAGCAAAGAACAAGCCTGGACAAACTCTTATATAAAGCAAAGCGCTCCCGAGGATACATGGGAATTACTGTCAAGCTAATTTTCATCATGCTCATATGATTCGCGTTTGTTACTTTGATAATTTGATATGTGGGTGGACCGGTGCTTGGATGCTGCCCTTACTTGGACAAGCCTCCCACTTATGATTAACCCCTCTCGCAAGCATCCGCAACTATGAAAGAAGAATTAAGATAAATCTAACCATAGCATGAAACATATGGATCCAAATCAGCCCCTTACGAAGCAACGCATAAACTAGGGTTTAAGCTTTTGTCACTCTAGCAACCCATCATCTACTTATTACGTCCCAATGCCTTCCCCTAGGCCCAAATCATGGTGAAGTGTCATGTAGTCGACGTTCACATAACACCACTAGAGGAAAGACAACATACATCTCATCAAAATATCGAACGAATACCAAATTCACATGATTACTTATAACAAGACTTCTCCCATGTCCTCAGGAACAAACGTAACTACTCACAAAGCATATTCATGTTTATAATCAGAGGGGTATTGAATAGCATTAAGGATCTGAACATATGATCTTCCACTGAATAAACCAACTAGCATCAATTACAAGGAGTAATCAACACTACTAGCAACCCACAGGTACCAATCTGAGGTTTTGAGACAAAGATTGGATACAAGAGATGAACTAGGGTTTGAGAGGAGATGGTGCTGGTGAAGATGTTGATGGAGATTGACCCCCTCTCGATGAGAGGATCGTTGGTGATGACGATGGCTTCGATTTCTCCCTCCCGGAGTGATGTTTCTCCGGCAGAACAGCTTCGCCGGTGCCCTAGATTGGTTCTACCTAGGTTCCGCCTCGAGACAGCGGTGCTTCATCCCGAAAGCTTCCTTCTGATTTTTTTCATGTCAAAACACACCATATTGCAGAAGATGGGCATCGGGGGCCTGCCAGGTGGCCCACAAGGTAGGGAGGCGCGCCCAAGGGGGTAGGGCGCGCCGCCCACCCTTGTGGCTGCCTGGTGGGTCCCCTCAGGTGCTTTCTTCGCCCAATATTTTTTATATATTCCAAAATAATTCTCCGTGAAGTTTCAGGACTTTTGGAGTTGTGCAGAATAGGTCTCTCAGATTTGCTCCTTTTCCAGCCCAGAATTCCAGCTGCCGGCATTCTCCCTCTTCATGTAAACCTTGTAAAATAAGAGAGAAAAGGCATAAGTATTGTGCTAGAATGTGTAATAACAGCCCATAATGCAATAAATATCAATATAAAAGCATGATGCAAAATGGTCGTATCAACTCCCCCAAGCTTAGACCTCGCTTGTCCTCAAGCGAAAGCCGAAATTGAAAAATATGTCCACATGTTTAGAGATAGAGGTGTTGATAAAATAAAATACGGACATGAGGGCATCATGATCATCTTTAAAATAGCAACATATATTGTCATATAATTTCTTATGCCAAAGTAGCAATTCGTTCACAAGGTAGAGTATGAATCAGAAACTTCATTGAAAACTAACAAACTATGATCTCAGTCATTGAAGCAATTGCAATTTATCATAACATCGGAAAGAGTCAATATAAGAGCTTTTCAGCAAGTCCACATACTCAACTATCATTTAATCTTTCACAATTGCTAACACTCACATGATACTTATGGGTTCAAAGCCTCAGTTAGACACAGCGAAAGATAGGGGCTTAGAGTTTCGCCTCCCAACCTTTTACCTCAAGGGTAATGTCAACAATAATACTTTATGATAACCTACATCCGAGTGGATATATATATCTGGATCCTTCTCCAACACATAGTGCTTGCTAAAAGAAAAAGTGTAAAAAGGAAAGGTGAAGATCACCATGACTCTTGTATAAGGGTAGAAGATAAAAGTAAAAGATAGGCCCTTCGCAGTGGGAAGCAGAGATTGTCATGCGCTTTTATGGTTGGATGCACAAAATCTTAATGCAAAAGAACATCACTTTATATTGCCACTTGTGATAAAGAACTTTATTATGTAGTCTGTCGCTTTTATTTCTTCCATATCACAAGTTCGTATAAAGCTTATTTTCTTCACACTAATAGATCATACATATTTAGAGAGCAATTTTTATTGCTTGCACCGATGACAACTTACTTGAAGGATCTTACTCAATCCATAGGTAGGTATGGTGGTCTCTCATGGCAAAACTGGTTTAAGGGATATTTGGATGCACAAGTAGTATCTCTACTTGGTGCAAAGGATTTGGCTAGCATAAGAGGGAAAAGCAAGCTCAACATGTTGGAGGATCCAAGACACTATAACTTCTACTCGGATATAAGAAAACATAACCCATTATGTTGTCTTCCTTGTCCAAGCATGTCATATTTTAATGAGTGCTCACAATCACAAAAGATGTCCAAGATAGTATATTTATATGTGAAGCCTCTCTTTCTTTATTACTTCCTATTAATTGCAATAATGACCAATACTATGTTTGTCAACTCTCAACAACTTTTATTCATCATACTCTTTATATGTGAAATCATTACTCTCCATAAGATCATTATACGATCTTTTTATTCTTTCTTTTATTTGTATTCCCTCAAGATCATAGCAAGAAAGCAAAGCCCTTAACTCAAAATGACTCTTTATTATATATAACTCACGGACTCGATTACATAGGTAGATCTCAAAGCAAAAACTCAAAGCTAGATCATACTAGAACTTTATTCTGCTAGATCAGGATATAACCAAAAGGATCGAACTAAGAAAAATGGTAAAAGTAAAGGTGTGATGGTGATACGATACCGAGGCACCTCCCCCAAGCTTGGCAGTTGCCAAGGGGAGTGCCCATACCCATGTATTTAGATCTCTTTCTTCGGAGGTGATGATGAAATTTTATCCTTTTTCCTCAACTTACACTTGAGGATTAGATTTCCCCCCTCAGGTCAGAGATCTCCTATTCCAGTGTTAATATCTTTTTGCATAATTCTTGCTTGTTCTCCTGCAAAAGACGAAAAGGGATAAACTCGATCTTAGGTTTCTTTGTCTTATTAGGGAGACTTGACTTTTTGAACTCCACATGCATGTCCCCAGGTTGGGGTAATGGAGCTTCATCTTCATCTGAGCTTGTCTCCTCCTTTTCATTTGGATCATAATCTTCTTCTTCTTCCGTAGTCCAACCATAATGCTCCACATCCCCATAAACCTTTGGGTTCATGATATAATCAGCTACATAGCTCTCTCCCTCCGAATCTTGGGATGACATATTTTCAGATTTGCCAGGCAAAACAGCATTAAACAAGAACAGAGGGTTTGGCCGTGGTACGGTGGTCGAAACCTTCGGGAGATTATATAATGAATTTTTACCGACCAAAAGAAGTATCATGCAAGAAAACGGAGTCCGGAGGGCACACGAGGTGGCGGCAAGGGTGGGGGGCGCGCCCAGGGGGTAGGGCGCCTCCCTGCCTTGTCGCTTCCTCGTGCACCCTGGGCGCGCCCCCCACCCTTGCCGCCACCTCGTGCACTTTCCGGACTACTTTTAATTTGCCTAATTTTGTAAACATTCCAAAACGGAGAAAAATTGCCATGAGAACAGTTTTGGAGTTGGTTTACTTACCGTCCCACATACCTATTCCTTTTCGGAGTCTGAAACATTCTGAAAAGTATCCCTTATGTACTCCTCCGGTGTCACGGTATTAATAATATTTGACTCGACATTTATGGGAGTACCTAAAATATAGTGTTTGATTATTTGACCGTTTACCACCTTCGGGTTTGTGCCTTCGGCATTGTTGATCTTAATGGCACCAGAATGATAGACCTCCTCGATAATGTAAGGACCTTCCCATTTAGAGAGAAGCTTTCCGGCAAAATATCTTAAAAGAGAGTTGTATAGCAAAACATGATCACCTGCATTAAACTCACGCTTTTGTATCCTTTTGTCATGCGATCTTTTAACTTTTTCTTTAAACAACTTGGCATTCTCATAAGCTTGGGTTCTCCATTCATCAAGTGAGCTAATGTCAAATAACCTCTTCTCACTGGCAAGTTTGAAATCATAGTTGAGCTCTTTAATAGCCCAATAAGCTTTATGTTCTAGTTCAAGAGGTAAGTGACATGCTTTTCCATAAACCATTTTATACGAAGACATACCCATAGGATTTTTATAAGCAGTTCTATAAGCCCATAATGCATCATCAAGTTTCTTAGACCAATTCTTTCTAGATCTATTAACGGTCTTTTGCAAAATCAATTTAATCTCTCTATTGCTCAGTTCTACTTGACCACTAGACTGAGGGTGATATGGAGATGCAATTCTATGGTTGACATCATATTTAGCAAGCATTTTACGGAAAGCACCATGAAAAAAATGAGAACCACCATCACTCATTAAATATCTAGGGACTCCAAACCTCAGAAAAATAACTTCTTTAAGCATCTTAATAGAAGTGTTATGATCAGCACTACTAGTTGGAATAGCTTCTACCCACTTAGTAATGTAATCAACAACAACTAAAATATGTGTATACCCATTAGAGGAAGGAAAAGGTCCCATATAATCAAAGCCCCAAACATCAAATGGTTCGATAACAAGTGAATAATGCATAGGCATTTCCTGACGTCTACTAATATTGCCAATTCTCTGACATTCATCACAAGACATGACAAACTTACGAGCATCCTTGAAGAGAGTAGGCCAATAAAATCAGATTGCAATACCTTGTGTGCAGTTCTATCTCTAGCATGGTGTCCTCCGTAAGCTTCAGAGTGGCACTTGCATAGGATCTGTTCCTGTTCATGCTCAGGTACACAACGTCTAATAACACCATCTACTCCTTCTTTATAAAGGTGTGGGTCATCCCAAAAGTAATGTCTTAAATCATAGAAAACCTTTTTCTTTTGCTGGTATGTGAAACCAGGTGGTATAAATTTAGCAACAATGTAATTAGCATAATCAGCATACCATGGAGTATTACGAGAAGCATTTATGACAGCTAATTGCTCATCAGGAAAGCTATCATCAATAAGCAGTGGGTCATCAAGAACATTTTCTAACCTAGACAAGTTGTCTGCAACGGGGTTCTCAGCTCCCTTTCTATCAATAATATGCAAATCAAATTCTTGCAGTAAGAGAACCCATCTAATAAGTCTAGGTTTAGCATCTTTCTTTTCCATAAGATATTTAATAGCAGCATGATCAGTTTGAATAGTTACTTTGGAATCAACAATATAAGATCTAAACTTATCACAAGCAAAAACAACTGCTAAAAATTCTTTTTTAGTAGTAGCATAATTTCTCTGGGCACTGTCTAGAGTTTTACTAGCATAATGAATAACATTTAGTTTTTTATCAACTCTTTGTCCTAGAACAGCACCAACAGCATAATCACTAGCATCACACATAATTTCGATGCGTAAATTCCAATCAGGTGGTTGAACTATAGGTGCAGAAATCAAGGCTTTCTTAAGTATTTCAAATGCTTCTGCACAATCATCATAAAAAACAAAAGGAACATCTTTTTATAAGAGATTAGTGAGAGGCCTAGAAATTTTAGAGAAGTCTTTAATAAATCTCCTATAGAAACCAGCATGACCAAGGAAACTTCTTATACCTTTGATATCTTTAGGACACGGCATTTTTTCAATAGCATCTACTTTAGCTTTATCAACTTCAATACCTCTTTCAAAAAATTTATACCCCAAGACAATACCTTCATTAACCATAAAGTGGCACTTCTCCCAATTCAAGACAAGATTAGTTTCTTGACATCTCTATAAAACTCGATCAAGGTTGCTTAAGCAATCATCAAAAGAAGTTCCGTAAACGGAGAAATCATCCATGAAAACCTCAACAATCTTTCCATAAAAGTCAGAGAATATAGCAGTCATACATCTTTGAAAGGTAACAGGTGCATTACATAAACCAAAAGGCATACGTCTATAAGCAAAGGTACCGAAAGGGCAAGTAAAAGTGGTCTTTTCTTGGTCCTCTTTTGACACAGGTATTTGAGAGAAACCAAAATAACCATCTAGAAAGCAAAAATGTGTATGTTTGGATAATCTTTCTAGCATTTGATCAATAAAAGGTAGAGGGTTATGATATTTTCTAGTAGCTTTGTTTAATTTTTGAAAATCAATTACCATTCTATAACCTGTAACAATTCTTTGTGGAATCAATTCATTATTATCATTAGGAACAACAGTAATACCTCCCTTCTTAGGGACACAATGAACAGGACTTACCCATCTACTATCAGCAATAGGATAAATTATACTGCCTCCAGAAGTTTTAGTATTTCATTTCTTACCACTTCCTTCATCTTAGGATTTAACCGTCGTTGGTGATCAACAACTGATTTAGCATCAGGCTCCATATTAATTTTGTGCTGACATAGAGTGGGACTAATGCCCTGAAGATCATCTAGAGTATATCCAATAGCGGCATGGTGCTTCCTCAGAGTTTTCAATAATTTCTTTTCTTCATGCTCTGAAAGGTTAGCACTAATAATAACAGGATATATCTTCTTTTCATCAAGATAAGCATATTTCAAAGTATCAGGTAATTGTTTAATCTCAAACACGGGATCACCCTTGGGTGGAGGAGGATCTCCAAGGATTTCAACAGGCAAATTGTGTTTCAAGACAGGCATTTGGTTAAAGAATATTTCATCTAACTCCTTTCTTTCATTCGTAAACATATCATTTTCATGATCTAGCAAATACTGTTCTAAAGGATCAGTAGGAGGCACGACAATAGAAGCAAGACCAATGATTTCATCCTTACTAGGCAATTCTTTATCATGGGGTTGTCTATGGAATTTAGAGAAATTAAAATCATGAGACACATCCCCAAAACTTACAGTAACAATTTCTTTCTCACAGTTTATCCTAGCATTAACAATATTTAAGAAAGGCCTACCAAATATAATGGCACAAAAATCATCTTGTGGGGAACCAAGAACAAGAAAACCAGTAGGGTATTTTATTTTCCCATACAAGACTTCAACATCTCTAACAATGCCAATTGGTGATATAGTATCTCTATTGGCAAGTTTAATAGTAACATCAATATCTTCTATCTTAGTAGGTGCAATATCATTCATAATTTCTTGATATAAGGTATAAGGAATTGCACTCACACTAGCACCCACATCACATAAACCATGATAACAATGATCTCCTATTTTAACAGAAACAACAGGCATGCCAACAACGGGTCTATGTTTATCTTTAATATCAGGTTTAGCAATTCTAGCAGCTTCACCACAGAAATAAATAACATGCTCATCAATATTATCGACCAAGAGATCTTTAATCATAGCAATACTAGGTTCAACTTTAATTTGTTTAGGGGGTGTAGGTGTTCTAATATTACTCTTACAAATCATAGTTGAAGCTTTTGCATGATCCTTTATTCTAACAGGAAAAGGTGGCTTCTCAATATAAGCAGTAGGAACAATAGGATCAACATTATAAGTAATGGTTTCTTCTTCAACTTTAATAGGTTCTACTATTTTTACTTCAATGGGAGGATGATATTTAAACCACTTCTCCTTTGGGAGATCAACATGAGTAGCAAATGATTCACAAAAGGAAGCTACTATCTCAGAGTCAAGTCCATATTTAGTGCTAAATTCATGAAAAGCATCGGTATCCATGAAAGATTTAACACAATCAAACTTAAGGTTTATACCTGACTCATTACCTTTGTCGAGTTCCCAATCTTCAGAGTTGCGTTTAATTCTTTCCAATAAATCCCATTTGAATTCAATATCCTTCTTCATAAAAGAACCAGTGCAAGAAGTATCGAGCATGGATTGATCATTACGAGAAAGCCGAGCATAAAAATTCTGAATAATAATTTCCCTTGAGAGCTCATGATTGGGGCATGAATATAACATTGACTTAAGCCTCCCCCAAGCTTGAGCGATACTTTCTCCTTCATGAGGCCAAAAATTATAAATATAATTCCGATCACGATGAACCAGATGCATAGGATAAAACTTCTGATGAAATTCCAATTTCAATCGGTTGTAGTTCCATGATCCAATATCATCACATAGCCTATACCATGTCAATGCCTTTTCCTTCAAAGATAAAGGGAAGATCTTCTTCTTGACATCATCCTCGGGCAAACATGCAAGATTAAATAATCCACAAAATTCATCCACATAGATTAGGTGCATATCAGGATGTAATGTTCCATCTCCTGCATAAGGATTAGCTAGCAGTTTCTCTATCATACCTGAAGGAATTTCATAATAAATATTTTTAGTAGGTGCAGTAGGTTGAGGAGTAACTCTTTGCTCTTTTGGTCGAGGTGAAGATACCCCGAACAAGCCCCTCAAAGGATTATTTTCCATAGTGACAAGTGATAGTAAATTTCATCACACTATATAAATGTTTCCTTACCAAATTCAACTTACCAAAGGCGCTTCACTCCCCGGCAACAGCGCCAGAAAAGAGTCTTGATGACCCACAAGTATAGGGGATCTATCGTAGTCCTTTCGATAAGTAAGAGTGTCGAACCCAATGAGGAGCAGAAGGAAATGACAAGCGGTTTTCAGCAAGGTATTCTATGCAAGCACTGAAATTATCGGTAACAGTTAGTTGTATGATAAGATAAATTGTAACAGGTAACAAGTAACAAAAGTAACTAAGGTGCAGCAAGGTGGACCAATCCTTTTTGTAGCAAAGGACAAGCCTGGACAAACTCTTATATAAAACAAAGCGCTCCCGAGGACACATGGGAATTACTGTCAAGCTAGTTTTCATCATGCTCATATGATTCGCGTTCGTTACTTTGATAATTTGATATGTGGGTGGACCAGTGCTTGGGTGCTGCCCTTACTTGGACAAGCCTCCCACTTATGATTAACCCCTCTCGCAAGCATCCGCAACTACGAAAGAAGAATTAAGATAAATCTAACCATAGCATGAAACATATGGATCGAAATCAGCCCCTTACGAAGCAACACATAAACTAGTGTTTAAGCTTCTGTCACTCTAGCAACCCATCATCTACTTATTACTTCCCAATGCCTTCCCCTAGGCCCAAATCATGGTGAAGTGTCATGTAGTCGACGTTCACATAACACCACTAGAGGAAAGACAACATACATCTCATCAAAATATCGAATAAATACCAAATTCACATTATTACTTATAACAAGACTTCTCCCATGTCCTCAGGAACAAATGTAACTACTCACAAAGCATATTCATGTTCATAATCAGAGGGGTATTGATAGCATTAAGGATCTGAACATATGATCTTCCACTGAATAAACCAACTAGCATCAACTACAAGGAGTAATCAACACTACTAGCAACCCACAGGTACCAATCTGAGGTTTTGAGACAAAGATCGGATACAAGAGATGAACTAGGGTTTGAGAGGAGATGGTGCTGGTGAAGATGTTGATGGAGATTGACCCCCTCTCGATGAGAGGATCGTTGGTGATGACGATGGCTTCGATTTCCCCTCCCGGAGGGAAGTTTCTCTGGTAGAACAGCTCCGCTGGAGCCCTAGATTGGTTCTGCCCAGGTTCCGCCTCGAGACGGCGGCGCTTCATCCCGAAAGATTCCTTCTAATTTTTTTAGGTCAAAACACACCATATAGCAGAAGATGGGCATCGGGGGCCTGCCAGGTGGCCCACAAGGTAGGGAGGCGCGCCCAGGGGGTAGGGCGCGCCCCCCACCCTTGTGGCTGCCTGGTGGGTCCCCTCAGGTGCTTTCTTCACCCAATATTTTTTATATATTCCAAAATAATTCTCTGTGAAGTTTCAGGACTTTTGGAGTTGTGGAGAATAGGTCTCTCAGATTTGCTCCTTTTCCGGCCCAGAATTCCAGCTGCCGGCATTCTCTCTCTTCATGTAAACCTTGTAAAATAAGAGAGAAAAGGCATAAGTATTGTGCTAGAATGTGTAATAACAGCCCATAATGCAATAAATATCAATATAAAAGCATGATGCAAAATGGACGTATCACCTAGTACAAGTGAAGGCTAGCAAAAGAATGAGGAGCGACCAACTAGAGAGTGACAACAGTCATAAACATGAGTTAAGATTAACCAGCATTGAATGCAAGCATGAGTAGGATATAAATCACCATGAACATAAATTTCATGGAGGCTATGTTGATTTTGTTTCAACTACATGCGTGAACATGTGCCAAGTTAAGCCACTTGAATCATTCAAAGGAGGATACCATCCTATCATACTACATCACAACCATTTTAAAAGTATGTTGGCACACAAGGTAAACCATTATAAAATCCTAGCTAATTAAGCATGGCATGAGTAACTATAATCTCTAATTGTCATTGCAAACATGTTTCATTCATAATGGGCTGAATCAAGAACGATGAACTAATCATATTTACAAAAACAAGATAGGTCGAGTTCATACCAGCTTTTCCTCATCTCAATCATTTCATCATATATTGTCATTATTGCCTTTCACTTGCATGACCAAACGGTGTGGATAATAATAATAGTGCACGTGCATTGGACTAAGCTGGAATCTGCAAACATTTATTCAAAGGAGAAGACAAGGTAATATGGGCTCTTTGTTGGATCAACAATAATGCATATGAGAGCGACTCATCATTTTCATCGTGGTCTTCTCCTCTCGACTCAAAGAAAGGAAAAATAATTTCAAAGAAACACACTGAAATGTTTTTGGAGTTTTTTTTAAGGAAGTAAAACAAGAACGAGAAAAACTATTTACACGAGAAAGCTCCCAACAAGCAAAAGAAGAACGAGAAATATTTTTGGGTTTTCTTTTAATATTACTACTAATTAAACATGAAAGGGAACTAAAAAGAAGCTACAACTAATTTTTTTGGATTTTCTTGAAGTTTTTCAAACACACAAGCAGAAAGCGAGAAAAAAGAAATAAACTAACATGGATAATACAATGAAAAAGTATGAACACCGACAACTGGAATGAGTGTGTGAATCATGAATGTAATGTCGGTGAGAAATACGTACTCCCCCAAGCTTAGGCTTTTAGCCTAAGTTGGTATATGCCCATGGATCAAAGTAGCCCTCTCCTTGGTACTGAGGAGGATCCTGAGGGTTCCACTGGTTAGCGAGCTCCTGTGGCTCCCACTGATAAATAGACTCCTCATACGGATCAGGTGATGGTTCTGGCTCAGGAACAGGGGATCGAGTCCTCTCCCAGTATGAATAAATGTCCTTGGGCAAAATGAGGTACCGGCCTGAATGAATATTGAACAAAGAAGGTGCAGGCAAAGTAATAATCTGACAAGTTTTCTGGCTAAATACCAGGTTATAGATGAGTTTTTTGTCCTTATCATCGCTAATAAAATCATGTGCTACCATACTGTTATAGTCTAAGTATATAATGGGTAGTAGCATCTCCTCTTCCTCATCGTGCCTAATGGGTATCTCAAAGCGTTTAGCAAGGCGGGAGGCATAGATACCTCCAAAGATAGGACCCCTCGAACGGTTTAAACTCAACCATCGAGCAACAATAATGCCCAAACTAAAAGTTCTATCATGAAGTAAAGCATGGCGCAAAATAGCAAAGTCAGGAGCACTAAGGCCTCCACTCTCCCCGCGACCAATTAAACATCTCCCAGCAAATAATGAGTAGTAGCGCAAAACAGGAAAAATGTAAACTAGCCACTCTCGCTTCTGACACCCTTCTCTCTTCCCCTACGGTAACTTCATCAACAAAATCTTCCACATCTCTAGGACGTGGTTCATCCACACTACCCTCAAAAGGTAATTTGCAAACCTCACAAAAATCATAAAGCGTCATCTCCTTATGCTCATCATATAAATAAAATTCTACCGTGGGTGGTGATTGATACGTCTCCAACGTATCTATAATTTTTTATTGTTCCATGCTATTATATTATCTGTTTTGGATGTTTTATATGCATTAATATGCTATTTTATATTATTTTTGGGACTAACCTATTAACCTAGAGCCCAGTGCCAGTTTCTGTTTTTTCCTTGTTTTTGAGCTTCGCAGAAAAGGAATACTAAACGGAGTCCAAACGGAATAAAACTTCACGATGATTTTTCTTGGACCAGAAGACACCCAGGAGACTTGGAGTTGAAGTCAGAAGAGCCACGAGGCGGCGACAAGGGTGGAGGGCGCGCCCCCTACCTTGTGGGCCCCTCGTGACCCCCCTGTCCTAGATCTTCCTCCTATATATTTGCAAATATTCCCAGACCACCAGAAGCATCCACGAAAACACTTTTCCACCGCCGCAACCTTCTGTTCCCATGAGATCTCATCTTGGGGCCTTTTCTGGCACCCTGCTGGAGGGGGATTCGATCACGGAGGGCATGTACATCAACTCTATTGCCCTTCCGATGAAGCGTGAGTAGTCCATCTCAGACCTACGGGTCCATAGCTAGGAGCTAGATGGCTTCTTCTCTCTCTTTGATTCTCAATACCATGTTCTCCTTGATGTTCTTGGAGATTTATCCGATGTAATACTGTTTTACGGTGTGTTTGTCGAGATCCGATGAATTTTGGATTTATGATCAACTTCTCTATGAATATTATTTGAATCTCCTCTGAATTCTTATATGCATGATTTGGTATCTTTGTATTTCTCTTCGAATTATCGGTTTGGTTTAGCCAACTAGATTGGTTTTTCTTGCAATGGGAGAGGTGCTTAGCTTTGGGCTCAATCTTGCGTGTCCTCACCCAGTGACAAAGTAGGGGTAGCGAGGCACGTATTGTATTGTTGCCATCAAGGATAAAAAGATCGGGTTTACATCATATTGCTTGAGTTTATTCCTCTACATCATGTCATCGTACTTAATGCGTTACTCTATTCTTTATGAACTTAATACTTTAGATACAGGCAGGAGTCGGTCGATGTGTGGAGTTATAGTAGTAGATGCAGGCAGGAGTCGGTCTACTTGATACGGACGTGATGCCTATATTTCATAAACATTGCCTTGGATATTGTCATAACTTTGCGCTTTTCTATCAATTGCTCGATAGTAATTTGTTCACCCACTGTATTATTTGCCTTCATGAGAGAAGCCTCTAGTGAAACCTATGGCCCTCGGGTCTTTTTCCATCATATTAGTTTCCGATCTAATATTTTCCATCATATTAGTTTTTGATCTACTATTTTGCAATCTTTTATTTTCAGATCTATAAATCAAAAAACCCAAAAATATTTTATCTTTTATTTATCTATCTCTATCAGATCTCACTTTTGCAAGTGACCGTGAAGGGATTGACAACCCCTTTATCGCGTTGGGTGCAAGTGTTTGATTGTTTGTGCAGGTATTGGTGATTTGCGTGTTCTTCTCCTACTGGATTGATACCTTGGTTCTCAAACTGAGGGAAATACTTATCTCTACTTTGCTGCATCACCCTTTCCTCTTCAAGGGAAAAACCAATGCAAGCTTAAGAAGTAGCAGGAAGAATTTCTGGCGCTGTTGCCAGGGAGATCTACGCCAAGTCAAGACATACCAAGTACCCATCATAAAACTCTCATCTCTTGCATTACATTATTCTCCATTTGCCTCTTGTTTTCCTCTCCCCCACTTCTAAAACAATTTTCGAAAGATTTGCCTTTTTATTCGCCCTTCTTCCGTTCGTCTTTTTGTTTGCCTCTATGTCTTACTTGGCTCGTTAGCCTGTTTGCATGGTATATTTGTGTGTTTATTGAAAATCAGAAAATAAAAAGTTTATGGATCCTCATCCACTTGCTAATCTTTTTAAGAGATCCAATTATGATGAACCAATTGCTAGTGAGTTGCGTGCACTAGACTATCTTTATGAAGTTTTGCTTGAAATTCATGAATCTGAAAATTGTGATGATATTTATGAAGTGATTCACAATAGCTCCTTGAATGAAAAGCATGATTGCAATGATGTTATTATAAATTCTCTTAATGTCAATTGTGCTAATAATATGCAAAACCCTAAGCTTGGGGATGCTAATTTTGCTATGTCCACTACTTGTTGCAATGATCATGATTGGGGTGATTCTTCTTATGATCTTGAAAATTTATTTAAGCCTCATGATGAATATGTTTGCGTTAATATTGAAATTGGGTTTGGAAGAGTGTCAACTCTAGGTAATAATGATCCCACTACTTTGGAAAATGATCAATCTTATGAAATTTTTGATAAAAGTGGGCTTGGAGATGTCATGACTTTATTTGATGATAATCCCACTATTTTGGAAGAGTGTCAACTTTGCATGCATGAGGATCATGAAGAGAATATTTTATGTGATAGCTATATTGTTGAGTTTGAGTATGATCCTACATGTAGTTATTATGAGAGAGGAAATTATGGTTGTAGAAATTTTCGTGTTACTAAATTACCTCTCGTTATGTTGAGATTGCTATTGTTTCTTTCTTGTTCCTTGCATATGCTAGATCTTGCTTGTCTTGCTAATTTGTTTTCCTATAAATTTCCTATGCATAGGAAGCATGTTAGACTTAAATTTGTTTGTCACAAGTTTTATGATGCTCTCTTTGTGTTTTAATTATTATCTTTCATGTGAGCATCATCGAAATAATGAATGCCTAACTAAAAGGCTTTAAAGAAAAGTGCTTGTTGGGAGACAACCCAATATTTTTATTTTCTGTGTTTATGAATAAATAATTCATCTAGCTTCTGGTTAGATGTGTTTTTGTGTTTTAATTAGTGTTTGTGCCAAGTAAGACCTTTGGGATGGCTTACGGTGATAGTTGATTTGATCTTGCTGAAAAACAGAAACTTTGCGTCCAGCCACAGAATTGTTTAAATTCACTGGAGAGTGGAAAAACCCTGAATTATTTACACAAGACTTAATAAAAATTTCCTCTGTTGTCCTAATTTTTCAGACTTTTTAGAGTTACATAAGTATTCGAAGTATTCAGATTGCTACACACTGTTCTGTTTTTGACAGATTCTGTTTTCTTTGTGTTGTTTGCTTATTTTGATGAATCTATGGGTAGTATCGGGGGGTATGAACCATGGAGAAGTTGGAATATAGTAGATTTTACACCAATATAAATAAAGAATGAGTTCACAACACTACCATAAAGTGGTGATTTATTTTCTTATACTAACGGATCTCATAAGATTTTCTGTTGAGTTTTGTGTTGTGAAGTTTTCAAGTTTTGGGTAAGGATTTGATAGACTATGGAATAAGGAGTGGCAAGAGCCTAAGCTTGGGGATGCCCAAGGCACCCCAAGGTAATATTCAAGGACAACAAAGAGCCTAAGCTTGGGGATGCCCCAGAAGGCATCCCCTCTTTCGTCTTCGTCTATCGGTAACTTTACTTGAGGCTCTATTTTTATTCACCACATGATATGTGTTTTGCTTGGAGCGTCTTGTATGATTTGAGTCTTTTCTTTTTAGTTTGCCACAATAATCCTTGTTGTACACACCTTTTGAGAGGGACACACATGAATCATGATTTATTAGAATACTCTATGTGCTTCACTTATATCTTTTGAGCTAGGCAATTTTGCTCTAGTGCTTCACTTATATCTTTTTAGAGCACGGCGGTGGTTTTATTTTAGAGAAATTGTTGAACTCTCATGCTTCACTTATATTATTTTGAGAGTCTTTCTAAACAGCATGGTAATTTGCTTAGGTTATGAATTTAGTCCTAATATGATGGGCATCCAAGAGGGATATAATAAAAACTTTCATATAAAGTGCATTGAATACTTGTGTATTGTAGTCATGCTAGTGGAGTAATTGTGTATTGTAGAAATACTTGTGTTGAGGTTTGTGATTCCCGTAGCATGCACGTATGGTGAACCGTTATGTAACGAAGTTGGAGCATGATTTATTTATTGATTGTCTTCCTTATGAGTGGCGGTCGGGGACGAGCAATGGTCTTTTCCTACCAATCTATCCCCGTAGGAGCATGCGCGTAGTACTTTGTTTCGATGACTAATAGATTTTTGCAATAAGTATGTGAGTTCTTTATGACTAATGTTGATTCCATGGATTATACGCACTCTCACCCTTCCACCATTGCTAGCATCTCTTGTACCGCGCAACTTTCGCCGATACCATACACCCACCATATACCTTCCTCAAAACAGCCACCATACCTACCTATTATGGCATTTCCATAGCCATTCTGAGATATATTGCCATGCAACTTTCCACCATTCCGTTTATTATGACACGCTTCTTCATTGTCATATTGCTTTGCA
Organism: Thinopyrum elongatum; assembly: GCA_011799875.1. Taxonomy (NCBI): domain Eukaryota; kingdom Viridiplantae; phylum Streptophyta; class Magnoliopsida; order Poales; family Poaceae; genus Thinopyrum; species Thinopyrum elongatum. The sequence goes on along the minus strand of CM022302.1, from coordinate 492,447,927 downwards.
TGACCATGTAGTTGACATAGTATTTGTGGCAAAGCCACCGTTCATAATTTTCATACATGTCACTCTTGAGTCATTGCACATCCCGGTACACCGCCGAAGGCATTCATATAGAGTCATATTTTGTTCTAAGTATCGAGTTGTAGGTAAATAAAAGTGTGATGATCATCATTATTAGAACATTCTCCCATGTGAGAAAAAAAAGAGAGAGGCCAATGAAGCCTAAATAAAAAAAGAGGCCAAAGAAGCCATTGAAAAAAAATGAGAGAAAAAGAGAGAAGGGGCAATGTTACTATCCTTTTTCCACACTTGTGCTTCAAAGTAGCACCATGATCTTCATGATAGAGAGTCTCCTATTTTGTCACTTTCATATACTAGTGGGAATTTTTCATTATAGAACTTGGCTTGTATATTCCAATGATGGGCTTCCTCAAATTACCCTAGGTCTTCGTGAGCAAGCAAGTTGGATGCACACCCACTTAGTTTCTTTTTGAGCTTTCATAAACTTATAGCTCTAGTGCATCCGTTGCATGGCAATCCCTACTCACTCACATTGATATCTATTGATGGGCATCTCCATAGCCCGTTGATATGCCTAGTTGATGTGAGACTATCTCCTTCTTTTTGTCTTCTCCACAACCACCATATTCTATTCCACCTATAGTGCTATGTCCATGGCTCATGTTCATGTATTGCGTGAAAGTTGAAAAGGTTTGAGAACATCAAAAGTATGAAACAATTGCTTGGCTTGTCATCAGGGTTGTGCATGATTTAAATATTTTGTGTGATGAAGATAGAGCATAGCCAGACTATATGATTTTGTAGGGATAACTTTCTTTGGCCATGTTATTTTGAGAAGACATGATTGCTTTATTAGTATGCTTGAAGTATTATCGTTTTTATGTCAATATTAAACTTTTGTTTTGAATCTTATGGATCTGAACATTCATGCCACAATAAATAAAATTACATGGATAAATATGTTAGGTAGCATTCCACATCAAAAATTCTCTTTTTCTCATTTACCTACTCGAGGACGAGCAGGAATTAAGCTTGGGGATGCTTGATACGTCTCCAACGTATCTATAATTTTTGATTGTTCCATGCTATTATATTATCTGTTTTGGATGTTTTATATGCATTAATATGCTATTTTATATTATTTTTGGGACTAACGTATTAACCTAGAGCCCAGTGCCAGTTTCTGTTTTTTCCTTGTTTTTGAGCTTCGCAGAAAAGGTATACTAAATGGAGTCCAAACGGAATAAAACTTCACAATGATTTTTCTTGGACCAGAAGACACCCAGGAGACTTGGAGTTGAAGTCAGAAGAGCCATGAGAGGGTGACAAGGGTGGAGGGCACGCCCCCTACCTTGTGGGCCCCTCGTGACCCCCCTGACCTGGATCTTCCTCCTATATATTTGCAAATATTCCCAAACCACCAGAAGCATCCACGAAAACACTTTTCCATAGCCGCAACCTTCTGTTCTCGTGAGATCCCATCTTGCCTTTTCCGGCACCATGCCGGAGGGGGATTCGATCATGGAGGGCATCTACATCAACTCTATTGCCCTTCCGATGAAGCGCGAGTTGTCCAGCTCAAACCTACGGGTCCATAGCTAGTAGCTAGATGGCTTCTTCTCTCTCTTTGATTCTCAATACCATGTTCTCCTCGATGTTCTTGGAGATCTATCCAATGTAATACTCTTTTGCGGTGTGTTTGTCGAGATCCGATGAATTGTGGATTTATGATCAGCTTATCTATGAATATTATTTGAATCTCCTCTAAATTCTTATATGCATGATTTGGTATCTTTGTATTTCTCTTCGAATTATCGGTTTGGTTTGGCCAACTAGATTGGTTTTTCTTGCAATGGGAGAGGTGCTTAGCTTTGGGTTCAATCTTGCGGTGTCCTCACCCAGTGACAAAGTAGGGGTAGCGAGGCACGTATTGTATTGTTGCCATCGAGGATAAAAAGATGGGGTTTACATCATATTGCTTGAGTTTATTCCTCTACATCATGTCATCTTACTTAATGCGTTACTCTATGCTTTATGAACTTAATACTCTAGATGCAAGCAGGAGTCGATCGATGTGTGGAGTAATAGTAGTAGATGCAGGCAGGAGTCGGTCTACTTGATACGGACGTGATGCCTATATTGCATAATCATTGCCTTGGATATCGTCATAACTTTGCGCTTTTCTATCAATTGCTCGACAGTCATTTGTTCACCCACCGTATTATTTGCCTTCATGAGAGAAGCCTCTAGTGAAACCTATGGCCCCCGGGTCTATTTTCCATCATATTAGTTTCTGATCTACTATTTTCCATCATATTAGTTTCTGATCTACTATTTTCCATCATATTAGTTTCCGATCTACTATTTTCCATCATATTAGTTTCCGATCTACTATTTTGCAATCTTTTATTTTTAGATCTATAAATCAAAAAACCCAAAAATATTTTATCTTTTGTTTATCTATCTCTATCAGATCTCACTTTTGCAAGTGACCATGAAGGGATTGACAACCCCTTTATCGCGTTTGGTGCAAGTGTTTGATTGTTTGTGCAAGTATTGGTGATTTGCGCGTTCTTCTCCTACTGGATTGATACCTTGGTTCTCAAACTGAGGGAAATACTTATCTCTACTTTGCTGCATCACCCTTTCCTCTTCAAGGGAAAAACCAACGCAAGCTCAAGAAGTAAAAGTGATTTCCTAGCATGAAAGTGAAAATTTTGCACGAAGGTGTTAGTGAGTAGGAGGTGTTGATCACGCTTATCGTGGAGGAGGTCGGTGATGCCTGCATTATCCGCCAAATAATAAAAATCATCATAAATTCTGACAGCCACCAAGAATGCATCACTTGGCCATTCACACGGCCGAACCTCCGCGGTGCGAGAAAGGTTGTACTTGGGCTTCTTCTTATCCTCATTCTCATTTTCTTTAGAACCCCGACTTGAAGAGCCTCTCAACCATCTCTTCATCATTTCTTTTCTCTGAAAATTTCTGAAATTTTTAGTGACTTAAAATAAAAGTGAACCAAACTCAACAAAACTGATAGCAACTGCTCCTACAAGTGTCTAGAAGCTATATCATGCATCAAAACTACTTTGGACCATATAAATTTGACATGCAAGCTCAAGAATAATGTCACCACAGCAGATTTTTTTTGCAATATATAAAGCACTAGAACAAAAACTAATTGGACCATTGGAGGAGTCACATACTGAAGAACAATCCCCCAAAATAGTTTTGCAAATGGAGCTTTGCACAAGGAGATCAAAAATGGCAGCAAGATGAACTAGAACACGGGTTTGAGCAATGGGATGATTTTTTCTGGAGGAAGACGAAGTGGATGGGCGCTGGAATAAGTGAGGGGGACCACAAGGCAGGGGGGCGCGCCCTCCACCCTTGTGGCCCACTGGTGCAGCCCCCTGGTGCAATCTCAGTGCCAGAAATTCTAAAATATTATATAAAAAATCATACTAAATTTTGAGGGCATTTGGAGAACTTTTATTTTCGGGACATTTTTTTATTGCATGGATAATTCAGAAAACAGACGGATAATACTATTTTTGTGTTATTTATTCTAAATAACAGAAAGTAAAAGGTGGGTACAGAAAGTTGTGCTTTCTAAATTCATCCATCTCATGCCCATCAAAAGGAATCCATTAACAAGGTTGATCAAGTCTTATTAACAAACTTCTTTCGAATAACATGAAACCGGAGAATTTTCGAATAACACTAGGTTACCTCAACGGGATATGCATGTCCCCAACAATAAGAATATCATATTTCTTTTTTATAGTAGGAAGAGGGAATTCAAAACCTCCAATAGTAATAGTTGAAATTTTTCCAATAGAATTGATACTATGAACTTGAGGTTGTTTCTTCGAAAAGTGTACCGTATGCTCATTTCCATTAACATGAAAAGTGGCATTGCCCTTGTTGCAATCAATAACAGCCCCTGCAGTATTCAGAAATGGTCTACCAAGGATGATCGACATACTGTCGTCCTCGAGAATATCAAGAATAACAAAGTCTGTTAAGATAGTCATGTTTGCAACCATAACAGGCACATCCTCACAAATGCCGATGGGTATAGCAGTTGATTTATCAGCCATTTGCAAAGAGATTTCAGTAGGTGTCAACTTATTCAATTCAAGTCTACAATATAAAGAGAAGGGCATAACACTAACACCGGCTCCCAAATCACATAAAGCAGTTTTAACATAGTTTCTTTTAATGGAGCATGGTATAGTGGGTATTCCTGGATCTCCTAGTTTCTTTGGTATCCCACCCTTAAAAGTGTAATTAGCAAGCATGGTGGAAATTTCAGCCTCCGGTATCTTTCTTTTATTTGTAACAATATCTTTCATATACTTGGCATAAGGAGACATTTTCAGAATATCAGTCAAACGCATACGCAAAAAGACAGGTCTAAGCATTTCAACAAAGCGCTCAAAATCCTCATCATCCTTTTTGTTGGATGGTTTAGGAAGAAAGGGCATAGGTTTCTGAACCCATGGTTCTCTTTCTTTACCGTGCTTCCTAGCAACAAAGTCTCTCTTATCATAACGTTTATTTTTAGATTGTGGGTTATCAAGATCATCAGTAGGTTCAATCTCCACATCATTATCATTACTAGGTTGAGCATCAACATGAACATCATCATTAACATTAGCACTAGGTTCATGTTCATCAACAGATTGTGTCTCAGCATCAGAAATAGAAATATCATTTGGATTCTCAGGTGTGTCCATAACAGGTTCACTAGAAGCATGCAAAGTCCTATCAGTTTTCTTTGTCTTTTTATTACTAGGACTAGGTGCATCAGTGTTAATTCTCTGAGAATCTTGCTCAACTCTCTTAGGATGGCCCTCAGGATACAAAGGTCCCTGGGTCATCTTGCCACCTCTAGTCATAACCCTAACAGCATTATCATTGTTCTTACTATTCAACTCATTGAGCAAATCATCCTGTGCCTTAAGTACTTGTTCTACTTGGGTTTTAACCATGGAAGCATGCTTACTGATAATCTTAAGATCACTAGCAGTTCTACTCATATAATCACCCAAGCAGTCAAGCACATAAGCATTACATTTCAATTGTCTAATATCATAAGCATTGAAGTTTTCTTGTTTAACAATAAAATTATCAAACTCATCCAAGCATTGACTAGCAGACTTATTATAAGGGATATCACCTTCATCAAATCTATAGAGAGAATTTACCTCTACTACCTGTGTCGGGTTATCAAGACCATGTATCTCTTCAATAGGTTGTAAATTCTTAACATCTTCAACTTTAATACATTTTTCTTTCATAGATTTCTTTGCCTCTTGCATATCTTCAGGACCGAGAAATAGAATACCTCTTTTCTTCGGAGTTGGCTTAGGAGATGGTTCAGGAAGTGTCCAATAATTATCATTACTCAATATATTATTCAATAGCAATTCAACTTGCTCAACAATTCATTCCCTGAAAACACAACCAGCATAACTATCTAGGTGGTCCCTAGAAGCATCGGTTAGTCCATTATAAAAGATATCAAGTATTTCATTTTTCTTGAGAGGATGATCAGGCAAAGCATTAAGTAATTGGAGAAGCCTCCCCCAATCTTGTGGGAGACTCTCTTCTTCAATTTGCACAAAGTTAAATATTTCCTTCAAAGCAGCTTGTTTCTTATGAGCAGGGAAATATTTTCCAGAGAAGTAGTAAATCATATCCTGGGGGACTACGCACACAACCAGGAGCAACAGAATTAAACCATAACTTAGCATCACCCTTTAACGAGAAAGGAAACAACTTAAGAATATAGTAATAGTGATTTTTTTTCCTCATGAGCAAATAGGGTGGCTATATCATTCAACTTAGTAAGATGTGCCACAACAGTTTCAGATTCATAACCATGGAAAGGATCAGATTCAACCAAAGTAATTAACTCAGGATCGATAGAGAACTCGTAATCCTTATCAGTAACAAAGATAGGTGAAGTAGCAAACTTAGGATCATATTGCATTCTAGCATTCAAAGATTTTTCTTTCCACTTGCATAATGATTTCTTAAGATCATCTATATCCTTAAAAGCAAGAAAGTCCGTAGCTACCTCTCCATCCATAACATAACCCTCAGGCATAACAGGAAGTTCATATCTAGGAGAGCTAGTCTTATCAGGTGTTTCAAAGTTTTTAGTTTCAATAATTTCATCAGTTTTAGAAATATCATCATCTTCAGCATAATCAATAGTTCCAACTCTAGCAAGATGTTCATCAAGTAATTCACCTAGTGGCACAGTTTTATCAAGCACAGTAGTAGCATCATAAACATCATTCATAGTAGAAGTAGCATCATCAATAAGATGCGCCATATCAGAATCAATAGCAGGTGTAGGTGTCACAAGCTTACTCAAAATAGAAGGTGAATCAAGTGCATAGCTAGATGGCAGTTCCTTACCTCCCCTCATAGTAGAGGGAAAAATCTTGGTTCTAGTATCTTTCAAATTCCTCATAGTGATCAACAGATATAAATCCCAAGTGACTCAGAGAATAGAGCTATGCTCCATAGCAACGGCGCCAAAAAAAGGTCTTGATAACCCACAAGTATAGGGGATCGCAATAGTTTTCGAGGGTAGAGTATTCAACCCAAATTTATTGATTCGACACAAGGGGAGCCAAAGAATATTCTCAAGTATTAGCAGCTGAGTTGTCAATTCAACCACACCTGAAAGACTTAATATCTGCAGCAAAGTATTTAGTAGCAAAGTAGTATGGAAGTAACGGTAACGGTGGCAAAAGTAACAGTAGCAGTTTTGTAGCAATGGTAACAGTGGCAACGGCAAAGTAACGTAGCAAAGATCAATATGTGAAAAGCTCGTAGGCAATGGATCAATGATGGATAATTATGTCGGATGGCATTCATCATGCAACAGTCATAACCTAGGGTGACATAGAACTAGCGCCAATTCATCAATATAATGTAGGCATGTATTCCGAATATAGTCATACGTGCTTATGGAAAAGAACTTGCATGACATCTTTTGTCCTACCTTCCCGTGGTAGCGGGGTCCTAATGGAAACTAAGGGATATTAAGGCCTCCTTTTAATAGAGAACCGGACCAAAGCATTAGCACTTAGTGAATACATGAACTCCTCAAACTACGGTAATCACCGGAAAGAATCCCAATTATTGTCACCTTGGGGTATGCGGATCATAACACATAATATGTGTCTACAACTTGCAAGATATAGGATCAAGAACACAAATATATTCATGAAAACATAATAGGTTCAGATCTGAAATCATGGCACTCGGGCCCTAGTGACAAGCATTAAGCATAGCAAAGTCATAGAAACATCAATCTTAGAACATAGTGGATACTAGGGATCAAACCCTAACAAAACTAACTCGATTACATGATAAATCTCATCCAACCCATCACCGTCCAGCAAGCCTTTGATGGAATTACTCACGCACGGTGGTGATCATCATGAAATTGGTGATGGAGGAAGGTTGGTGATGTTGATGGCGATGTTTCCCCCTCTCCGGAGCCCCGAATGGACTCCAGATCTGCCCTCCCGATGAAGAACAGGAGGTGACGGCGGCTCCGTATCGTAAAATGCGATGAATCCTTCTCTTTGATTTTTTTTTCTCCCTGAAAGTGAATATATAGAGTTGAAGTTGAGGTCGGTGGAGGTCCAGGGGACCCACAAGGCATGGGGCGCGCCCTCCACCCTTGTGGACAGCTGGTGGGTCCCCTCAGGTTGATTCTTTCGCCAATATTTTTTATTTATTCCAAAAATATTCTCTGTGAAGTTTCAGGTCATTCCGAGATCTTTTATTTCTGCACAAAAATAACACCAAGGCAATTCTGCTGAAAACAGCGTCAGTCCGGGTTAGTTCCATTCAAATCATGCAAATTAGAGTCCAAAACAAGGGCAAAAGAGTTTGGAAAAGTAGATATGATGGAGACGTATCAGCCGGGGCGCCTCTTCCTGTACCATGGCAACTGTCCACCGCCTCTTCGCCTTTCCCTCTCGATTTGGAACTGCTGTCGCACGCTCTTCCTCCCTCCATTTGCCTTCACCCTTCCTTCTGCCCTTGTTTGATCATCTTCTCCCTGGAGGGAACAGGCCGGAAACGATCCCGTTATTCTCGCCCCGATCTGAAAGATGACGTGGTGGAGGAACTCATTGATCGGTGCGACATCATCACCTCGGCTAGCATGGCAGGTTCATTCAAGACCATTCTCGACTCAACAAATAACATCATTACAAAGAACCCAAGGGTTCAGGAGCGGTTTGATCTCCCCTATCTTCTTCGCCATGACCCTGCTCGCTGGCGCGGGGACGACGGAAGCCTCGCCTTGTGCAAGTTGATGCCGCTTGATAATGATACGTGTGATGTTAAGATGCCATCACTTAACGGTAAGGCCTGGGCAGGCGCAAATGGAGATTGGGTTGTTTATATTGGGTACAACTGTGAGTGGGAACTTGTGAATGTGTACACTCATCACCGAGTTCCACTTCCAAAAATCTCAGAGTGCCTTGAGATTGAGCACACAGATGATCTACGTAGGTTCAAATACGATCATGGTGACTGTCGTCTACAGAAGATAGCAATTTGTCGAGTTCCCAACATCTCTTGGGATTACACGAACTATCATGTTGTTGCTATCTTCGACAAGCTTGTTGCCGTCCTTACTTCCACGCCTCGATGGATATTGCTCAGAAATCAATTTCTGTACATGGATGAGTACCATGATGCAATTCAATACGAGAGTCTTGTGTTTGCTGCCACCACTCATGGCACAATTTTTCCATGGAATCCTTATTGTTTTGGTACGTTTGTCTTCCATCGTAATTAGAATTGTTTCATTCACGTGCATGCGAGTTAGTAGCCCTGTACTAATTAACCTTCCTGTGTTTCCAAGGTCCTGTGAACATTCCACCACCTATACTTGAAAAATTTTATAACCAAAGGGGAGATGACGATGGTGATGATCACGAGCATGAGGACGAGCAGGACCTACATACTAAGTGGCGCCTGGCATCTAATTCCGATGGATCACCTCTTCTTGTATGTATACAGGGCACTGCTGATGTTACTAAGGAAGCAGGTGTTTGTCGTTGTTCTGGGAACCAGGGTACCCAGACTTGCCTGCCTGCGGCCCATGGCGTGGCTCCATCGACGGCCTGGTACGGCCCATCTACAGCGCCATCAAGACAAGACCCTCGCGAGGGGCCAAGCCTCGCGAGGCGGGCGACATCAAGACCTACGGAGGGAGCGGCCTCCCCAAGCTGGCTCCTGAGGAGCGGAGATTTCTATGCAGGTGCCCACCTCATGAGGTTGAGGTGACGCAAGCCATGACGACCAAGGCCAGGCGGGCGCCAGCAGGCGCAGAGGAGCAGGTTTCCTCTTTGGTTCTAAGGAGGCAAGCACAGGCGCGGGGTCCTGAGGAATCAGCCAAAGGTTTCCATTCCCGTGCAACGAGACCAAGACTGCCAGGACGGATGTCATCGCCGAGCCCACCACAGCATCATGACCAGAGGCTTTGCAGGCGAAGACCACCTTTCGTCAGGATAAGATGTACTACTTGTCCCCTTTCAAATTGGCCACTGTGGGATCCCTTCCCGCCTAAATTTTGGGGGAAGAGGACCGAGGCCACTATAAATATAGGTTAGCCACCACCGTAGGAAGGGAGCGCTCTCTGGATCAGATCCACACCTCATCAACTCACACCCACACCAGAGCAGACCTCGTGAGGTTGTTCTTCCCTTGTACTAGTTCATCCTCAGCCCCTCGTGAGGCTAATCCACCACAAAGCAGGAGTAGGGTCTTACACCACAAGGTGGCCCGAACCTGGGTAAACTGCTGTGTCCATCTTCTTCCTTGTTCAGCGAGCTAGGCTATAGGGCGACGTGTTGGTTGGTTCGACAGGTTGAGTTCTTCGCACACGCCCCAGAGTTTGAACCTTTCTTGGGTCAGCGGGGCCCTGAATCCGACATTTGGCGTGCCAGGTAGGGGCGTGTCGAAGTTCCGCTTCTTCATCAGCCACGCTCCGCCGGCACTGCGCGGTTTCCATGGCAAGCGCTACTCCACCCGCCGGGCCGCCAGGCACGTTCGGCGGCATCATGGGCCTTCGAGCTTTCTCCCCCGCCTTGCGACAGGTGCAGTGGCCGCTAAAGTTCAGGCTGGAGTTGCCGCCGTGGTACGATGGCGCGACGGACCCCGCGGAGTTCCTCCGGGTGTACGCGGAGGCCATCTAGGCGGCGGGCGGTGACGACAAGGTCATTGCGAATTAGCTCCCTATGGCTCTCACGGGTGTGCCGCGCGCCTGGCTGCTCAGCCTGCTAGAATCTTCGGTGGCCTCCTGGGAGGAGCTGCGTGACCTGTTTATCGTGCACTTCGTGGCACCGGCACCCCACGCCGTTGCGGCCATCCTCGGCAGGTCACAGGCACCGGCCTCAAGCCGCCACGTCAAGCAGTTCCTCCAGCAGATGGGGTCCGCCCAGCCATGGTTGGGGGCTCCCTCGGGCCGGGCGGCGCCTGAGACCGACAACACCTTCAACTCCAGGGATCACCCCAAGACTACGGTCGGTGCGGGCGTGCTCCCCTTGCTGTGCACGCCCACCATCAGCGGTGTCGCGGTCACCAGAACCCTCATCGACGGTAGTACTGGCCTCAACGTCCTCTCCGTAGAAGCCTTCGACCTGCTCCAGGTGCCTTATGACCAGCTCGCCCCCACCAGGCCCTTTTCAGGGGTGCTCGACGGCTCCATCATTCCCCTGGGGCAGATCCGCCTCCCCGTCACCTTCGGCACGCGCTGCAACTACCACACCGAGCTTATCAACTTCGACGTCGCCTGCATCGGCCTCCCGTACAACGCCATCCTCAGGTACCCGGCCCTCACCAAGTTCATGGCGGCGACGCACCCTGGCTACAATGTTATCAGGATGCCTGGGAGCAGCGGCATCCTTACTATGGTGGGAGACACCAAGGATGCCCTCCTAGCCCTCAAGCTCGCTTTCAAGGCCGCGGCGGCCGCGCGGCTGGACGCGGAGAGCGCTCTGGAGGTCCCGGAGGCCGCACCCACAAAGAAGAAGCAGCTGTCCTCTCAGGACCGGGCTGAGACGAAGCAGGTGTGAGTCGATGACGAGGGCTCAGGCCTCACCTTCACCATAGGTGCCGGCCTCCCGCCAGACCAAGAAGAAGCGTTGATCGGCTTCCTCCGGCGTACAAGGATGTGTTTGCATGGGAGGCGACGAACCTGGTTGGCGTCCCGCGGGATGTGATTAAGCACCATTTGATGGTGTGCCCCGGCGCGCGCCCGGTGAAACAGAAGGCGTGGCGACAAGCCCCGGAGAAGCAATCGTTCATCGTCCAGGAGGTCCACAAGCTGCAAGAAGTCGGCGTTATCCGGGAAGTGCGGCACTAGGATTGGTTGGCCAACCCAGTCATCGTCCCCAAGAAGGGGGGAAAGGAGCGCATGTGCATCAACTTCACGAGCCTCAACAAACCTTGCCCTCAAGACCCTTTCCCTCTCCCGCGCATCGACCAGATCATTGACTCTACCGCTGAGTGCGACCTGCTGTGCTTCCTGGACGCCTTCTCGGGCTACCATCAGATCAAAATGGAGATACAAGACGTCAAGAAGACAGCCTTCCTTTCCCCGTTCAGGTTGCGCAATGCCGGCGCGACCTTCCAGCGATTGATGCACATCACCCTGGGTGTCGGCGTCCTGGGACCGGGGGTGCCCAGACTTGCCTGCCTGCAGCTCATGGCGTGGCTCCATCGACGGCCTGGTACGGCCCAGCTTCAGCAACAACAACTCAAGACCCTCGCGAGGGGCCAAGCCTCGTGAGGCGGATGACACCAAGACCTCCACGGGGGGCGGCCTCCCCAGGAGGGCTCCCGAGGAACAGAGATATCAATGCAAGCTCCACCTCGCGAGGTTCACCTGACGTGAGCCATGACGACCAGGACCAGGTGGGCGCCAGCGGGCGCAGTGTACCAGTTTCCCCTTTGGTGCAAAGCAGGCAAGCACAGGCGCGGAGTCCCGAGGAATCAAGCAAAGGTTTCCATATTGGTGCAACAAGACCAGGACCACCAGGACGGCAGGATAGAAGTCATCGCGGAGCCCACTGCAGCGTCACCGCCAGAGGCTTTTGCAGGCGAAGACTACTTTTGTCAGGATAACTTGTACTAGTTGTCTCCCTTCGAATTTGGCCGTTGTGGGATCCCTTCCCGCCTACATTTGGGAAGAGGACCAAGGCCACTATATATAGGACTTAGCCACCACCGTAGAAGGGGATCGGATCGACCGGGGCTGGACCAGATCCATTCCACCCTCACCACCTCACCAGCTCATCGAGCTCAAGAACACCTCACCTCCTGAGGTCGTTCCACCTCTGTACTAGTTCATCCTCCACCCTCCGAGGCAATCCACCACAAAGGTGGAGTAGGGTATTACACCGCAAGGTGGCCCGAACCAGGGTAAACTGCTGAGTCTCTTGTTCCTTGGGTTCGTCGAGCTAGGCTGTGGAATCGTTGAGCAGGCAGACTAGGGAGGGAGAGTTCTTCGCACGCACCCCAGAGTTCGAACCTCTCAAGGGTCTGCAGAACCCCGAATCCGACATTTGGTGCGCCAGGTAGGGGTGCGTCGGAGCCTTTCCCCCGTCGGTCAACCTGTCGCTACTCCACCGCTTCCATGGCTGACGCTCGTCGAGCCCGTGCTGAGCGTCGGGCCTCCCTCGCCGCTCGTGTCACCCAGACGGCGCCCGCCAGCGGGCCTCCCCGCCGTTCTCCATCGCCTGCTGCTAACGCCGCCACCGGCCCGGCGGGGCATGAGTAGCAAGCTTCGTCGCTGCACCCCTCCGTGCGGCGTGATGGGCGCACGGCCACTCCGCCGCTGACTCCGGCTGGTTCATCGCCTCATGCTCATCGCGGGCCGGCGGACACGCAAGCTCTTGCGCTACCGCCCCGTCGATGAATTCTACGAGGACTGGCTCGAGCGCATCACCAAGCTCGTTAGCGCCGCAGGAGGCTCGCCTGCGCCATCTCTCTCGCTGCCTTGACCGCCACCTGCCTCGGGTGACATAGCCCACAGAGCGCCTCCACCACCTCCCCGTCAAGACGTCGCCCTCACTCCAAGGCGCGCGGCCCCACGGCGTGACCCGCCATGCAGGGCGCCCGCGCGTGATGAAGCAAGCTTCCAGGAAGTCCATCGGACGCAAGAAGATGCTCCTGCACTCCCAGCGCCCCCACTCCAGGACCGCGCGCCGCCTGTGGTGGTGGCGCGTGAGCACCAAGATCAAGCTCCACCTCCACGCCGGGCTCCTGTAACCACCGCGGGCTGCCGAGCCTTCACTCCCGAGCTACGCAGCGTCGTCTGGCCGGGGAAGTTCAAGCCTGACCTGCCTCCCCGCTACGACGGCACCCCCGACCCTGCTGAGTTCCTGCAACTCTACGAGCTGAGCATCGAGGCAGCCAACGGCGACGAGAAGGTCATGGCGAACTGGTTCCCCATGGCTCTCAAGGATGGCGCGCGCTCATGGCTCCTGAACCTGCCTGCAGGATCGATCTCCTCCTGGAGCGAGATGCACGAGCGTTTCGTCGCCAACTTCCAGGGCACCCGTGACCGCCCACCTGCTGCGGGCGACCTGCGACGTATCAGGCAGCAGCCAGGGGAAACCCTGCAGGAATACATCCAGCGCTTCAACAGCGTCCGTCTCAAGATCCCCAAGGTGTCGGACGAGGCCATCATCTCAGCATTCTCTGATGGCGTCCGTGATGTCAAGATGAAGGAGGAGCTCACCATACACGAAGACCTATGCGCGGCTCTGGAAATGTTCAACATGGCGACCAAGTGCGCGAGAGCTGAGGAGGGACATCTCTCCCTCCTCGAGCTCCCAGCGGCCGACCCAGAAGACAAGAAGGCCAAGGCCAACGACGCGAAATGCAAGGGGGCAGCCGTGCTTGCGGCCGAACCTGAGATGAAGCGCGGCTGCGACCACCCAGAGTCATCCAAGGGTAGCCGTCCATTCTACGTCTTCCACAACGTACACAACCACAACACCAACGACTGCCATGAGCTCAGGGCCATCCGCGACGGGCGCCTCGGTCGACGCCCTGAGCGCAACGATCGAGGCTATGGCCACGGAGGAGGCCGAGGCGGAGGACGCTGGGACGACCGCGGGCCTCGCGAGGGAGCCTGGAGAGACCAGCCTCATGAAGACCGCTGGCAGGGCCAGCCTTGCGAGGGCGCCTAGAGAGATCAGCCTCGTGAGGACCGTCCTCAGGGCAACACCGGCCTCCCTCCGCTGCCGCCGCCACCAAGAAGGAACGACGACCACCACTAGGACGAGGGGGCTGGGGGCTTCCAGGAGCCTCACGCCGTCGCTTGCATCCTGGGCGGTGCTCAGGCCCCAGCCTCCCAGCGCATCTTCAAGCAATTCGCCCGTGAGGTGAACGCGGCCCTCCCTAGGCTCGAGGCCACACGCCTGCTCAGGTGGTCCAAGTGCATCATCACCTTCAGCTCGGCAGACCAGCTCAAGTGCGCGGCAACCGCCGGCGCCCTCCCAATGCTCTGCTCTCCCGTCATCAGCAACATCCTCGTCACCAAGACCCTCATTGATGGCGGTGCGGGGCTCAATGTCCTTTCCATCAAAATGTTCGATCGCCTCCAAGTGCCCTATGATCAGCTGCAGCCCACCAAGCCCTTCTCAGGAGTGACTGACGGCTCCACCACCCCGATAGGGCAGATCCGCCTCCCTATCACCTTCGGCCAACGCGACAACTACCGCACCGAGCTCATCGACTCCGACGTCGCCCACATTCGTCTCCCGTACAATGCCATCCTTGGGTACCCAGCCCTGGCCAAGTTCCTGGCGGTGACTCATCATGGCTACAATGTCCTCAAGATGCTAGGGAACCGCAACATCATCACGATCGCCTGCGAGGAAAAGGACGCGGTGTGCTCTCTCGAGCGCGCCTACCAGGCCGCGGCGGTTGAGGACCCAGACAACGAAAACACCATCTACCCTCCTGAGGCTATCCCCAAGAAGAAGAAACAGTTGCTCTGCCGAGAGCCTCAGGAGAACGGCGTCTCCACCAGCACCACCTTAGGACCAGCGCCCTCGGATGGGGCGCCCCCCTCTCTTGCATAGGAAGGCACGCCCGGCGCCCCTCTCAGGCTGGGCTTGGGGGCTCTCCTCCGGAGGGCCTCTGAGCTAGCCAACGTCACGAGGGAGGCGCTCGGGCACCACATGGAGACGTGCTTCAGCGCGCGCTTCCGCCAAGAAAGCACAAGGCACGAGGTGCCTGGTGCTCAGGAGTTCGTCATCAAGGCAACCAAGGAGCTTCAGGAGGCAAGAGCCATGCGCGGCGACCGCCGCCCGCCACCTGGCTCGGCTCCTTGTCCTGGCGAGGATAGTGAGCTGCGCGTCTGCATCAACTACCTCGAGCTCAACAGGGCTGCATCTCTGGAGCGCTTCTAGCCATCGCGTGTTGGTCGGTGCGAGGGTCCCCCTCTCAGCTACGTTCGCATGCCATACGGCCTGCCGAACGCGGCTGTCACCTTCCAGCGCCACCTGCGGCGCGTCCTGGCAGCTCAGGAGACCAGGCACCAGGCGGTCCTGGTGAAGATGGCGACGGTTCTCTGCGAGCCCGCTGAGCCTACAGAGCCTCCCGAGGTTCAGGACCCAGGTGACTCGTGAGGAGCGACTTCTTCAGCACACATCTTCAGCTACACCAACATCTCTTCAGCAACGGTACCAGGTGACATTTTCCAGTTTATTCCGTCGGGGGCGCCCCTCGGGCAGCATTATCCCCAGATCGCGTGGGCCTGTCCCTGCGACATGTATCCTTTTGCATCTTGATTCACTTCATTGGGGGCGCCCCTCGGGCTGCATCATCCCCAAGCCGCGTGGGTCTGTCCCTGTGGCATGTATCATTTTGCATCTATCAGAACTAGTCTTATTCTTGCCATCGGTCGCTTTATGATTATCATCTGCCTGTCCGGTACTTCGTTGCCATGAACGTCGTAAGCCCTTGCAAGCCCACCCACGACCGCCTCATGATTAAGGGCTGGCATGGCGTCTGTGCTCGGGTCCGTCCCTGCAGCGTCGCTAAACCCAAGAGACTGAGCTCTGGCTCACGGGCTAGCTCCCGTGTACGTCACCTCCCATGGTCCTTGGTGCCTTGTCCTCGCATGAGCTAATCGCAGGCGGATGAGTGAGGGAGCACGACATGGTGCCTCGTCACCACGGGAGCCGCGTGCCGGCTGTCTTTCTTCAGGACATCCGCATGAGAAGACTGGGCACGGCGTCTGTGCTCAGGTCCGTCCATGCAGCGTCGATAAACCCAATGGCTGAGCTTTGTCTGGCGGTCCAGCCCCGTTCACGTCACCTCCTGGGGCCGTTGGTGCTTGGCCTTCTCATGTGGTAACCTCAGGAGATTCACTCGGCGCAGGTTGCCTAACCTTCTCGCAGGATCATTAGAAGTGCTCTCAATCAAGACCAGGTGCAACCCGCCTTGAGGTAGGGCCTCGTGAGTCCCGTGCTGGCTCACGGGTTCCCAGACACACCTTCTCTAGCCCTGCCGTGCAAGCCACGTGTCAGGGCGAGGCTGTACACGCCCCGGGGGCTCTCCTCAGAGGGAGCCCCCTCCCACGTGCTAGTGGAAGCACCATGCTCCGCGCTGCCAGTCGACACGGTCGAGGAGCGGCTATGCCCATGCAAGAACGGTAGCGCCATGCTCTGCGCTAGTGATAAACAACTGAGGGTGGCCTCACGGCTGCAGTAACTCAGGGAGCCACCAGGCTCGGTGCTTAGCCTCACCGCACTGCTTTCCCCCGGGAGAGTAGCGCGAGGTGGCTGGGCACGGGGGCTACGCTCAGGTCACGCCTGGCGTACGCCACCTCGCTAGGTCCCTCGGACCTGGTCTTCGCGCAACCCTCCCGAGCGAGAGCCCGGCAAGGACAGGTACGAGGTCTATTCGTACGTCAAGGGGGACCCTTGGGCATTGCGACCCAAGGGCCTAACTGGTTATGTAGCCCCTAACCCCTTGGTCTCGTCCTGGCGATCCGGACGACCCAATGGCGGCTGAGGTACGCGCGGGGCCGGGCCCTGCCAACACAGAACGCTAAGGCCTAATCTCGCGTCTCCTTCCCGAGGAATGTTTGTACGTCAAGGGGGACCCTTGGGTATCATGACCCAAGGGCCTAACTGGTCACGTAGCCCCTCACCCCTTGGTCTCGTCCTGGCGATCCGGATGACCCAATGGCGGCTAAGGTATGCGCGGGGCCCGGCCCTGCCGACACAGAACACTAAAGCAAATGAGAAGGAAATCGCAAAATCCTAGCAAATTATTACAAGACATATTGTTTCTCCAAATTACCAAACATGAGTTCTTACGCCTCCGCGAGGCACGGTTCATATTGCAGGAAATGAAGTGGAGCGAGCGCTACCATCAAGCTTCTCCTTCAGCCTTGGGCGCCACCATCGCCCGCCTGGGGAGCCCCGTTGTCGACGACATCGCCGTCGCCCGTGCTGCCGGCCGTAGTCGCGGGGTCGACGGCAAGGAACTTCTGCAGCAGGGCCTCCACCTGGTCCTTCATGGCTTCAGCAATGGCAGTGTAGCGATCTGGGTCCACAGGCTCAAGCATGGCACTGAGGTCGAAGTTGGGGTCACGAAGACAGAGGTGGTAGAAGACACGTGTCACGACCGAGGTGGAAAGCGCGCTGGCCTCCCCTTCCACCATGGGGCCAAATCCAATGACAACGCCCTCGAGCACCGTGACAAGCTTGGGAAGCAGCTCGGCGGGGCCCTCCTCCGAGGTCACCAGCGGCTCCTTCAACTAGCTCCCGTAAAGGTCCTGCAGTGCCTTGCGGGACCTATGTTCGAGGGAGTCGAAGGCAGCGCGCCCCACGGAGGCTGCCTGCTCAGCCTTGGCAAGGAGCCTCTCCTTGGTCTCCAGCTGGGCCTTCTCTGCCTCCACCTCCTCCTTCAATTTCTCCAGGCGGCCGCACTCTGTGGCCTGTTCCTGGGACGCCCGCTCCAGCTCAGCATCACGATCAGCAATTGTAGCTTTCTGGGCCTTCAACTCCTCCTCGTGCACCTTGCGCTGACGGGCCTCGGCGGCCTGCTCGTCGCGGAGAGTCCTCAGCTCAGCCTCTGCAGCTCGGCAGCGCTCCTCGGCGGCCTTGGCGTCCTTCATCACCGCGTCGCAGGTGGCCGCGGCCAAGGCGGCTGCCTTCTCACCTTCCTCCGAGACCGTCATGGCTTGGTGCCAGGCCGTCCTGACGGATGCGTCGGCTCGAAGCCACCCCGAGACCAGCTCCAGGCGCCCTGACGCCAGGCGCCGGTCGGCACCTTGAAAGTCGACGCGAAGTTTGTTCAGCACGGAAAGAGCCTCCTCCAGAGCACCGGGCGCGCCAGAAGAACCATGGTTCAACGGCATGATGGACGGGGGAGGAGGCTGCACAGGCACCAGGACCGGCGAAGCAGCAGCGCTGGAAGAGGCTGGGGGCTCCGGAGGCTTCGAGGCCTCGGCAGGCGAGCTGAGGGCGAGTGCCTCCTGAGCAGGCCCGACTGCAGGGAACGCCTCCTCCTGAGGCTGGGTCTCCAAGCCACCAGGGGATGACCCAGCCACAGGAGCGCGCAGACTAGCCCCGTCCTTTTGCGTCGGAGGTGGTGCGGCCGCGGCAAGCACCTTGGTCGCGGCAACAGCTGCACCTCCCTCCTTCTTCTTCTTCGCCGCCGATGTTGGCCTAACCACAGAAGAGGCAGACGTTAAGATACCAAGACAAGAGCAGGAAGCAAAGGCAAGACGGCACACTTACTAGTCCGCGGCAACGTAGTCCCTTGTCCTCTTCAGGAGCGTGCGGCCGGCTTTGCAGCAGCAAGGACTAGCGGCGAGGCGGGGGCGCCACCTCGAGAGATCAGCGTCGACCTTCCCTTCTTCATGACCCCCGGCTTCAGCTTCTTCGGAGAGGTGCCGTTGGACCGCGTGGTGACGCCTACGGACCGCGGCGCCTCACTGACCGGGTACTTGCTGGCGTCGTCGTGGTCAGAGAGGTCGCGGAGGAGATCGGTCTGGCGCGGAGGGGAAATCTCCCCCGCGCTTTCCCACGTCGCCTCCGAGTCCGTCCCCTCTACCTCGCCGGGCTCGCTGGAGGACACCGGAACAGGGGAGCTCGGAGGCTGGGAAGGCCCCTGAGGTACGAGCCCACGCTCGTTGAAGACAGGCATGGCATCAGCAATCTTCTCCCCGTTAGGGCGGCGGTACAGCAGAAGATGGGAGTCCGGGGGGCAGCCCTGATCTACTCCGAGTAGGGCGCGGAAGATTTTGTCCAGCTCCTCCTTGGACAAGTCATCCGGGCACAGCCGGAGACCCTCTTCTGCGCCCTTGAGCTTCCACAGGGGGCGCGAGTGTGCTTGGAGCGGAGCCAGGCGCTGCGTCAGGAATTCCTTGACGACCATGGCCCCCGTCAGCTTCTCCGCCTTTGGGTCATCAGTCTTCAGGTCTGCTGCCATCCTGTCCAACAACAGCTCCGCCCTGGGATCGGTGAGCTTCTCATGAGCCCATCCTTCCAGGGGTGCCGGTTGCGAGGTCGGCAGTTCCAGCCGAGCGTCGGCGTGCTTGGCGTCCAGGAAGATCCACTTGTTCCGGAAGGTATCCACCTTTTTCCCCGTCCGAGAGATCGCATTGCTGCCATTGGCAGCAATGAAGCTGGCGCACCCCGAGCACTGGTTGCCGTTGATCCGAAGGTAGAAGAAGTGGTGGAGGAGCGCAACAAAGGGCATCACCCCCAAGAACACCTCGTAGTAAAAGGCGAAGACCGACATGAGGAGGACAGAGTTGGGATGAAGATGGAGGGCATGGAGCCCGTAATGGCGGAGGACGGCATAGAAGAATTTGGAGAAAGGGGGAAGCAACCCGGCGAGGATGTTGTGCCAAAAGAAGGGGTAGACGCTGCTCCCCAAAGCTTCCGGCTTGGCGGTGCCGACCTAGAGCTTCGTCTCACCCCCTCGTTGCTACCCCCCGTCATCAGATGGAGCGCGGAGCTGAGGTGCTTCTCCTCGGTGAGGGTGGACGCGCTCAAGGCCGGCTCATGCCAAGGGATAGAGGGCCGGCTCATGCCAAGGGATAGAGCGCACGGCCGCAGCTAAAGCCCGCCTGCTCGGAAGCCATTGCTATTGAGCTCAGGGGAGATTGGCGGATCTGAGTGTTCTCTGGGCAGAAGGAGAAGGGGATCTAGGGCAAGACGAAAGGAAGGCAATAAAGGTTTCACAGCGGGCGCCAGCCCTTTTGTCAGTAGAGAGCAGTTGCCGAGGAAGCGTGGGGAAGCAGAGGCGACCACGTCCCATCAATCGCCACGCGGCAACCGAGGCCCTAGGCGGTTAGGGCTCGCGGCGCTCCACACTTGCCCTTTGGCTTCGCCTTGAAGCCAAGTTCGAGCGCGCCTTGGGCCCGGCGGCTACTGTCGGCGTCCTGGGACCGGGGGTGCCCAGACTTGCCTGCCTGCGGCCCATGGCGTGGCTCCATCGACGGCTTGGTACGGCCCAGCTTCAGCAGCAACAACTCAAGACCCTCGCAAGGGGCCAAGCCTCGCGAGGTGGACGACACCAAGACCTCCACGGGGGGCGGCCTCCCCAGGAGGGCTCCCGAGGAGCGGAGATATCAATGCAAGCTGCACCTCACGAGGTTCACCTGACGTGAGCCATGACGACCAGGACCAGGCGGGCGCCAGCGGGAGCAGTGTACCAGTTTCCCCTTTGGTGCAAAGGAGGCAAGAACAGGTGTGGAGTCCCGAGGAATCAAGCAAAGGTTTCCATATCGGTGCAACAAGACCAGGACCGCCATGACGGCAGGACGGAGGTCATCGCGGAGCCCACTGCAGCGTCACCACCAGAGGCTTTTGCAGGCGAAGACTGCTTTTGTCAGGATAACTTGTACTAGTTGTCTCCCTTCGAATTTGGCCATTGTGGGATCCCTTCCCACCTACATTTGGGAAGAGGACCAAGGCCACTATAAATAGGACTTAGGCACCACCGTAGAAGGGGATCGGATCGACCGGAGCTGGACCAGATCCATTCCACCCTCACCACCTCACCAGCTCATCGAGCTCAAGAACACCTCACCTCCTGAGGTCGTTCCACCTCTGTACTAGTTCATCCTCCGCCCTCCGAGGCAATCCACCACAAAGCTGGAGTAGTGTATTACACCGCAAGGTGGCCTGAACTAGGGTAAACTACTGAGTCTCTTGTTCCTTGGGTTCGTCGAGCTAGGCTGTGGAATCGTTGAGCAGGCAGACTGGGGAGGGAGAGTTCTTCGCACGCACCCCAGAGTTCGAACCTCTCAAGGGTCTACGGAACCCCGAATCCGACACTGGGCAAGCAGCTCGGGAGGAATGCCGAGGCATACGTCGACGACATAGTGGTCAAGTCGTGGGAGGCAAGAACCCTCGTCGAAGATCTGGAGGAAATGTTTACCAACTTATGCAAAGTGAACCTACGGCTCAATCCGGAGATGTGCGTGTTCGGCGCCCCGTCCGGCAAGCTGCTGGGTTTCTTGGTATCACACAGGGGAATTGAGGCTAACCTAGAGAAGATCAAGGTGATATAAAGAATGAGCCCACCACAGAACCTCAAGGAAATGCAAAAGCTCGCGGGCTGCGTGACCTCGCTGGGGCATTTCATCTCCAAACTCGATGAGCGCGCTCTCTCGTTTTTCAAGTTCATGAAGAAACAGGGCCTGTCCGAATGGACTCCGGAGGCTGAGGAAGCCTTTCAAGACCTCAAGAGGTATCTCACCAGCCCTCCGGTGATGGTGGCACCTCGACCGCTTGAGCCCCTGGTGCTTTACCTAGCCGCCACACCCCACTCGGCTAGCGCAGCACTCGTGGCGGTTCGAAAAGAGCGCGCAGGCGCGGGCGCGCGACGCAGCGCCCCGTCTTCAGCCACGTCATCGCCACCTCAGGAAGGTGCTTCTAAGGCCTCAATCACCCCGATAGAAGGCGAGGCTCTTGAGGCCCCCATGCCTCAGGCAGGGCCGGACGCCATTGACACCTCTTCCCTTGTCGAGCCACGGTGTACTTCATCAGCACGGTGTTGTGTGACGCACGCGCGCGCTACCCCATGCCGCAGAAGCTCCTTCTCGCGCTCCTCGTCGCCTCCAGGAAGCTGCGCCACTACTTCCAAGGCCACCCCATCAAAGTCGTCTTGGCTTAACCCCTAGAGAAGGTGCTCCGAAGCCCTAATGCCGCGGGCAGGGATGCTGAGTGGAACATCAAGCTACATGCATTCCAGCTAGAGTTCAGCACCACCAGGGTCATCAAGGGCGCGGCCCTCGCTGACTTCGTGGTGGAATGGACTGATGCCCCTGACCGAGGGGTGGCCGAGGACCGTTCCCTCACGCCCGGGGCTGAGGCACCGGATGACCGGGTCATGTACTTTGACGGCGCATTCGCACGACAGTGCGCGGGGGCTGGAGCCGTGCTCATCTCACCTACTCAGGACAAGCTCTACTACGCCGTGCAGCTCTGCTTCCAGCATGGTGAGAAGGTCTCCAACAACATCACGGAGTACGAGGGCCTGATCGCCAGCCTCAAGGCCGCGGCGGCTCTAGGGATTAGGCGGCTCACCATCAGGGGCGACTCTCAGCTCCTCGTCAGCTTCTCCAACAAGGAGTAAAAGCCAAAAGATGAGCACATGGAGGCATATCTAGAGGAGGTACGCGAGATTGAAAAACGATTCTTGGGCTTGGAATTGCAGCACGTACCACGCGGCGCGAACAAGGAGGCAGACGACATCGCCAAGAGGGCGTCCCGGCGCCAACCCCAGAAGCCTGGCGTCTTCGAAGAGCGGCTCTTCAAGCCATCGGCGGCTCCCCCCACTGCAGGACCAGCGCTGCTTCGGGAGGAGCCGCCCATGGCAACCTCCTCGGGCGCCCCAGCCTGCGGCCCAACCTCGAGGGCTGCCTGCTCCTCCCGCTCGAACCTCAGGAGGGGTGCTGGACCGAGGAGTTCAAGGAGTACCTGCTCTGAGGCACCTTGCCAGAGAAGGAGGAAGGCGCAGAACGTGTGGCCCGCCAGGCCACCACATACTGCATCCAGGATGGCGAGCTCTACCAAAGGCGCCCAAACGATGTCTCCCTGCAGTGCATCTCCAAGGAGCAGGGGTGCGAGCTGTTGGCCGACATCCACAGCGAGGACTGCGGGCATCACTCCTCGTCACGCACCCTCGTGGGCAAGGCATTCCGCAGTGGGTTCTACTGGCCCACGGCGCTCAATGACGCCACTGAGCTGGTGAGATCCTGTGAGGCATGTCAGTTCCATGCCAAACAGATCCACCAGCCCGCTCAGGGCCTCCAGACCATCCCGCTCTCATGGCCGTTCACGGTCTAGGGGCTGGATATCCTGTGCCCGTTTCCCCGAGCAGTCGGGGGCTATCGCTACCTCTACGTCGCCATCAACAAGTTCACCAAGTGGGCGGAGGTGGAGCCTGTGCGCACCATCCTAGCTGGCTCGGCCGTCAAATTCATCAAGGGCCTCGTGAGCTGCTTTGGGGTCCCCAACCGTATCATCACTGACAATGGCTCTCAGTTCATGAGCAACCTTTTCGAAACATATTGTGCTAACCTTGGAACGTAGATATGCTACGCTTTGATTGCACACCCATGAAGCAACAGCCAAGCCGAGCGCGCCAACGCGGAGGTCCTGAGGGGCCTCAAGGTGAGGAGCTTCAAGAAGAAACTCGAGGCCTGCGGCAGGGGCTGGCTCGATGAGCTCCGGTCCGTGCTGTGATCCATCCGCACAACCGCGACCAAGCCCACGGGTGAGACCCCTTTCTTCCTTGTCTACACGGCTGAGGCAGTCCTTCCTCATGAGGTCAAACATCGCTCCCCGCGGGTCTTGGTGTTTGACGAGGCATGCTAGGACGCCTCACGGGGGATGGACCTCGTGCTGGGGGAGGAGTGCCGCCGCCGAGCCTCGCTCCGTGCTGCGAGGTACCAGCCAGCGCTGCAGCGGTATCACTGCCGTAGCATCCGCTCCAGGACCCTCGAGGTGGGTGACCTCGTCCTGAGGCGGGTGCTCTCCAGGGAGGGGCTTCACAAGCTCTCGCCTATGTGGGAGGGCCCATTCAGGATCGCCCGTGTCTCCAGGCCTGGCACCGCACGCCTGGAGATGCAGGACGGGGTCCCCATCCAGAGTTCCTGGAACATCTAGCACCTCCGGAAGTTCTATCCATGATCAAGGCCATGCGCCTCTCAAGTCTTCGCTCGTGACACTCTCACGTAATAATGAGTTGGGGCTGTACACGCCCCAGAGTCTCCTGAGTGGCGCCCCTGGGCCTCACGAGGGCTCCCGCCCACGTCCTAGTGGAGGCCCCATGCTCCGCGCTGGTGGGAAGACCAGAAGACTAGTGTAGGTGCCGGACGAGGTTGTTCTTTTGCTTGCTTTCTGTAGCTGATTTGCAACTTCTTGAAATGAAATTTGGAGCTTTCGCATCTTTTATTTGAAAGGGTTGGGAAATTTTTTATCCTCGCTGTGTTCGCTCTTTTAGGTCTTGTCTTGGGGAGACTGACAGTTGCCCATTGCTATTCCTCGCGCATCCCGCGCATGGGGGTTGGGCATGGTGTGTGCGCTAGGGCCACCCACAAACACACCTCGCCAAAGCCTCGGTACCCTAGCCTTTGGCGTCTTAATCCTCGCGCGACGCTCTCAAACAAGCTTACGGGCACACACGCCCTCTTGAGTCCGTGCCTCCGGGTATCGCGACGTGATGTAACAGCGGCGACCAGCCCACGCTCGAGGGCTCGCGCAAGGCGTGGCACCTCCGGAGGTTTTCTAACCCTGCAGCCACAGGGTACCTCCTGAGGCTCGACGACTTTCGAATCTTCAAGAAGGAAACCCTTGGAGAACTTCCCTAGAGTAAAGGGGCGTGCAGGAAATCCAAGCCCTAGAGAGGCATGCCCTCGCAGCATGGGAGTCTACCGCAAGCACATTAAGCTAAGTCACCACAATCACAATCAGCAGCAACACGGATATCATGGCGCAATATAAAAATGATAACATAATGGTGCAAGCGCCATGGTTCCTTACACGCCCCGACAGGGCTTTCCACCTTTTTGATGCAGGAGAAAGAGAGAAGCAAAAGCAGCCACGCGACTACAGCGGCTCCCGAGACACGGCTCCAGCAACGCCCGCGCTCAGTCGGAGTCCCCCTCCTGCTTCACCGGGGCACGGCGGCGAGGCGGCTCGTCACCCTCCCTGGTCTGAGCCCGGCGGCGTGGCGGCTCGTCGTAGTCGCCATCGCTCATGCTCTCCCCAGAAGAGGAGCCGCCGCCGCTGGAGGCGGCGCAACCATCGCCAAAGGCAAGCTCACCGCTAGCGATGGTGTCGCCCCTCCGGCCATCATCATCATCGTCGCTATCGCTCTCTGGGCAGCACCCCAAGCGCCGGCCATCTTCCCCGAAGACCCTCTCATAGAGGGTCGCGGCGCCGTCATACCTGAAGTGGAGGGTACACCTCCCATGCAGGCCGCGCACGCGGGCAAACGGCTGCCACCCGCGGTTCAGGAACACATTGCCGGCGGAGGTGACCTCGGCCTCCACCCACGAGGCCCTGCTGCAGCAGCCAGAGGCCACCGGGCCCCCCGGCTTGCAGCGCGCCCACGAAGAAGCGCGGGAGCTGGAACCAGACGCCAGCGGGCCTCTCTGCCGATCCCATGAACTCCGGGGATGCGCCGGCCGAATGGGAGCGCGGACGCGGCGGCCGGACGGCTGCCACATGCCTTCCCCCATTGCCGGGCCCACCTCGGCCATGGAAACTTCCCCCACGGGAAGAAGCACCTCCATGGCTGCCGGAGGCGGTGCCAGCCTTCGAAGGGGTGCGCCCGCGCCCTCGAGGAGCCACCACTGGTGTCACGGCGTACTTCCGGGGACGACCGCGGCCTCTCTTGGGCGGCGGCGAGCCCGGCCCTTCCTGGGGAGCCTTTCCCTTCTCAGCGGCAGAGAACCTCCTCACTGGCGCCATGGACGCTCTGGCAAGATTGCGGAACGAAGAAGAGGGAGAAGGAGGAGCAAGCGGCGAGAAGATGAAGATGGGCTGGGGGCTCTGCCCCCCGCCCCATTTATAGCCGGAGGAAGGCTAACCGCCAGCCTCTCATGTTCTGAGCAATGATGGTTTTTCTGCATGCATCAGGCAGTTGTCAAGTCAGGCAGTTGCCGAGGTGGCGTGGGGAAATGGAGATGCCCACGTCCCATCAAGCGCCACGCGTCGACTTGGTCCGCAGGCGATTGGGGCCCGCGGCGCTTCGCCCTTGCCTTTTGGCTTCGCCTCGAAGCCAAGTCCAGGCGCGCCTTGGGCCCGGGGGGTACTGTCGGCATTCTGGGAACCAGGGTACCCAGAGTTGCCTGCCTGCGGCCCATGGCGTGGCTCCATCGACGGCCTGGTATGGCCCATCTACAGCGCCGTCAAGACAAGACCCTCGCGAGGGGCCAAGCCTCACAAGGCGGGCGACATCAAGACCTCCGAAGGGAGCGGCCTCCCCAGGCTGGCTCCTGAGGAGCGGAGATTTCTATGCAGGTGCCCACCTCATGAGGTTGAGGTGACGCAATCCATGACAACCAAGGCCAGGCGGGCGCCAGCAGGCGCAGAGGAGCAGGTTTCCTCTTTGGTGCTAAAGAGGCAGGCGCAGGCGCGGGGTCCCAAGGAATCAGCCAAAGGTTTCCATTCCCGTGCAACCAGACCAAGACCGCCAGGATGGCAGGACGGATGTCATCGCCGAGCCCACCGCAGCGTGACAACCAGAGGCTTTGCAGGTGAAGACCACCTTTCGTCAGGATAAGATGTACTACTTGTCCCCTTTCTAATTGGCCACTGTGGGATCCCTTCCTGCCTACATTTTGGGGGAAGAGGACCGAGGCCACTATAAATATAGGTTAGTCACCACCGTAGGAAGGGAGCGCTCTCTGGATCAGATCCACACCTTATCAACTCACACCCACACCAGAGAAGACCTCGTGAGGTTGTTCTTCCCTTGTACTAGTTCATCCTCAGCCCCTCCTGAGGCTAATCCACCACAAAGCAGGAGTAGGGTCTTACACCGCAAGGTGGTCCGAACCTGGGTAAACTGCTATGTCCATCTTCTTCCTTGTTCACCGAGCTTGGCTATAGGGCGACGTGTTGGTTGGTTGGACAGGTTGAGTTCTTCGCACATGCCCTAGAGTTCAAACCTTTCTTGGGTCTGTGGGGCCCTAAATCCGAGAGTGTTGTCTCCCATGGTCGCACTCTCTGGACTTATTCCAACATCCGTTGCAGGGTATTCGGGATGGATACTAGTGTCCTAGTGCCAGCACCTTCTGCCTGGTTCTGTATTGATAGTCTTGGAGAAACCTCGCTCTTCCTTGGACAAAACTATCCAATGATGGTGAAAGGCGATCCAGCTGCTGTTGGCACAAATGTTACTACCGTTTATGAGAAGCAACTGTATCTATACCTCAGACATTGCTATGGTTCCCTACCTTGGCTATCACATTATGCGTCCTAATATAGGCCGCTTCAGCCTGGATGATGAGTCCTGCGTTGGTCTCGATATTTACAATAGCTTCCCCTTCCCAGAGGCTTACTTATGGTTCAAAGCAATCGTTTCCAATGCGAGGATTGGTTGAGCTGAAGTTCATTTCATTGCTTATTATTTGTTGCGTGATAAAAACTTTAGTATTTACTAGAATGTTTTGTTGGAAATAATCTATAATCCAACATGTATCCTCGTTGTCGTTGTGTGTTGATGACTTGTTGTATGTAATGAATGGTTTTTGAGTCACTTCTTGGAGTGTGAGTACCGTAGTAGTATAGCCAGCATCCGGTTATATGAAGTTGCCACATCACATAGAGCCAACTTAATAGTGGAGTATGCTAGTGCAATAGTTAGTCCTAGTAGTAGTATACCATCAACTAGAGCTAGGTGTTGCACGGAGGCCGAGAAATATGGTGATAGCGTGACTGCGTGAGGTGGGCTTGTACGTAGTATGATGTAGGCACAGGGCTTGCCATGTTTCCTACTCCTCCGGTCTAAATGTGGAGAAGATTTGGTCGAGTTCTTCCTCCTTTTGCCGATACGTGGGACATCCAGCATCCAGGTCGTGTCATGCAAGAAAATGGAGTGCCAGTTGAAGCCACATGATGTGCATCTTGGGTTAAACTATAAATAGTATCTTACTCTTGAGTAACTCCAAAAGCGGTCACCGAAGATCTTTATTGGATTTGTTTTTCATCACCAGCACATCGAGGTGAAAGATGTGCAGGTTCAGTGGGTCGTCTTGCGTTTTCACTGACATGTGGGACCGCATGTGAGCAAACAGACGATGGGCACACTCTGCATGTCTACTGGCTGGCTGAGAAGAGAGAGAGAGGAGGGCTCACACGGACTCTAGGAAATTTCACAACAATGTGAGTAGTACTAGTGGTGTACCGTACTCCTGGAGAGACAATGTGTTCGTTGTACGTAACCAGCACCTTGATATAGTGGGGTGGCATGGGCCATAACTAGCATTCACATCTAGCAGTACGGCACACGCCACCCACACGAGTCCCATCTGACACCAATTTTCTTGCAGTCCGTGCTACAACTATCTCTTCTCCCTCCTATTTTCTCTAACTCAGCAATCGTGCGGTGGGCAGGGTGGGGGTTTGCCGATAGTCGGTTTGCTCAAATGCGGTCCCACTTGTAAGTGAAAATGCAACACATCACGCATTCCCCCTTGAGCGGCATGCTGGACCAACTTTGTGGGGGTGCGACGTGAACACGGTAGGCTTTTCCTTTTGAACTTGTAACTTGTAAAATTTGGTTCTGCTCCATGGTGCGGCCGATAGATAGAAATAACGATTTTCCCTAGTGTAATGAGAAGTTTGGTTCTGGTGTGGTTCATGCATGGAGTACGTACAAAAATTATAAAGTTGATGCAACAGGTAAGATAATTACTAGTACAATATACTACTACATGGAATTGACGGAAAGATAAATATACATACGGATCCATCAACGGCATCCTCACGCCCTAGTGCGCCGGGTCACCAACCGACGTGTGAGGAGTAGCGGCGTTGGCGCCGAGCTCAACGTGCTTCTGAACAATGCCGTCCAAGGTTGCCCTGTGGTCCAAGAAGGCCAGCGTCCTATCGTCTTCCTCTTGCACATAGTAGTCCTTGTGGACGATTTGCGTGTAGACGTGGGTGATTATGTCGATGGTGTCTTGCTGCGTGGGGAGCGCGACCTCGAGGTGGACATTCTCTGGCGTGACGGTGGGCAATCGCAGGCCCACCAGTGCGTCGAAGAGGTTGTCACCTTAGAGGCCATTGAGGGTGGCGGGCATAGCAGAGCCTGGGCGCGTGGGCTGGAGGCGTACGTCAAGGTCGTTCGCGAGCTTCTCGACGACGGTGAACTTGTCGAGGAAGCCGACGAGGACCTCGTTGAACAAGGAGATGAAGCTGTCGTCCAAGAGGCCTCTCGCCCTGGCGGCTTCAAGCACGACTGCTACTTCTTGAGCTTTCGTTGGTTTTTCCCTTGAAGAGGAAAGGGTGATGCTGCAAAGTAGATATAAGTATTTCCCTTAGTTTGAGAACCAAGGTATCAATCCAGTAGGAGAAGAACATGCAAATCACCAATACCTGCACAAACAATCAAACACTTGCCCCCAACGCGATAAAGGGGCTGTCAATCCCTTCACGGTCACTTGCAAAAGTGAGATCTGATAGAGATAGATAAAGAAAAGATAAAATATTTTTGGGTTTTTGATTTATAGATCTGAAAATAAAAGATTGCAAAATAGTAGATCGGAAACTAATATGATGGAAAATAGTAGATCGGAAACTAATATGATGGAAAATAGACCCGGGGGCCATAGGTTTCACTAGAGGCTTCTCTCATGAAGGCAAATAATACGGTGGGTGAACAAATTACTGTCGAGCAATTGATAGAAAAGTGCAAAGTTATGACGATATCCAAGGCAATGATTATGCAATATAGGCATCACGTCCGTATCAAGTAGACCGACTCCTGCCTGCATCTACTACTATTACTCCACACATCGACCGACTCCTGCCTGCATCTAGAGTATTAAGTTCATAAAGAACAGAGTAACGCATTAAGTAAGATGACATGATGTAGAGGAATAAACTCAGGCAATATGATGTAAAACCCATCTTTTTATCCTCGACGGCAACAATACAATACGTGCCTCGCTACCCCTACTTTGTCACTGGGTGAGGACACTTCAAGATTGAACCCAAAGCTAAGCACCTCTCCCATTGCAAGAAAAACCAATCTAGTTGGCCAAACCAAACCGATAATTCGAAGAGAAATACAAAGATACCAAATCATGCATATAAGAATTCAGAGGAGATTCAAATAATATTCATAGATAAGTTGATCATAAATCCACAATTCATCAGATCTCGACAAAAACACCGCAAAAGAGTATTACATCGAATAGATCTCCAAGAACATCGAGGAGAACATGGTGTTGAGAATCAAAGAGAGAGAAGAAGCCATCTAGCTACTAGCTATGGACCCGTAGGTCTGACGTGGACTACTCACGCTTCATCTGAAGGGCAATAGAGTTGATGTAGATGCCCTCCATGATCAAATCCCCCTCCGGCAGGGTGCCAGAAAAGCCCCTAAGATGGGATCTCACGGGAACAGAAGGTCTCGGCGGTGGAAAAGTGTTTTCATGGATGCTTCTGTGGGTTTGGGAATATTTGCAAATATATAGGAGGAAGATCTAGGTCAGGGGGTCACCAAGGGGCCCACAAGGTAGGGGGCGCGCCCTACCCCCCTGGGCGCACCCTCCACCCTTGTCGCCGCCTCGTGGCTCTTTTGACTTCAACTCCAAGTCTCCTGGGTGTCTTCTGGTCCAAGAAAAATCATCGTGAAGTTTTATTCCGTTTGGACTCCGTTTAGTATTCCTTTTCTGTGAAGCTCAAAAATAAGGAAAAAACTGAAACTGGCACTGGGCTCTAGGTTAATAGGTTAGTCCCAAAAATAATATAAAATAGCATATTAATGCATATAAAACATCCAAAACAGATAATATAATAGCATGGAACAATCAAAAATTATAGATACGTTGGAGACGTATCAAGCATCCCCAAGCTTAATTCCTGCTCGTCCTCAAGTAGGTAATTGATAAAAACAGAATTTTTGATGTGGAATGCTACCTAACATATTTATCCATGTAATTTTCTTTATTGTGGCATGAATGTTCAGATCCATAAGATTCAAAACAAAAGTTTAATATTGACATAAAAATGATAATACTTCAAGCATACTAATAAAGCAATCATGTCTTCTCAAAATAACATCGCCAAAGAAAGCTATCCCTATAAAATCATATAGTCTGGCTATGATCCATCTTCATCACACAAAATATTCAAATCATGCACAACCCCGATGACAAGCCAAGCAATTGTTTCATACTTTTGATGTTCTCAAACCTTTTCAACTTTCACGCAATGCATGAGTGTGAGCCATGGACATAGAACTATAGGTGGAATAGAATATGGTGGTTGTGGAGAAGACAAAAAGAAGGAGATAGTCTCACATCAACTAGGCATATCAACGGCCTATGGAGATGCCCATCAATAGATATCAATGTGAGTGAGTAGGGATTGCCATGCAACGGATGCACTAGAGCTATAAGTTTATTGCACTAGAGCTATAAGTTTATGAAAGCGCAAAAAGAAACTAAGTGGGTGTGCATCCAACTCGCTTGCTCATGAAGACCTACGGCAATTTTAGGAAGCTCATCATTGGAATACACAAGCCAAGTTCTATAATGAAAAATTCCCACTAGTATATGAAAGTGACAAAATAGGAGACTCTCTATCATGAAGATCATGGTGCTACTTTGAAGCACAAGTGTGGAAAAAGGATAGTAACATTGCCCCTTCTCTCTTTTTCTCTCATTTTTTTCAATGGCTTCTTTGGCCTATTTTTTTATTTAGGCTTCATTGGCCTCTCTCATTTTTTCTCGCATGGGACAATGTTCTAATAATGATGATCATCACACTTTTATTTACCTACAACTCAAGAATTACAACTCGATACTTAGAACAAAATATGACTCTATATGAATGCCTCCGGCGGTGTACCGGGATGTGCAATGACTCAAGAGTGACATGTATGAAAATTATGAATGGTGGCTTTGCCATAAATACTATGTCAACTACATGATCATGCAAAGCAATATGACAATGATGAATGTCAGAGTAAATGACCACGGGTAGCCTCATCAGTCCCCCATGGTATTTCGAGACATCGGGGCTGGCTGCACCCCTCACACCTTCCGGAAGCACGACCGCCTTCTTGGGCCGGTTGGTCCAAGAGTCCGGCTGCTATAAGGCGGCAAGACACTGGAAGGCCGCCATGAGGGGGCCGACTCCTGGCAGACGACCCCTCGTCCCCTCGAAGTTAGCACCACATCACCACGACAAGACAAGGCATGGTTTACAGTGCAGCCTGCCACCCCCGAATCCAGGATGAAACGTGGCCACAGAGCTGCGTACTGGGCGGACACCCCCCGCCCAGCACGGCACTGTTGCCACGTAGTCTGTGACATCACTAGCGCCAGAGGGAGCCACGCTCCCACGACGGGCGGTCGGTACGGCCCGCAGGCGGCGGGCCCTATGTGTCCGCGAGCCAGCAGAAGGCGGCATACCTCAAGCAGGCGGCAACAAGGGAGGGCCGACTCCTAGCAGGCGGCCCTTCTCCCCGTTGGAGTCTGTGCGCCATTAACCAGATGAGATGGGGTATGGCTACAGTGAGTGCCCGTCAGGCAGCGGGACTGTAGCCACGCTCCCCCCGACAAAGCCTTCGTCATCAAGGGCGAGGCTACAGTATAAAGTAGTCAACATGGCCCGTAGGCGGCGGGCCCTACTTGTCTGCCGAGATCATGGCAATCGGTGGGGCCCACCAGGAGGCGGGCCCCAGCGGTCGGCGAAGAAGCTGGCGACCAGAGACGCTGACGGCCGGGTCCTACACCCGGCCGGATTACCATTGTACCCCTGGGGGGTAGGCCTATATAAACCCCCCTGGCTCACCCATGCAAAGGGTTCAGCACGCACGCCATACACACACACACGTAGAGAGAAGAGTAGAGCTAGCCTTGCCCTTCTTCCTCCTCTAGCCGAAACAGCTCAAGGAGCAAGCTTGTAGCTACCTAGTTGATCATAGTCATCATGCGGAGACCCCGCAGAGCAGGACTAGGGGTGTTATCTCCGAGGAGAGCCCCGAACCTGGGTAAGATTTGCAGGCCTATGCGGTCTCGCTCACTCCCGCTTCTAGAGCTCGGCGACGTACTCTTGTCCCCATCCACAATAAGCCACCCCCTGGCATATGTCGCACGATATCCCCGACATTTGGCGCCCACCATGGGGCTAGGTGCACCGTCGTACGGAAACACGTTCTAGACAGGAACCCTCTTCCTTCCTGGCAAGCGCAGCCAGCCCGGCACGCCTGACGGTGTTTGCGCTAACACGCTGCGTGGCATGGAAGCCGCCTGCGCCATGAGCTGCCTCGCTGATCTCATCGGCGGGATCTGCCTCTCCGACGAGCCCGTGCCTGACGCGGGCGCAGCCAGCTCCGAGAGCTGCCTTGTCGACCCCCTCGGCAAGCTTCACATCGCCAACGAGCTGGCCTCCAACCTGGAGTCCGTTGGCTCCACCGAACCGCCCGTCGACATCATCATCGACGCTGACGCTGCGCCTTCTGATGCCTTCCCCGGTGATGTGGTGATCTTCGACGACCCGCTCCCTGCTGCTGACAGCAGCGCCAACACCAGCACCGTCACCGAGGTGCTGGTCATCAGCCACGATGGAGCCTCCGACGGGGCCGGCCGGGACCCGTTGCAGGTGGCAATGCGGGACCTGTCCGCACCCGTAGCGCCCGATGCGAACGGCGAAACGCTGGAAGCGTGCCGTGTTGCACTCCTCGACAGCGCCAACAAGTTGGCGGCCATGAGACGCCTCACTGAGGCCTACCAGCGCAAGATCGACCGCGCCGTCTGCGGCTCGCCGGCTGCTGGCGAGCCCAGCCGTGTGGGCACGGTCTGGCAGCGCGACGCAGCCATCGCCAGCATGCTGGGGGCCGAACGCCCAGTCTACGCCACGCCAATGGAGAACTTATGTGCCGCCCAAGCGGCAGCAAACGAGATGGACCGCCTGGAGGGCGACGAGCGCCGCTGCATGACGGAGCGCGTCCAGCAGCTCATCGACGCGGCCGCCGCGCAGCAAGAAGCCGGCCGCCGCGTGGTGGAACCTGGCTTGTAGGCCGAGAACCTCCCCCCTCGCCGATAGCATGGCGCGACCTCCCGGACGCCGACAGCCGGCGCCCGCGACCGATGAGACCAAGAACCGGCTGTTAGCCATGGCCGCACACGCATCACCATCGAGCGCGACCAAGACGGCCGCCCACGAGCAGTGGAATGGCGGGACAATCGTCCGCTTCCCCGCGCAGGGAGAGGCGCGCCTCCCCGCCGCCTGTTGAGCATCCGACTCGCGGAGGCCGGCTGGGCCCCCGTGAAGGAGTAGGAGAGAACGATGCCCGCCATCGGATCGACCGCTTGGCTTGATCCCTGGCGTTAGAAGAAGAAGATGCGATCGGCCTGCCTTGTTTCGGCCCCCGCATTCGCGACGAGCCCTTCCCCAAAGGGTTCTCGCTACCTCGAGACACTCCCAAGTACAACAGTTCCATGAAGCCGGAAGATTGGCTGGTTGACTACTCCACCGCCATCAACATAGCAAACGGCAACAAGCGCGTTGCCGTGAAGTACGTTCCGCTCATGCTCCAGGGCATGGCCCGGACATGGCTGAACAGCCTCAAGCCCTACAGCGTCAATAGCTGGCTGGACTTTACTGAAGTTTTCATCCGCAACTTCACCAGCACCTACAAGGGGCCGCCCAAGCCTCGCCAGCTCTCCCTGTACGTCCAAGGCCCGACCGAGTCCACCCGCGAGTACTTGACGTGGTGGGCCGAATTGCGCAACTCCTGCGAAGGGGTGCACGAGGTGCAAGCCATATAGTACTTCACTGCCGGGTGCCGAGAGGGCACCCTGCTCAAGCACCAACTCCTCTGCGACGAGCCGGCCACACTCGACGAGCTGCTAATCATAGCGGACAAGTACACCACCGCCGACTCCTCCATGAAATCGGAGCTCCGAGTGGACGCGTCTGGAAAGATGCTCCCTCCGGCCCCTCGGACGCCGGCTGGTGACTCCAGTCGGTGCCAGCAGTCGAACGACACCAAGCGCAAGGCCCTGCAGCCGGCTTCCACCAGCCGGCAGGTGGCAGCAGTTGAAGACCAGCAGCCGGAAGGGCAGCCCATCCCCAAGCGTCAGAAAGGCGGCAAGCCTGCTTGGTTGCCCGCTTTCTCCTTCGAGCAGACCCTTGATGCTCCCTGCAAGTTCCACAGCGGCGCAAAGCCGTCCAACCACACCACCCGAAAGTGCCACTGGCTCACCCGCATTGCCAAAGGCGAAGGACTGCCCCCTTCGTCTGCTGGCCCGCCGGCTCCACCTCCTCAGCAGCCGGCGGCCCACCCAGTCAGCGCAATCCAAGATGAATTCCCCAAAGAACACGGAGCCCACGTCGTCTTCACCAGTGTGGCCGACGACAGGCACAGCCGGCGTCATCAGCACCGCGAGGTGAACGCGGTCGCTTCTGAGGTCCCAGAGTTCATGCACTGGTCCGAGAGGCCCATCAGCTGGAGCCGCGCTGACCACCCGGAGGTGATGCCTTCTCCGGGTTCCTACTCCCTGGTGCTGGATGCCACCTTTTCAACGGAGCGGCGAGCCTATCGCTTCTCCCGAGTTCTGATAGACGGCGGTAGCAGCATCAACATCCTCTACCGTGACACTCTGGAGAAGCTGTGCATCAAGGAGAAGCAGCTCCTGCCCAGCCGGACTGTCTTCCATGGCATTGTACCTGGCCTTTCCTGCTCTCCAATCGCCAAGATCAAGATAGATGTCCTCTTCGGAGACAAAGATCACTTCCGCCGTGAGCTAATCTGGTTCGAGGTGGTGGACCTGGAGAGCCCCTACCATGCGCTCCTTGGCCGGCTTGCTCTGGCCAAGTTCATGGCGGTGCCGCACTACGCCTACCTCAAGATGAAGATGCCGGGCACCAAGGGCATTATCACCGTAGCCGGCGACTACCAGAAGTCGGCCACATGTGCTACTGCCAGCAGTCGGCTGGCCGAGTCCCTTGTCATCGCTGCAGAAAGGCGGCTCCTTGACTGGGTTGTGGCCATGGCCGGCAAGCAGCCGGACCTGTCACTAGATCCCAAGGAGTCGGAGGCCAAGGGCTCCTTCCAGCCAGCCAAAGAAACCAAGAAGATTCCCTTGGACCCTGAGCACCCGGAGAGGTTCGCTGTTGTAGGGACCCACCTCGACAGTAAATAGGAAAGCGAGCTCGTCGATTTCCTCTGTGAGAATCGGGACATCTTCGCATGGTCTCCCAAGGACATGCCGGGTGTTCCGACGGATTTTGCCGAGCACAAGCTACATGTCAGATCAGATGCAAAACCAGTCAAGCAACCCCTCTGCCGCCTGTCAGAAGAGAAGAGAAGAATTGTTGGCGAAGAGATCGCCCGGCTTCTGGCAGCCGGCTTCATCATGGAAGTGTTCTTTCTAGAATGGCTTGCCGACCCAGTCCTTGTACTGAAGAAGAACAACAAGTGGCGCATGTGCATTGATTACACCAGCCTCAACAAAGCCTGCCCCAAAGCTCCATTTGCTCTGCCTCAGATAGACCAAGTAATTGACTCCACAGCCGGATGCGAGCTGTTTAGTTTTTTGGATGCCTACTCTGGCTACCACCAGATCAAGCTGAAACCGGCCGATCGGCTGAAGACCGCCTTCATCACACCATTCGGAGCCTTCTGCTACCTGACCATGACATTCGGCTTGAGAAATGCCAATGCCACGTTTCAGCGTTGCATGCAGAAGTGCCTCCTCAAGCAACTCGGCAGAAATGCCCATGTCTATGTAGACGACATTATGGTGAAGACGGAGAAGCATGGCACCCTCCTGGAGGATCTCAAGGAGACCTTCGACAATCTGCGCCATTTTCAAATCAAGCTCAACCCAGAGAAGTGCGTCTTCGGAGTCCTAGCCGGCCAGCTCCTTGGTTTCCTTGTCTCGGAATGCGGCATCGAGTGCAACCCTGTGAACATCAAGGCCATTGAGCGGATGGAAAGGCCCACCCGGCTGCGAGACGTCCAGAAGTTCACCGGGTGCTTAGCATCCCTCAGTCGTTTCATCAGTCGGCTGGGCAAGAAGGCTCTTCCTCTGTACCAGCTAATGAAGAAAACCACTCACTTCGAGTGGAACGACAAGGCGGACGAGGCCTTCCTCCAGCTCAAGAAAATGCTGACTACGCCGCCTGTCCTAGCGGCTCCGGCTGCTAAGGAGCCCATGTTCCTCTACATCGCCGCCACCAGCCCGGTGGTCAGCACTGTCATCATGGTCAAGCGCCCAGAAGACGGCCAGGCGTAGCCAGTCCAGAGGCCCGTCTACTGCCTGAGTGAAGTGCTGTCGGCCTCCAAGCAGAATTACCCCCACTACCAGAAGATGTGCTATGGCGTGTACTTTGCCGCCAAGAAGCTCAAGCAGTACTTTCAAGAGCACTCCATCATGGTTGTCTACACTGCCCCACTTGCCGAGATCATGGGCAACAGAGATGCATTAGGCCGGGTGGCCAAGTGGGCCATCGAGCTAGCTCCCCACACCATCCTCTACCAGCCCTGCACCGCCATCAAGTCCCAAGCGCTGGCCGACTTCCTCGTCGACTAGGCTGAAACCCAGTACCTACAGCCGGCGCCGGATTCTACCCATTGGAGGATGCACTTTGATGGATCAAAGATGCGCACCGGTCTGGGAGCCGATGTCGTCCTCACCTCTACCAAAGGCGACAAGCTCAACTACACGTTGCAAATTCACTTTGCCGCCTCCAACAATGTGGCCGAGTACGAGGCACTCGTCCACGGGCTTCGACTGGCTAAAGAGATTGGCATCCGCCGGATTCTGTGCTACGGCGACTCAGACTTGGTAGTCCAGCAGTCGTCTGGCGACTGGGACGCCAAGGATGTAAACATGGCGAGCTACCGCTTCCTTGTCCAGCAGATCAGTGGATACTTCGACGGGTGCGAGTTCCTTCACGTGCCACGAGCCGACAACGAGCAAGCTGATGCCCTGGCACGGATTGGCTCCTCCCGCCAAGCGATACCAGCCGGCGTCTCCCTTCAATGCCTCCGCAAGCCGTCTATCAAGCCTTCACCGGAATCAGAGTCCATTTTCGTGCCGGCTGCTCCCGGAACAGTCGGATCCGACTCGGGGGCTGCAACAGCCGGCCGGGGGACTTCGGCAGGCGGCTCAGGGACTGCGGCAGTCGCACCCGGCCCGGGAACTTCGGAACCTATCCCGAGGACTGCGGTAGTCGGCCCGGGGACGTCGGCAGGCGGCTCGGGGACTGCAGCAGTCGCACCCGGCCCGGGGGCTGCAGCAGTCGACCCGGGGACTTCAACGACACAACAAGCGGCGGCCGACTCCAACCCGCCTCCTCCCAACCCAACCGCCCTTGTCCCAGTGGCCGTGATGACAGTATTCGAAGCACCATCATGGGCGCAGCCCATCCTCAACATCCTGGTAAGAGAAGAGCTACCAACCGACGAGACCTTGGCCCGACAAGTGCAACGCCGGGCAGCAGCATACACGATAGTGAACAGAGAGCTTGTCAGACGCAGCGTGACTGGCGTCTTCCAGCGCTGCGTTGAGCCGGAAAAAGGTAAGGCAATCCTCAGAGACATCCATTAAGGCGAATGCGGCCACCACGTGGCCTCCAGATCCCTTGTCGCCAAAGCTTTCCGCCATGGATTCTTCTGGCCGACTGCTTTGGACGACGCCAAGGACTTGGTCAAGAAATGCAAAGGGTGCCAAAAATTTGGGTCCAAGCAACATGTGCCGGCTTCTGCACTCAAGACCATCCCCCTCACTTGGCCATTTGCCGTCTGGGGGCTGGACATGGTGAGCCCATTCAAAACAGCATGCGGCGGCATGACCCATCTGCTGGTCGCCGTGGATAAATTCACTAAGTGGATTGAAGCAAAGCCAATTAAGAAGCTGAACGGTCTGACTGCGGTGACCTTTATCGCAGATATCACCGTCCGGTACGGCATACCACACAGCATCATCACCGACAATGGCACAAAATTTGCCAAAGGCGCCTTGGCCCGTTTCTGCGCGACACAGGGCATCCGACTGGACTTAGCGTCCGTTGCCCATCCGCAGTCAAACGGCCAAGTCGAGCGAGCAAACGGCCTCATCTTGTCCGGCATGAAGCCCCGACTGGTCGAGCCACTGGAGCACTCGGCCGACTGCTGGATCGAGGAGCTGCCGGCCGTCCTCTGGAGTCTCCGGACCACGCCGAACAAATCGACCGGCTTCACTCCCTTCTTCCTCGTGTACGGGGCCAAGGCTGTCATCCCAACTGACATCGAGTTTAACTCGCCTCGCGTCACCATGTACACAGAGGCGGAGGCAAAGGAGGCGTGAGAAGACGGCGTCGACCTGCTGGAAGAGGGCCGGCTGCTAGCACTCAGCCAGTCCGCCATCTACCAGCAAGCCCTGCACCGCTACCACAGCCGGAAGGTCAAGCCACGATCCTTCCAAGAGGGGGACCTTGTGCTCCGGCTGATCCAGCGAACAGCCGGCCAGCACAAGCTCTCGGCCCCTTGGGAAGGGCCCTTCATCATCAGCAAAGCCTTGGGCAATGACTCCTACTACCTTATCGACGCGCAGAAGCCCAGGGCACGCAAGAGGGACGATTCCGGCAAGGAAACAGAGTGCCCATGGAACGCAAATCTCCTCCGAAGATTTTATAGTTAATGCAGTATGTACCACGCTACCTTTCGTATTAGGAACAAAGGCATTAGGTCCCTCGAGGAGCACTCGGGGGCTACCCTTTTTATCTGTATGATAAGTTTATGCCTGCGAATATGTTATTTCATTCCTCCGCCTGGCACCGGGTCCGACCAGTCGGCCCGGGGGCTCGCCGCCTTGTCCTATGTTGGTGCCACCTGCTGTCGGACAAGTAGCGTGCCGACATCTAAGCCCTCTCTTGCCTTAAGCCGCAGCTCGCAGAGCGGCTGTCCGGCTAGCAAGAGCTAAAGGCAGGAAATGGTGTCCACACGAAAAATGACTAAGGAAAAAAGCATCAACATAGGCCAAGCCGGCTCCTCGCCTCTCCATCCGGCTGCTGAGCAACCGGCCGGCCGGCTTCTCACTTGACTTGCTACGTTCTAAATGGCCAAAGTACTTGTCTTCCTAAATGGCCAAGTATCAGACCCAGCCACAGACCACAGAGCGGCTGTCCGGCTGGCAGGGCGGTAGCCAACAAAAGGCGGCAAAGGAAAAAGCCAAAAAAGAGCAAAAAAGCAAGACAAAGTCAGAACCCGGCAGAGCACAACTTGTGCGAATAAAGTTAATTTACATAGCAAGAGCTCATAGCCAGTATTCAAAAAAGTTTGAATACACCCCCAGCGGGTGGAATTGCGCGAATTTAACATACTTGTTCAAAAGATTACAAGAACAGGAAAGATAAGATAAAGTGGCCGTCTGGGCCAGGGGAGCAGCAGGCAGGTCCGACAGATTGGTGGAGGCAGCGGCGTCGGATGGTGGAGCGGCCGACTGAGGGGTCTCGGCCTGATCGCCCCCGGCAGCAGTCGGTGCGGTAGCACGTGGCGCGTTGGTCGAGGCTTGGTCGAGCTGAGGCCGGCAGTCCGCTCTGTCATCCGGTGCATCGTCTTCACCGTCCTCATCCTCTTCGTCCTCACCCTCGTCGCTGGAGGCGATCTCTTCCGCCGAGTCCTCCTCATCCCCCGGGTTCAGCCCGAACCAGTTGGGCGGTACCTCAGCGCCTTCCTCGTCCAGCTCGGGGGTGAAAACGGTGGTGTCGGCGTACTCGGCGATCGCCGCCGCGCGTTGAGTAAGCTCAGGGCCCACCGCCGCCAGCTCCGGCCGGCCTCCTGCCGGAAGGTGGCCAGCTGGGCCAGATCCAGCCCAGGATACCATGCCTTGGCGAACTCCAAGGCCGTCCGCACACCCGCCCGAGCCACGGTGCCCTTCCAAGCCTCGAAGCGGCTGACTGCTACCTCCATCCAGTCGGTAGTCCACCTGGGGGTGCGTGGAATTTGAGCATCGGGCCAGAAGGCGGTCAACACCTGAGCCCCGTCGCGCTGCAGGCGGTGGAGCATCCTGCGAGCCGGCTGCAGGCGCGTCTTGACGGCCAGGAGCTGCTCGCCGAGATTCTGGGGCACGTTGGGCGCGATGCCCACGCCCGCCCTCCTCCGCACGTCGCGACGCGCCTTGATGGCCTGGCTGACGGTGACGGAGTGACCGGGAAAGTATTCTGCACAAGAAGATCAAAGATTAGAAGCCAGAAGCCGACTCCTACAGCAGTCAGTAGGCTGTTCAAAAGAAGAAGTAACTTACCATCGATCAAGTCCTCGATCTAGGCGTAGCCGTCGGTTAGGAGTCTTTCCTTCTCGGCCCAGTTCGAGTGTTGAGTCTCGAACTCGGCCTTGAGGGAGTCTTCCTCCTCCTTCAGCTTCTGGAGCTCCGCCTTGTGCCGCTCTGCCTGGTCCACCAGCTCCTTGGCCAGGCGGTTGCATTCCTGGGCCGCCTGGCTGCGCTCCTGCTCCTTGGTGTGGAGCGCGGACTTGGCCTCGCCCAGGTGCTGCCGCAGATCTGCAGCGGCCTCTGCCAAAATGGAGAAGAAAGAAAACCATCAACACCAATGGAAAGTAGTTGCTGGGAGATCCGGCCCGACTGCTCAGCAGTCGGCCCAAATCTCGGGGACTACACCCAGTAGGTGCACTAATGTGCCCCCGCGAGGAAGATGACCAAAGACTTACTTTGGCTCTCCGCCAGATCGGCGGTCCGCTTGGTCAGCTCCTGAAGCTGAGAGTTATAGGTGGCCGCACGGATGTTGTGGTAATCCTGCAACAAAGACAACAGAGAAACGTAACGAGTCAGTACTCGGAGCTCAACCTAAAGTTTCGGGTCGCCTGCTCAGCAGCCGGCCCGGAACTCGGGGGCTACACCCAATGGGTGTGCTGGCGCGCCACCACGAAAACAAGAACCGTACCCGGACGGCCGCCCGCGTCGCCAGGAACTCCTGCGTGTATTGCTGGAGAGTGGCGCCTTGGGCGTTGAACTGGGCCAGGACTTCCTGCGAGGCCACGTTCAAAACACCCGTACCGCCCCCAGATGTCCAATCCGGTGGGGCGGCGCTGGTAGCCTCGGCGTTGAGGGCCGACGAGCTAGCAGCCCCGATCTCCAATGGCCATGGTGCTGAGGCCGCCTTCTCCGCACGCCGGTGCACCGAGGTACGGATTGCAGGAGTCGGACCCACCACCAACTCGCCGCCGGCTGGCAGCACCAGTGATGCGTCAGGCCGACTACCCTGGCCGTCGATAGCCAGCGTGCGCGGGGGCACCTCCGCCTCCGGGACAACAGGGTCCCCTCCCCTCTCTAGGGCCGACTGGTCATCGCCAGTCCCTCCAGCCGGAGCCTGGCCTCCAGGACCACTGGCTCCGCAGATTGCGGACGGGTGGACTCCGAAGCCCGGCTGCAGGACGGCTCCTCCGCCTGCATCTTGGCGGCCGCGTCCACCTGCTCCTTGGCCGCGGTGTCGGCTTGAACCTCGGCCGCCGTGTCGGCCTCCGCCTTCTCCCAGGCCGCAGCCTCCCGCTCCTCTCGCGCC
This sequence comes from Thinopyrum elongatum, assembly GCA_011799875.1. Lineage (NCBI taxonomy): Eukaryota > Viridiplantae > Streptophyta > Magnoliopsida > Poales > Poaceae > Thinopyrum > Thinopyrum elongatum. Next base: position 492,405,109 of record CM022302.1, on the reverse strand, counting down.
TCCCACGCGTTCCTCTCCGTCGCCTCATGGAGGGCGGCGAGCGGATCCACACGACCGAGGCCCGCGAGGCCGTCTGCCGCCCCGATCACCAAGCCGGACGGGGCTCACGACAAGGAAAGTGGGACGCTACGCACCAAAGGAGGAAGAGAATAAAAAGATCGCAAAGCAAGCTGCAAGAAAGGACAAGGCGCTTACGCGGACACCAGCGGGAGCCGCTTTGGGGCCTTCTGGAAGAGGGCTGCCTACGCAGCAGCCTCTTGCCGCTTGGTCGTGGCGGCCGAGGTCCTGGCCTTCTTGGGCCGGCTGCCGAGCAACCCGGCGTCGGCCCGGCGCTTCGGTGCGCTGGCTGTTGCAGTCGGCGCGGCCGAGGGGCTGGCGCCCGCCCTGTCGGCGCCATGGGTACGGCGTAGCTCATTGTCCTCCTCGTTGTCATCCGGCCAATCCCTGAGGCTGCCTCCTAAGGAGCCGCCTGCTCCCTCGTCGCCACCGCCTGTGGCATCATCCTCCTCCTGAGCGGCCGCCCCCAAGTCGGGGTCGTCCACGTCACTCGCCGCCCGGTCCGCCATGTACTGGTGACCCCGGGCCAGCGCGTCAGTGGCCGTCTGGCCCGGGAAGCGCTGCACCAATGCCAATTTGTCAGGCGGCAAGAATGAACCCGGGCAAACAAAGGAAAAAAGAATTAGAAGACTTACCGGAGGCGGCGGGTTGGCCCGGCTGTATGGTGGCTTACCGAATCGCCACTCCATCATCGACAGCTTGCAGTCAGAGAAGAAGTTCACCATGCGGACCACCTCCACATCCGGCATCACCTTGGTGGACAGCTGGCACGGGTCCTGGCGCCCGCTCATGTCAATGATCAAGTGAGGCCGGGCATGAAGGGGCAGCACTCGGCGCTTCACGAACGTGGCCAGCAGGTCTAAGGCCTTGAGGCCCTCCGACGCCGTCATCTCCTGGAGCTGGAGGAGCGCGGTGGAGCAGACGGCCGACGGGGTTCTCGGCCAGAACTTCCAGTTGGTGCGAGGCCCAACAGGAGGGCCGGCTGCGTAGGCCGGCAGGTTGACGTAGTCCCGCATCGAGTTGACACTCTCGACGTAGAAGTACGACTTCTGCCACAGTTTGGCCGACTGCAGCAGGGCGAGAGCTGGGAAGCGGACTCCGGATCCCGTGCGCCGCACCACGACGCAGGCTCCGCACTGGGCCGCCTCGTTCTTGGCGGCGGTGCCGAGCTTGAGATAGAAGAGCTCTCCCCACAGCTCGAGTGTGGGGAGCGTGCCGAGGTAGCCCTCGCACAGGGTGACGAAGGCGGAGAGCAGCAACACCGTATTCGGAGTGAGGTGGTGGGGCTGCACTCCGTAGAAATCCAAAAACGAGCGAAGGAATCCGCTCGCCGGAAGGCCGAAGCCACGGAGGAAATGCGACCGGAAGACGACGCGCTCGCCGCCTTCTGGCGCCGGTGATATCTCCCTTTCTGGGGGGACACGCACCTTGACGTTCGATGCATGGGGGAGCCGCCGCGTCTGGCGGAGGAACTCCATGTGCCCGTCGTGGACATTGGAGCCGTCCTAGTCGCCCGCACGACCACTTTGCGCCGTGGGCTCTGTGCTCGGCAGCGGCGCAAGGTGGCTGCGGCGCGAGGAGGTCCAGTGACGGCGGGCTGCGGCAGCACCCTGGCAAGAGGAGAGGCCGTGGCGGCAGCAAGAAGAAGAGGAAGGAGAAAGGCTAGACGAAGGAAGAGGAGGGCGCGCGTACGTTCTGCCGCCCCCTCCTCCCCCTACTTATAGCTTCCCGGCGGCGGAGCCGAGGGGGCGAGACATGGGGGGCGCAAGATTAACTGCGCCCACTCCCCCCGCGACCCCATGATTACCGCGCCGTAATGGTGTGTATTAACCGCACCTGGGAAGCGCAACCGCCCGCCTCGGCCGCAGCGGATCCGCGCGCGTGCCGAGGCCCTGTAGTGGCGGGCCCAGGCCTGCGGCGATGTCCCATCGCGCATGCGGGCTAGCAGGCCGGCCTGGCCTGCTGGCGCCACGTGGCGAGCGAGCAACGGGCGGCAAGCCTGTCGTCCAGCTGGCACTCTACCCGGCCTCCACCAGGATGATTCGAACTTGCTAGGCGGCCGGCCGGGCCATGGCCGGCTCCTGGCAGTCGACCTCTTCAGAAGACGGATGAAGCCCAACTACCAGACCACTCAGAGTAGGAAGCTGCTGAGGCTCCTCGTTTTCCAGCCGCGGTGACCCACCAGCTTCGGGGACTACTGTCGGAGTAAATGACCACGGGTAGCCTCATCAGTCCCGCATGGTATTTCGAGACATCGGGGCTGGCTGCGCCCCTCACACCTTCCGGAAGCACGACCGCCTTCTTGGGCCGGATGGTCCAAGAGGCCGGCTGCTATAAGGCGGCAAGACCATGGAAGGCGGCCACGAGGGGGCCGACTCCTGGCAGACGGCCCCTCGTCCCCTCGAAGTTAGCACCACATCACCACGACAAGACAAGGCATGGCTACAGTGCAGCCTGCCACCCCCGAATCCAGGATGGAACGTGGCCACAGAGCTGCGTACTGGGCGGACACCCCCCGCCCAGCGCGGCACTGTTGCCACGCAGTCCGTGACATCACTAGCGCCAGAGGGAGCCATGCTCCCACGACGGGCGATCGGTATGGCCCGCAGGTGGCGGGCCCTACCTGTCCGCGAGCCACCAGAAGGCGGCAAACCTCAAGCAGGCGGCAACAAGGGAGGGCCGACTCCTAGCAGGCGGCCCTTCTCCCCCTTGGAGTCTGTGCGCCATTAACCAGATGAGACGGGGTATGGCTACAGTGAGCGCCCGTCAGGCGGCAGGAATGTAGCCACGCTCCCCCCGACAAAGCCTTCGTCATCAAGGGCGAGGCTACAGTATAAAGCAGTCAACATGGCCCGCAGGAGGCGGGCCCTACTTGTCGGCCGAGATCATGGCAGTCGGTGGGGACCACCAGGCGGCGGGCCCCAGCAGTCGGCGGAGAAGCCGGTGACCAGAGACGCTGACGGTCGGGTCCTACACCCGGCCGGATTACCATTGTACCCCCGGGGGGTAGGCCTATATAAACCCTGCCAGGCTCACCCATGCAAAGGGTTCAGCACCCACGCCATACACGCACACACGTAGAGAGAAGAGTAGAGCTACCCTTGCCCTTCTTCCTCCTCTAGCCGAAACAGCTCAAGGAGCAAGGTTGTAGCTACCTAGTTGATCATAGTCATCATGCGGAGACCCCGCAGAGCAGGACTAGGGGTTTTTTCTCCGAGGAGAGCCCCGAACCTAGGTAAGATTCGCAGGCGTACGCAGTCTCGCTCACTCCCGCTTCTAGAGCCCGGCAACGTACTCTTGTCCCCATCCACGATAAGCCACCCCCTGGCATATGTCGCACGATATCCCCGACAATGAAGCACGTCATAATAAACAGAACGGTGGAAAGTTGCATGGCAATATATCTCGGAATGGCTATGGAAATGCCATAATAGGTAGGTATGGTGGCTGTTTTGAGGAAGGTATATGGTGGGTGTTTGGTACCGGCGAAAGTTGCGCGGTACTAGAGAGGCTAGCAATGGTGGAAGGGTGAGAGTGCGTATAATCCATGGACTCAACATTAGTCATAAAGAACTCACATACTTATTGCAAAAATCTATAAGTCATCGAAACAAAGTACTACGCGCATGCTCCTAGGGGGATAGATTGGTAGGAAAAGACCATCGCTCGTCCCTGACTGCCACTCATAAGGAAGACAATCAATAAATAAATCATGCTCCAACTTCGTTACATAACGGTTCACCATACGTGCATGCTACGGGAATCACAAACCTCAACACAAGTATTTCTACAATACACAATTACTCCACTAGCATGACTCTAATATCACCATCCTCATATCACAAAACAATCATAAGGAATCAAACTTCTCATAGTATTCAATGCACTTTATATGAAAGTTTTTATTATATCCCTCTTGGATGCCCATCATATTATGACTAAATTCATAACCTAAGCAAATTACCATGCTGTTTAGAAAGACTCTCGAAATAATATAAGTGAAGCATGAGAGTTCAACAATTTCTATAAAATAAAACCACCGCCGTGCTCTAAAAAGATATCAGTGAAGCACTAGAGCAAAATTGCCTAGCTCAAAAGATATAAGTGAAGCACATAGAGTATTCGAATAAATCACGATTCATGCGTGTCCCTCTAAAAAGGTGTGTACAGAAAGGATTATTATGGCAAACTAAAAAGCAAAGACTCAAATCATACAAGATGCTCCAAGCAAAACACATATCATGTGGTGAATAAAAATATAGCCTCAAGTAAAGTTACCGATAGACGAAGACGAAAGAGGGGATGCCTTTTGGGGCATCCCCAAGCTTAGGCTCTTTGTTGTCCTTGAATATTACCTTGGGGTGCCTTGGGCATCCCCAAGCTTAGGCTCTTGCCACTCCTTATTCCATAGTCCATCAAATCCTTACCCAAAACTTGAAAACTTCACAACACAAAACTCAACAGAAAATCTTATGAGATCCGTTAGTATAAGAAAATAAATCACCACTTTATGGTACTGTTGTGAACTCATTCTTTATTTATATTGGTGTAAAATCTACTATATTCCAACTTCTCCATGGTTCATACCCCCCGATACTACCCATAGATTCATCAAAATAAGCAAACAACACAAAGAAACCAAAATCTGTCAAAAACAGAACACTGTGTAGCAATCTGAATACTTCGAATACTTATGTAACTCTAAAAATTCTGAAAAATTAGGACAACAGAGGAAATTTTTATTAAGTCTTGTGTAAATAATTCAGGGTTTTTCAACTCTCCAGTGAATTTAAACAATTCTGTGGCTGGACGCAAAGTTTCTGTTTTTCAGCAAGATCAAATCAACTATCACCGTAAGCCATCCCAAAGGTCTTACTTGGCACAAACACTAATTAAAACACAAAAACCCATCTAACCAGAAGCTAGATGAATTATTTATTCATAAACACAGAAAATAAAAATATTGGGTTGTCTCCCAACAAGCGCTTTTCTTTAAAGCCTTTTAGTTAGGCATTCATTATTTCGATGATGCTCACATGAAAGATAATAATTAAAACACAAAGAGAGCATCATAAAACTTGTGACAAACAAATTTAAGTCTAACATGCTTCCTATGCATAGGAAATTTATAGGAAAACAAATTAGCAAGACAAGCAAGATCTAGCATATGCAAGGAACAAGAAAGAAACAATAGCAATCTCAACATAACGAGAGGTAATTTAGTAACACGAAAATTTCTACAACCATAATTTCCTCTCTCATAATAACTACATGTAGGATCATACTCAAACTCAACAATATAGCTATCACATAAAATATTCTCTTCATGATCCTCATGCATGCAAAGTTGACACTCTTCCAAAATAGTGGGATTATCATCAAATAAAGTCATGACATCTCCAAGCCCACTTTTATCAAAAATTTCATAAGATTGATCATTTTCCAAAGTAGTGGGATCATTATTACCTAGAGTTGACACTCTTCCAAACCCAATTTCAATATTAAGGCAAACATATTCATCATGAGGCTTAAATAAATTTTCAAGATCATAAGAAGAATCACCCCAATCATGATCATTGCAACAAGTAGTGGACATAGCAAAATTAGCATCCCCAAGCTTAGGGTTTCGCATATTATTAGCACAATTGACATTAAGAGAATTTATAATAACATCATTGCAATCATGCTTTTCATTCAAGGAGCTATTGTGAATCGCTTCATAAATATCATCACAATTTTCAGATTCATGAAATTCAAGCAAAACTTCATAAAGATAGTCTAGTGCACGCAACTCACTAGCAATTGGTTCATCATAATTGGATCTCTTAAAAAGATTAGCAAGTGGATGAGGATCCATAAACTTTTTATTTTCTGATTTTCAATAAACACACAAATATACCATGCAAACAGGCTAACGAGCCAAGTAAGACATAGAGGCAAACAAAAAGACGAACGGAAGAAGGGCGAATAAAAAGGCAAATCTTTCGAAAATCGTTTTAGAAGTGGGGGAGAGGAAAACAAGAGTCAAATGGAGAATAATGTAATGCAAGAGATGAGAGTTTTATGATGGGTACTTGGTATGTCTTGACTTGGCGTAGATCTCCCTGGCAACAGCGCCAGAAATTCTTCCTGCTACTTCTTAAGCTTGCATTGGTTTTTCCCTTGAAGAGGAAAGGGTGAGGCAGCAAAGTAGAGATAAGTATTTCCCTCAGTTTGAGAACCAAGGTATCAATCCAGTAGGAGAAGAACACGCAAATCACCAATACCTGCACAAACATTCAAACACTTGCACCCAACGCGATAAAGGGGTTGTCAATCCCTTCACGGTCACATGCAAAAGTGAGATCTGATAGAGATAAATAAACAAAAGATAAAATATTTTTGGGTTTTTTGATTTATAGATCTGAAAATAAAAGATTGCAAAATAGTAGATCAAAAACTAATATGATGGAAAATATTAGATCGGAAACTAATATGATGGAAAAAGACCCGGGGGCCATAGGTTTCACTAGAGGCTTCTCTCATGAAGGCAAATAATACAGTGGGTGAACAAATCACTATCGAGCAATTGATAGAAAAGCGCAAAGTTATGACAATATCCAAGGCAATGTTTATGCAATATAGGCATCACGTCCGTATCAAGTAGACCGACTCCTGCCTGCATCTACTACTATAACTCCACACATCGACCGACTCCTGCCTATATCTAAAGTATTAAGTTCATAAAGAACAGAGTAACGCATTAAGTACGATGACATGATGTAGAGGAATAAACTCAAGCAATATGATGTAAACCCCATCTTTTTATCCTTGATGGCAACAATACAATACGTGCCTTGCTACCCCTACTTTGTCACTGGGTGAGGACACGCAAGATTGAGCCCAAAGCTAAGCACCTCTCCCATTGCAAGAAAAACCCTTCTGGGGCATCCCCAAGCTTAGGCTCTTGGTTGTCCTTGAATATTATCTTGAGGTGCCTTGGGCATCCCCAAGATTAGGCTCTTGCCACTCCTTATTCCATAGTCCATCAAATCCTTACCCAAAACTTGAAAACTTCACAACACAAAACTCAACAGAAAATCTTATGAGATCCGTTAGTATAAGAAAATAAATCACCAGTTTATGGTACTGTTGTGAACTCATTATTTATTTATATTGGTGTAATATATACTGTATTCCAACTTCTCCATGGTTCATACCCCCCGATACTACCCATAGATTAATCAAAATAAGCAAACAACACAAAGAAAACAGAATCTGTCAAAAACAGAACAGTCTGTAGCAATCTGAATACTTCGAATACTTGTGTGACTCCAAAATTTATAAAAAATTAGGAAAACGGAGAAATTTTTTATATAATTGCTTTGTAAAAAATTCAGAGTTTTTCCATGCTGCAGTGAATTTAAAAAATTCTGTGAATGGACGCAAAAGTTTCTATTTTTCAGCAAGATCAAATCAACTATCACCGTAAGCCATCCCAAAGGTCTTACTTGGAACAAACACTAATTAAAACACAAAAACACATCTAACCAGAGGCTAGATGAATTATTTATTGAAAAACAGAACCAAAAAAGCAAGAAAAAAAATAAAATTGGGTTGCCTCCCAACAAGCGCTATTGTTTAACGCCCTTAGCTAGGCATAAAACATAGATCTAGGTATTGTGATCTTTGGTATGCAATCCATAAGTAGCTCTCATAATAGATTCATATGGAAACTTAATTTTCTTTCTAGGAAAGTGTGCCATGCCCTTCCTTAATGGAAATTGAAATCTAATGTTTCCTTCTTTCATATCAATAATTGCACCAATCGTTCTAAGGAAAGGCCTACCAAGAATAATAGTACATGTAGGATTGCAATCTATATCAAGAACAATGAAATCTACGGGCACATAATTCCTATTTGCAATAATAATAACATCATTAATCCTTCCATAGGTTTCTTAATAGTGGAATCCGCAAGATGCAAATTTAAAGAACAATCATCAAATTCACGGAAACCTAGCACATCACATAAAGATTTTGGAATCGTGGAAACGCTAGCACCCAAATCACACAAAGCATGGCACTCATAATCTTTAATCTTAATCTTAATAGTATGTTCCCACTCATCATAAAGTTTTCTAGGGATAGAAACTTCCAATTCAAGCTTTTCTTCAAAAGATTTCATCATGGCATCAACGATATGTTTAGTAAAAGCTTTATTTTGATTATAAGCATGAGGAGAATTCAACATGCATTGCAACAAGGAAATACAATCTATCAAAGAACAATTATCATAATTAAAATCCTTGAAATCCAAAAGAGTGGGTTCATTGCTATTTAAAGTCTTGACCTCTCCAATCCCACTTTTATCAATTTTTGCATCTAGATCTATAAACTCCGAATCATTGGGACACCTTTTAACTAAAGTTGACTCATCTCCAGTCCCATCTTTATCAAGATTTATATTGGAAAACAAAGATTCAATAGGAGTCACATCAATCACTTTAAGATCTTCATCATTATTTTCACAAAAACTAGAAGAACACGATTTTACAAACCAATCTCGTTTAGCACGCATCTTAGCGGTTCTTTCTTTACACTCATCAATGGAAATTCTCATAGCTTTCAGAGACTCCTTAGTATCATGCTCGGGTGGAATAGATCTAATTTTCAAAGAATCAATCTCAAGAGAAATTCTATCCATGTTCCTAGCCAAATTATCCATCTTAAGCAATTTTTCTTCAATCAAAGCATTAAAACTCTTTTGCGAAATCATAAATTCTTTAACACTATTCTCATAATCAGAGGACATCTTATTATAATTTTCATAAGAATTGTTGTAGGAATTACCATAATTATTAGAGGAATTACTAGGAAACGGCCTAGGATTAAAATTGCCTCTATACGCATTATTACCAAAATTGTTCCTACCAACAAAATTCACATCCATAGATTCATTATTATTATCAATCAAAGTAGACAAAGGCATATCATTAGGATCAATAGGAGCACTCTTGCTAGCAAATAATTTCATAAGTTCATTCATCTTTCCACTCAAAACATTAATTTCTTCAATTGCATGCACTTTTTTACTAGTAGAAGATCTTTCGGTATGCCATTGAGAATAATTAACCATAATATTATCTTGGAGTTTAGTAGCTTCTCCTAAAGTAATTTCCATAAAAGTACCTTCTGCGGCCGAATCTAAAAGATTTCTAGAAGCAAAATTCAATCCGGCATAAAATTTTTGTATGATCATCCATAAATTTAAACCATGAGTAGGGCAATTTCGTATCATCAATTTCATCCTCTCCCAAGATTGTGCAACATGTTCATGATCAAGTTGCTTAAAATTCATAATCTCATTCCTAAGGGAGATGATCTTAGCGGGAGGAAAATACTTGGAAATAAAAGCATCTTTACACTTATTCCATGAATCAATACTATTTTTAGGCAAAGATGAAAACCAAGTTTTAGCACGATCTCGTAGTGAGGACGGAAATAGCTTCAATTTAACAATCTCATTATCCGTATCTTTCTTCTTTTGCATATCACACAAATAAATGAAATTGTTTAGATGGGATGCGGCATCTTCACTAGGAAGGCCAGAAAATTGATCTTTCATAACAAGATTCAGCAAAGCGGCATTAATTTCACAAGATTCCATACTAGTGGCGGGAGCAATTGGAGTACTAATAAAATCATTATTATTAGTATTGGAAAAGTCACACAATTTGGTATTCTCTTAAGTTATCATGACAAAGCAAGCAATCTAACACACGAGCAAACAAAAAGCAAATGAAAAGATGAACGGAAGAAGGGCGAATCTTTTCAAAAATCGTTTTAGAAGTGGGGGAGAGGAAAACAAGAGGCGAATGGCGAATAATGTAATGCAAGAGATGAGAGTTTTATGATGGGTACTTGGTATGTCTTGACTTGGCGTAGATCTCCCCGGCAACGGTGCCAGAAATTCTTCCTGCTACTTCTTGAGCCTGCGTTGGTGTTTCCCTTGAAGAGGAAAGGGTGATGCAGCAAAGTAGAGATAAGTATTTCCCTCAGTTTGAGAACCAAGGTATCAATCCAGTAGGAGAAGAACACGCAAATCACCAATACATGCACAAATAATCAAACACTTGCACCCAACGCGATAAAGGGGTTGTCAATCCCTTCACGGTCACTTGCAAAAGTGAGATCTGATCGAGGTTGATAAACAAAAGATAAAATATTTTTGGGTTTTTGATTTATAGATCTGAAAATAAAAGATTGCAAAATAGTAGATCGGAAACTAATATGATGGAAAATAGTAGATCGGAAACTAATATGATGGAAAATAGACCCCAGGGCCGTAGGTTTCACTAGAGGCTTCTCTCATGAAGGCAAATAATATGGTGGGTGAACAAATTACTGTCGAGCAATTGATAGAAAAGCGCAAAGTTATGACGATATCCAAGGCAATGATTATGCAATATAGACATCACGTCCATATCAAGTAGACCGACTCCTGCCTGCATCTACTACTATTACTCCACGCATCGACCGACTCCTACCTGCATCTAGAGTATTAAGTTCATAAAGAACAGAGTAACGCATTAAGTAAGATGACATGATGTAGAGGAATAAACTCAAGCAATATGATGTAAACCCCATCCTTTTATCCTCGATGGCAACAATACAATACGTGCCTCGCTACCCCTACTTTGTCACTGGGTGAGGACACCGCAAGGTTGAACCCAAAGCTAAGCACCTCTCCCATTGCAAGAAAAACCAATCTAGTTTACCAAACCAAACCGATAATTCAAAGATAAATACAAAGATACCAAATCATGCATATAAGAATTCAGAGGAGATTCAAATAATATTCATAGATAAGCTGATCATAAATCCACAATTCATCGGATCTTGACAAACAGACCGCAAAAGAGTATTACATCGGATAGATCTCCAAGAACATCGAGGAGAACATGGTATTGAGAATCAAAGAGAGAGAAGAAGCCATCTAGCTACTAGCTATGGACCCGTAGGTCTGAGGTGGACTACTCACGCTTCATCGGATGGGCAATAGAGTTGATGTAGATGCCCTCCGTGATGGAATCCCCCTCCAGCAGGGTGCCGAAAAAGGCCCCAAGATGGTATCTCACGGGAACAGAAGGTTGCGGCGTTGGAAAAGTGTTTTCATGGATGCTTCTGGTGGTTTGGGAATATTTGCAAATATATAGGAGGAAGATCTAGGTCAGGGGGTCACCGAGGGGCCCACAAGGTAGGGGGGCGCGCCCTACCCCCTGCGTGCGCCCTCCACCCTTGTCGCCGCCTCGTGGCTCTTCTGACTTCAACTCCAAGTCTCCTGGGTGTCTTCTGGTCCAAGAAAAATCATCATGAAGTTTTATTCCGTTTGGACTCCGTTTAGTATTCCTTTTCTGCGAAGCTCAAAAACAAGGAAAAAACAGAAACTGGCACTGGGCTCTAGGTTAATAGGTTAGTCCCAAAAATAATATAAAATATCATATTAATGCATATAAAACATCCAAAACAGATAATGTAATAGCATGGAACAATCAAAAATTATAGATACGTTGGAGATGTATCAACGACCTGGAGACGTTCCTCGGTGCCGGGCCGCAGGCCGGCGTCGTGGACCATCTGGCATAGCCGGCTGATGCTCGCGCTCATCGCCTCCATGGGTCTAGCTTCTATCAACTGATCTTGTGATTGGAGTGATCACTCTTGCCCTTGGTTAGGGTGCGTAGGTGCGTAGGATTTCATAGATTGGACTGGTAGGGAGCCTTTATATGAGAAGTGCAGACTGCGTTGCATTCACGTGTGTGTTTGCCATCTACTCCTCGGCCCTCCCTCTATGTTGGTGCAGTATAGTCATCTCACCGAGACCAAGTTGGGGCAAAACGAGAGAACTTTGATGTTTACTGGTTTATTGGTCAACTTGGCAGTTTGCGCCAAGTTTTGACCATTGATTTAACTAATAAAATGTGAATGCATGTAACCAAAAATAATATCATTGGAAACTATGTTCAAATACGAATCCAATGATACAATTTTTGGTGACATGCATTATTATTATTTTAGTTAAATCTATGGTCAAAATTTGGCACAAAATACTAAGGGGACCAATAAACCAGGACGGAGGTAGGAGTAGTATTTTGTAATTAATGTCATTGCATAAAATTTATTGAGCACTGCATGTTGTGCTAAGTAGTCTCAAGTCATTGAATGCATATGCACCCCACGTCTCCTATTGGGTGATTTCTTTTCTCGTGGCAAAAAACAGGGAACGAGGTGGGTAGTTAATGCACCGCGCCTAAAAGTTTTGGGATTATTTGGTTTTCGTAATGTGACTAATGCACCAGTATGGAGGGAGTACAATAGTAGTCTTTGATTGCAATTTTTTGTTGGTAGCTTACCAAGCTGACCTCTCGGTGAGTACAATAGTAGTCTGATTGATGAGATTTCAGATTTGAGCCATCTACCGGAAGGGAGAGTGTATAATATCATCGGGAACTACGTTCAAAACCGAATAAAACAATACTCCATGTATTTATTTACAGAGGGAGTAGTATATTTTTGTGACATGCATTACTAGATATTGCTAGTTAAATACTAAATCCAGACGGACATGGTAGTACTAATAAATCCAGAAGGTGGTGCTAGACTAGTAGTAGTACTGTACTACCCGTTGGTCAAATTATTACGTGTTGCTCATCACAGTGAAGTGACAAGACCCTGCACCGGAGATGACACCTGAGTGTAGGCGCCGTGTTCGGCATACCAAAGTCAGCCTCACCGTGTGCAGTCACTATCATCATGGCTGTAGAGCTAACCTGCTTACAACTAGCCGTGTTTGACATAATTTCCCGTGCGTTGCCACGAATATCTCTACTCTTTTCTTATACGAGTAAGACGCCCGTGCATTGCACGGAACACCAAGATTGGGGGTGGATGGCGCCGGCAGCGGCCATCACGCCAGATTGTTCCATGGCCTTCTAGATGTGGTGGGGAAGAGATAAGGCTAATTGTGAGAGACACGGAGTTGTTTGTAAATAGGGAACAAGTGCAGGCATCTTTTTGCAAAACTGCAGCAGTTTGCTTTGTATGCGTCAGATCTAGATCCGACGGCTATTGGTGAAAGATGGCAGGCACACCATCATCACCAACTTAGGACCTCTTTGATCAGCAGGATTTTGAAAATGCAGGAATGGGAAAAGTATAGGATTGGAGTGTCATGGCCACTTGAATCCTATAGGATTAGCATGGAGCGTTTGATTTCATGGGAAAAGCAAAGGAATTGTAAAAAGAGGTTAGAGTGGATGTTAGATTTCCTATGAAATGTAGTACAAAACATTCCATTGGAAAAATTCCTATGGGATTCAATCCTATGAATCAAAGGACAAACGTAGGAAAATTTTCAAAGGATTTCAATCCTCCAAAAATCCTATAGAATTCCCTTGAATCAAAGGAGCCCCCAGGTTTTTACAGGAGTAGTATAGAGAAATAGAGAAACTCTTATAAAAAACTGAGTTGGTGATGATGGTGTGCCTGCCATCCTGCAATATAGACCGTCTGATCTATATGTGACGGATAGAAAGCAAACTATGGAAATTTTGCAAAAAGATACCTGCACCCCTCTCCACATTTGCAGATAAGGCCTTCCCTCGTTCATCTTCATCTCCCACAAGATAAACAGCTCGTATAAATGCATCTTGATGTTCCGTGCAACGCATGGGCCTCTTGCTGGTAATAATATATATTGTACTCGAGTAATGGGTATATCGTTGCCGCACCTATGCACGCGAACACTTATCGTAATGTAGTACCTCGTGCTGGATAGTCGTACTATTACAAGTTTCAAACTGATATTACAAATGCTAGGGGTAATGCTGCACCTACGAAGAGGGAATTATTAGGAAGTTTACGTAAGAACTTTCGTTACTTTAGGTGGATGCAGCATTATCGTACAAACTAAAATCCACCGCCCTGACAAGTCACTAATGGGCAAATACATTTTTGAGTCTCTGGTGACTTGATGTTTCAAAAACAAATTCAGCTTCTACGGAGACTTTGTCATTTAGGCTTAGACGCTTGTGGTGATCAGCACGCCATTCATTATTGCGCCAGAGAACACCAAACCTCATTACCTTGAGCACACTTGCCTCCAGAACAAAGAACCTGGCCAATTTAATCTCAGATGTGCTGCCTCGGTAGTCGATCAAATCAATTTCTGTAAGATGCAGATCAAGGCATTCCATGAGATTGTTATAATGCAGCACATTTTTCACTTTCGGGTCTTTTTTTTATCTGCAAAAGAAGAGAACATGTTAGAGCAGCTGGCTGTATAAGATTGCCGTGTCATCAAGAGGTACCAATATCATTCGCTCATACGATAGGGTTGGCTCTAAGAGCAAGTACAATAGGGTGACATAAGCAGGCTATAAGGAATAGAATAATATATCTTTGCTTAGTTGGAGGATAGAGAAAAGGAGGGAGAAGAGAAGCGGGCTATTGCTTAGTAGCCAGCTGCAACACGAGACCCAAGACACTTTGTGAGGATGTAAGGTGGGCCAACTATAGATAAACTAGTACATATTTAACACTTACTATTGTACATGCCGGCTAAGAGGTTGACTGTAAATGACATGGCAACTTCTTATAGCCGACCGTTGGCTGTATTATTAACCATGCTCTAAGGCTAGTGATATTTTTTCACTCTCTCTCTCTCTTTCCCTTTCCTCTCATTTACCTAGGAGCACGTGAAGAGCTTGGGCATTTGTTGCCTTCCACTATGTGGTCGATGCCCTATTTCTCAAAAGTATGCCACATAATACACATCGATGTCAAATCAAAAGATTTTGGCACCGCTCTAGCGATGTGAGAGAGTTGGCACCGCTGTGCACATAGACCCACATGTATAAAAAAATCAATCAAACCAACTACACCAGCCTCTCCCTCTCCCAAACAAGTGTTTTATTGCCCCAGTCCTCTCCCTCTCCCACGCAAGTGTTTTTTCATTGCGTGAGTTAATTTGGCACCGGAGCAAAGTAGGTGACCCAGATTGGGGCACCAGGTGAGCAATGGAGGGGCATCGATGCCAAATGCATTAGAAGTGAATTTGGCACGTGTTTTGGCCTACATAGTGGAGGGCCGTTATAGCCCACTTTTGTACTACCTCGTATTTAGTGTAAAAATTTTGATCATAGATTTACCTAAGAAAATGCCAATGCATGTCACCAAAAATTATACCATTTGAAATTATTTTCAAATACGAATCCAATGATATAATTTTTAGTGACATGCATTAACATTTTGTCAGTTAAATCTATGGTCAAATTTTGATACTACAAAATACATACGAAGAGTAAACCAGGACGGAGGTAGTACTTGCTCTTAGGCTAACCATAGAGGTACTAGTCTCAGTTACTTGCCACTATGACTAGCCTAGGCTACCAGTACAACAAAAAAATGATGTAGGTGATCATGTGAGAAAAAATAAATACTAAAAACATTTCTTTCGGTGCAGTGCGTAGATGCAGTTTTGAACACTACACTTGTCATTGTAATTTGGGAAAGCTAAGAAAGAATGGAGCTACGTTGTGATTACCGTTTACTAATCGAAAAGAAGTTTCACCTCGATGAGTAGCTTCTCCGTGCATGGAAAGCATGTAAGGAATCCAACAACTTGGTCCAGATTGGGGCCGATAGATTTTATTGCCAAGATCTTCACTATGCACACAGACTGGGTCAAGCTTGTGGGAATCATTTTCTGGATGACAGTCATAAATACATCAAGAAGAAATTTAAAAATGTGAATTTCAAGAAGACAGAGAAGAAGATGAGTGTTGTACCAGAACGATTACGGATCCAATAAAGAGTTCGGAGAATTTGGCAGACGAGTACACCGACGCTGTCAATTTCGGCGCGTCAATGACCCTGATTTTTGTTGGACCTTCTCGATCAGATACAAGCAATGTCTCGAGGAAAGGCGCATTCTCAATGACCATAAAATGGAACAGCTACAATGATCTCTTCCCAATTGATGTCCTGTTGCGGGGCCAGCAAGACACATAAATCCATCGGAGATTCGTCGAGGCGATGTGGAGGCTAATGAACCCGTTGATCTGCCGAAGATGAAGGTACTCGAGCGCAGTACAGCTGCGGAGCAGGTGCTCCATAGCCTTCTTCGAGATGCCAACGTCGAAGAGGTCGAGATGCTTGAGTTGAGGGAGAAGAAGGGTGGGCGCGGCATTAATCTAGGGAAAATAGTAGGAGCTGAAGCTGGCACGCCGCAGCGTTGGTGTGAGGTGGAGCGCGGACGGCAGCAGAGAGCGACATCATCCAGCTTCAAACCTGAGGTCCTCGAGCTGATCTAGGGCGGGGGATATGGACCACTCATCAAACTTGGCATGGACCTTGCAGTTAGTACTGAACATGCGGATGTCAAGGCGTCTGGCTGGCCTAGGGTGCGATGAAAGGATCTTGGAGACTGCGGCCATGCGTTTGCAATCCCTGTCGCAGAGGCAGCTATCGACGGTGAGGTTGAGGGGGACGCGGCGCCAGAGGGGGCGCCACCGCCGGGAGAGCAGGGTGGTCTGCACGGCAGATTTGATGGGGAGGAGGCCGATGATGACGAGCAGCATGTTGTCGGGGAGGCTGCTGATGAAGTCCAGGCTCACCGGATGCAGTTTTGGCTTGAGCCGCCTCTGCTTGTTGGCTGCTGCCTCGCCGTCCATCTCAGCCGGCGGCGACGCCGGTGTACATGTGTGCCTGGTGTGTATTGTGTGCTGGGTGTGCGCGAGTGCGTCCTTGTGTGCATGCCACCACAGAGTGGTGAAGTGTGCGTGAGTGCGTCCTTCACACGGAAGAAGTGTGCCCTCAATTTACTAGCATGCGGGGTGCTACCGCGAGTGGTTTCAACTTTGTTTACTTCACCACGTGTCAGATGGGCCTCTAGTTTACTTATTTTCACCCACTGCCACAAGGGCCAGCACACTAAGATAGAGAACACAAGCTGACAAGGCAGCATATGGACTGGTTGACTGGTCAACTAAACAATATACGGAGCTATACGCTAACATAGTGACCGTATAATCCCTCGGTATATAGAGATCGAGTGAGAGGGGAGGCCCGTGAGAGATAGTAGAGAGAGAGAAAGAGCTACTCCCTCCGTTCGATAATGTAGTGCCTATATTTTTTTTAAAGTCAAACTTTTGAAACTTTGACCAAGTTTATAAAGAAATTACTTATATCTACAATACCAAAGATAAATGATAGTATGAAGTAAGTACATGTTGTGATGAATCTAATGATCGTTCCAGATGTAAATGTTTTTCTCCACATATACCTGGTCAAATTTTTTTTGAGGTTTGACTTTTCAAAACATCCATATGTTTATGGACGTGAGAGAGTACCTAACTAGAGAGAGTGTGTGTGAAATAGAAAGAGTGAGTGAAAAAAGTGTGTGTGCGTGTGTGAAAGAGACATGGACAACACACGATAAAGTAGAGAAAAAAGCGTGTGTGTCTTATGCAAACATATCACACATGCATCTTCGACAGCGGAAGCGAGGTGAGGAGATAGTGTGTGGTTGTTTGCAACCGAGAGGGAAAGACCCCTAGCACGTGGCCAAGAGAGGTCTGAGAAACAAGGGAGAGAGGTCGAGAGGGACGATGGAGAAAATGCAGACATGGGGAGGAGAGAGTGTATATTTGTGACAGAGAGATCCCCTGGAGATCGTGATGGGACTACATGGGTGGGAGATCGAGTGACAAGGTGTGTGCACGATAGAAGATACCCCGAGAGATATCAAGATACATGTATGGATGGAAGGAGACAATACGTGTGTTCCTCATGGCTAATGAGAGATAGTCATACTTAGGGGAGGAGTGCATGTGCCTATGATGGAGTGAGGGATTATGGTACTTAGGGGGGTGCGTGTCACATAGAGAGAGAACAAGGGCGGAGAGTGTTAGATGGGTTTATGTAGCGCGAGAAAGATATGTGTATGTGTGAACCAGGGAGATATAAAGTTTGAGAGAGATAGAGGAGCCCCGATACGGCTGAGTGGTGCGTCAGATAGCTGAGAGGGGGAAAGAGATACTCCATCCGTTCGATAATGCAGTGCATATAAATTTTTTAGAAGTCAAACTTTGGAAACTTTGACCAGGTTTACGCAAATATTATTTATATCTACAATACCAAAGACACATCATACGAAACTACATCTCATGATGAATCTAATGATATATGTTTGCCATTTTAGATGTAAATGTTTTTCTCCACGTACATGGTCAAACTTTGTGATGTTTGACTTTTCAATAAATCTATATGCTATGGACTGAAGAGAGTGCCTAAGTCGAGAGAGATCAAGTGCATGTGAAGGAGAATGAGTGAGTGTGCAAAAAGAGTGTGTGTGTGAAAGAGAGAGGGACAACAAATGATAAAATAGAGAGAGAGTGTGTTCGTTTCTTATGCAAACATATCACACATGCATCTCCGAGATAGAAAAGAGAGGTGAGGAGAAAAATGAAGATAGCTAGTGCGTGATTGTTTGCAACGGAGAGAGACACCCCTATAGCACATGTCCGATAGAGGTCTGGCCAACAAGGGACAAAGGTCGAGAGGGACGCATGGAGAAGATAGACGCATGGGGAGGGAGAGAGGGTGCGTTTGTGATAGAGAGATCCCCTCAAGATCGTGAGGGGACTATATGGGTGGGAGATCAAGGGACGAGGTGTGTGTGCGATACAAAGATGCCCCGAGAGAAATCGAGATAGACCAAGTGAGGGAAAGAGACAATGCACATGTTTGTAATGGAGACTAAGCATTAGTCATATACATAGGGGGACTGCGTGTGCCTACAATTGAGTGAGAGACAATCATACTTAGCTAGGCATGATATTGTGTGTGTGCGTGTGATATGGAGAGAGAACGAGGGAGAGAGAGAGAGAGAGAGTTTTAGATGGGTCTATAGAGTGCGAGTGAGATATGCATGTGTATGTGTGACCTAGGGAGATGGAGAGTTTGAGAGAGAGAGAGAGGGAAGAGCTCCAAGACGGCAGAGTGGTGCGTGAGAGAGTTACGGGCAACGACCTAGGGAATTTGTGTGCATACAATGAGTGCACCCAAGATATTTAGCTTGAACTAGAGAATCATACATAGTGTGCCAGAGAGACCTATACATGGAGTGTGCATGCGAACTAGAAAGTCCCCCTCCTCCCATAGAGAGAGAGAGAGAGATAGAGAGAGAGGGACCGACAAGGTTTCTGTTTGGATGTGTGCGATAGAATTGAAGATTGTCGGCGAGAGAGAAAACAGGAGTCTGGGAGAGGGGAAGGTCGCGTTTATGCATCAAAGACTGATATAAACCATGTTTCGATATAAAATTGCAGTCAAATATTTGAATTGGAGAACATGTTGTCTGCAATCCACACATGAACGGAGATATGCGTATCAAACAAGTTCATTAATTTGACTTTCAACATGTTCATGGAGTACTATAATACAGTACAACATGCTACTCAATTGAGGTGTTCAATTTTGGATTTAGTTCACTATTTTGACCTGGTGAACGAGCTATTTCATTGAATCGAGATATTTCATTTTGGGTTTAATTCCCGTTTTTGAGTGGGTCAACTATTTGTCATATAGTAAATCGTTAGCAATGAGCATGTAAAAACACATTTGTCTTGAGCATCATCTCACCATCTAAAAAAGAAGTGGCAAGCTAATATTTTGAAATTTGATTCGAATCGACCTAGTAAGGTAGATGTGGATGCTCGTTCTCCCAAAATTTGAACGAACCGCTAAACACTCTCTGCTCGGTGGAATTCGCCCGAGCAAATAAATGGGACACGCGAAATTACCGGCCTATGTGGGACACGCATCAATTGGCCCGTTGTACATCGAGGGTAGGTTCGTAACTTCATCCAAGCGCACCTTCTCCTCGGCCAAAATGACAGGTGCCGAATAATTCATAAACCATGGGCGGCAAAACACCCTCTCCTCGCTCGAAATCGCTCGCGCCGACTATTTCAAAACACGCCCTCCTCGCCCGAAATCGTGCACGCCGACTATTTCAAAACACACCCTCCTCTCCCGAAATCACTCGCGTACACTATTTCAAAACACGCCCTCCTCGCCTGAAATTGCTCGCGCTCACTATTTCAAAACACGCCATCCTCGCCCAAAATCGCTCGCGCCACTATTTGGGAGAAGCAAAGTTACTCTACTATCCCCGACCCTCAGTACACAGACCCAAGCCCAGAAGCCTGAAGGCAGGGGTAGAACTGTAACTCCCCCCACATTTCAGACAAATGCGTCCGTAAGACATGGTTCCCCCTCCGAATTCCCCATTCATACATCATCGGTTCCAAATCACCTTCTCCCCGGAAGCTCCCTTCTCCCTAGCCCTGAAACCTTAGCCCCTCCTCCATGGCGCCCCCACCACACCAAATTCACCACCGCCCTCCTCCCCAATGCCGGAGACACTGTCCGTTTGGCGTCGTGCACTGGGCTGTGTGCCTCTTACTCCGTGCTGCCGGAGTTGCCTCGACGACGGCCGCGTGAACCATACCGGAGCCGATTCACCCCCGCCGTTGTGCATGGCACCGGAGCGGCTCCAACTTCGGATGCGTCCAGGGCCCCGGCGCTGCTTCCCCATAGCCGTCGACCATTGCGACATCTCTGCTTTCCGTCCGTCGGTAGCCACCGCAATCGCGCTGGCCTCACCGACTCGGGAGCTGAAGCTGCCTACTTCACCGGGCCTCAAGATAGGTCATACACTCATCTTAAATCACTTTATTTTATGCGTTAGTTGTCTGAATTTTTATTCTGTGCCAATCGATTCCCAATGGGAAGCAACACCCCTCAAGGCGGCGGAGCTCCTAGGCTGCCGGTTGGCTGGTGTCTAACGTAAGGGTGCGGGGGCGCAAGTTTGCCGCGGAAGCAGCGCTTAGGAGGCTATCTTAGAGTTGTTTGGGTTGAAGGTACTGCCGCCGCCGGATCTGGATGACGGCGAGTCTTTGTGGATTAGCCGGGGGCGACGCAACCACGGCAGTGTGGTGGGGCGGGGAGCAGGGTTTTGGTCGGAGCTCGCGCGGCCAGGGATGGTGGAGGCAGGCTGCTCTACCGGTGGTCGCTGGCTCTTCTGAGAAGATTCTAAATAGTGTCAGCCGGGAGGCACAAGACGGCCATCAAGCCATCCGACGTAGATCGGACAGTACCAAAATAAAATAAAATCTGTGATCCCAATTTAGTTTTCAGTCAACAGACGTGTGACCACTCTCGTACCTTACTGTTGATCTCTTAGGGTATTTCTTCAGATGAGAGATATGTGTCGTTAGTAACATTTTACGTTTTCTGCATCTTCAGCCACACCGTCTTCCTTCTCAATGTAGCTGCTCCAACAAGGGAAGCATACACCAGAAGGGAGCTATAGTCCCCACTCAACAGTTCCCTGCATCGAATGTGCGTGCCCGACATGGACAGCCACAACAACTGCAGGGCCATCGACAAGTCAGCACATGATGCTCACTCCTATGGATGGCGGCCAGATAGGTTGTACCCTCATCTTACTTGTGTGCAACATTTATGGCTTTGTTATTCATCTAAGCATGGAAAATAGATTATCACATTTCACTGTATATTCATGCTGATCTCTTAAGAGTCTTGTTCAGGAGTTAACGCTGTTCCATAGTTCAGATAAGAGACTTGTTCTTTAGGTAACGATGTTCCATAGTTATCATCCGTTAGTCCATGTTATCCCACAGGCTGGTGATTATACCACTTCTAGTATTACCCATGTTGTTCTTTAATACTTTTGTGTGCCATCTAGTTAATCTTGAGTACAAATGATACATATTCTGTAGCTTTCATCTGTGTTCTCCCTTTAGTTTTTGAGACCTGTTGCTGCTAGTTAAGCCCAGTCCTACTATTTATGTTGTCTCCTACAGGCACTCATTACATAAATCTAACTACTAGTTGTCTTCCATGCATGTCAGATATAATTGCACACACTGATATATCCACAAGAACCTCACGGAGCAATGTAACGGCCAACAAACTTGACGTCAATGATACCCAATATGATGGAACATGTAAAGGTAGTTCTTTAGAAGACTTGCAGAAAGATGCCGAATCCTATTCACCCCACAAGATCCTTGCTCTAACTTGGCCCGTGATATGGGTACAACATGCATATAATGTCCTGGAGTGCATCTACTCTATTGCAATGCCATGTGCTTAGCCTGCTGATCATGCATGTAAATATGTCATGCCTTCCTGTTTTTCAGTACCTATTCCATTCATGATAACATGTTTTCAAATTCAAGTACTGTCATTCTACTCTGTCGCAATGCCATCTGCTTAGTTTGGACATCATGCTTCTGAATATCTTATGCATTGTTATTCATCAGTATGTACTTCATTTGTCTACCATACCATGTTTTTTTACATTGAAGTGCTGTTCTAGTGGTCTGTTGCAATGCCATCTTAGTTTCCCAATCATACACGCATATGTTGGCTTAGTGTTTTTCTATATGTATTCCGCTATCATACAGTTTTACATTCAACTAGCATTTTTTTACTCTGTTGTCCTGTCCTATCCCTAGCTCTTACATCATACTGCCTCCATCCGGATTACATGTCGCAGAAATGGATAAAAATGGATGTATCTAGAACTAAAATATGCCTAGACACATCCATTTATTTCCGGATGGAGGGAATACATGTCAATATGTCATGCCTTTCTATTCTTCAGTACCTATTCCATCTCTCTGCCGTAGCATGTTTTAAAACTGAAGCACCATTCTTCTATATAAGGCATGCAAGGGGAAGATAGCTATGTTAGAATCTGAAGGGTTACAAACAAGGTCTTTGCAAAAGATCGAAATGCCAGGAGATAGTAAACCAACTCCAGTGTTCATAGATACTTCTCCAGCACAGAGAAACCCAACTCCTACTGATAATAAGCAGATTCAAGTGGCCAAAGAACTAGTCCACTCCAGTCCAGCAAAAATATGTCAACTCCATTCTAAAAAGCGTGTGCGTATCCTCACATCATGAAATTTTATAGCATTCTGATCATATTTTCTACATGTTTCTTACCCATCTCTCTTTTAGAAAATAAGCTTAAAGGATAGAAGACTTTCTAAACTGGGATCGTGTTCAAGGAAAGTATCTTGCGGGAATTCTCTGTGCTCCAATGCTGATGTAAGTACCTGTTGTATATCACTAAATTTTTACATCAGCATGTATTTTGTTAATCGGCGTGAATCCAACCTTTATCTGATCTAAATTTACTTGTAGCAAAATGTATAATTAAAGGCGGCAATGTTGATTTTTGTAAGGAAAACTGCCTGGTAGTTTTGCATACTGGGCTGCATGAGTGTACTATCTCATATCATGTACATTACTAAATTGTAGTGCTGTTCTGGTTGCCCAATCATTCATTGTGTCAATGTTGCTTTCCTATTACCTTACCTGGCTGATGATAGCTGTGCCATATTGTGTTAATTTGGTGTAGGCTGGTTTGGTCTGGTTGCCCAAACGTTCGTTGTGTCAATGTTGCTTTCCTATTATCTGACCTGGCCAATGATAGCAATGCTAGTGTGTTAATTTGGTGCAGGCTACTGAAGATAAGAAGACAAACTCTGAAAACAGCAAGGCAGCCACATTTTTTCTTTCCAATAAATCTAGGCCAGGTAATATGGCAATAACTCTTGATTAATCTATTTGGTTCCCCTCCTAATTTATGTTATGATGCAGTGGTCGAGACACTCTCTACTATCAATAATACAAGCCTGCCAAAATCGCCATCTGAATCTATTGAGTTTCCTCTGTCTCGAATCCAATGGAAAAAATGTATATTTGTGAACGAATTACTGGCTGAAGCAATCATGGAAATCATGGAGTAATCAGAGGTGCACATTCTTGCGCAGCAACAACTGATCAATGTTTTCAGAGACAGTGTAGCAAAGAAGGAAGAACTTGCTCACATGCTTATGGGCGTCATCCGCGCTGAGGTTGCAGATTGTGAGGTTGTAGATCGTTAAGTTCTGCTCATTTATTTGCACTGGCATCAATCTTTGATTGCCCAATGGATGTAATTTCCTGTAATATATGCTGGATGTGCAACGTTTTTCCTTGTATGATGTACGTTTGCTTAGCGTGCCTCGCATCCAGCTAACTGGTTGCTACAAAGGCAAAAAAGCAGTGAAATTATTAGTTAGCATGAACAGTCATGGGCCCTAGATGAAGGAAGCAGCCCACTGCCCTTAATGGGCTTCCCTAATGGGCTCGCATGGGCCAAAATTCTCATAGGCCTTTGATTGATCGGTTTTTGTCCTGTCCATAATTGCTCGTCGTAATGGGCTCAAATTATAGCTGGGCCGGAATCGACGTTATCTAATTGGGCCTACTGACATGTTCGAACTTTAGCAGGCCCATTAAGTTAATGGGCTGTAACCAGGCCAAAAGCACTATTGGGCCGCTATAATTGAAACGAGTCAACAGTTAATGCTCGGCCCTGTTACCTCCCGGGTCGTTAACAGGCCGACATCGAAGCGGGCAATAAGTGGGCCCATTCGACTTCACGGGCCGTTAACAGGCTGATACTAAGGTCGGGCTATATATGGCCCAACTGTATTTTGGGCCTTTAGCAGGCTGAAAGAGACAGCGGGCTCGTACTGGACCATGAAGAGCATGGGCCGCTAAGAGGCCGAAAGTCAGGTCGGACTTTATATGGCCCAACTGTGTTGTGGGCCTTTACCAGGCCGAAAGAGAAACCGGGCTGGTATTGGTCACGAAGAGCATGGGCCATTAAGAGGCCAAAACTCAGGTCTGACTGCAAATGGCCCAACTCATTTATGTGCCGTTAACGGGCTGAAAGACACACCGGGCTAGAAATTGGCCCAACACTTAAATGGGTTGCTAAAAGGCCGAAAGACGTACATCCTGAAAATTGGCCCATCCCTTGAATGGGCCGTTAATAGGCCGAAACCACATGGGGTTGATATTGAGCCCAAATACATAAAGGGTTGTTAACTGGCTCAAACTGACGATGGGCTGCAATGGTGTCAAATAGTTAACGGGCCGTTGACGGGCCGAATTGGCACATCTCGTATGGGCCATGGGCTTAAATGGACCAGACACAAGTAGGCCCTATATGGGCCGGCCTCTTTCACCTAAATGGGCCACTTTTGGGCCTTGCCACATGCCAACGTATCATAGGCGCCTCTCGTACAATGAATGGATGACATCTGTCCCAACGCTGAGCCGACACATGGATCCTCCGGCGAATGAGAATTTTACACGTGGAAAATCCCCATTGGTCGGGGCTGTTAATGGGTTATCGGATCCAAACCGGAATCCAATAGCTTAACGACGACCCGTTACGGTGGATGCCATGTGTCGGTTACCCTTGATGAAAACACTTCCATGATGCGCCATTTATCGTCATGGAAGTGGACACTTCCGTGATGATAATTTTGGTATTGTCATGGAACACTTCTATGACAGCACAGGTATGACTATCTTGATTCTGTCATAAAACCTTCATGGATGTACATCCATGACAGAAAACGTGACCTACTATGACAAACACGTATCATCACGTAAGTGGTTTTTTTTGTAGTGCTCCTCTCCTCACTTCCGCTGTCGAAGATGCATGTGTGATATATTTGCATAAGACGCACACGTTTTTCTCTACTTTATCGTGTGTTGTCCATGTCTCTTTCACACACGCACACACACTTTTTTCACTCACTCTTTCTGTTTCACTCTCACTCTCTCTCTCTCTCTCTCTAGGTAGGTACTCTCTCACGTCCATAAACATATGGATGTTTTGAAAAGTCAAACCTCAGAAAAGTTTGACCAGGTATATGTGGAGAAAAACATTTACATCTGGAACAATCATTAGATTCATCACAATATGTACTTAATTCATACTATCATTTATCTTTGGTATTGTAGATATAAGTAATTTCTTTATAAACTTGGTCAAAGTTTCAAAAGTTTGACTTTAAAAAAAATATAGGCACTACATTATCGAACAGAAGGAGTAGCTCTTTCTCTCTCTACTATCTCTCACGGGCCTCCCCTCTCACTCGATCTCTCTTTACCGAGGGATTATACGGTCACTGTGTCAGTGTATGGCTCCGTATATTGTTTAGTTGACTGGTTAACCAGTCCACATGCTGCCTTGTCAGCTCATGTTCTCTATCTTCGTGTGCTGGCCCATGTGGCAGTGGGTGAAAATAAGTAAACTAGAGGCCCATCTGACACGTGGTGAAGTAAACAAAGTTGAAACCACTCGCGGTAGCACCCCGCACGCTAGTAAATCAGTGCTCCTATATGCCCAACGCATGCACGGCCAATGCATGCAAGATTCAGATGTGGCAGCACCAACAGCTCGCGTGCATGCAGGAGCACTGTTGGGGAAGGAGAATCGTGCAAGCGTCGTGCGTTTACTGTCGTGCATGAAGCAATTCCGCTAGTAAATTGAGGGCACAATTCTTCCGCGTGAAGGACGCACTCGCGCACACTACACCACTCCGCGGCGGCATGCACACAAGGACGCACTCATGCACACCCAGCACAAAATACACACTAGCACACGTGTACACTGGCGTGGCCGCCGGCTGAGATGGACGGTGACGCAGCCAACAAGCGGAGGCGGCTCGAGCCAAAACCGCATCCGGCGAGCCTGGACTTCATCAGCAGCCTCCCCGACGACATGCTGCTCGTCATCATCGCCCTCCTCCCCACCAAATCTGTCGTGCGGACCACCCTGCTCTCCCGGTGGTGGAGCCCCCTCTGGCGCCGCATCCCCCTCAACCTCACCGTCGACAGCTGCCTCTGCGACGGGGATTGCAAACGCATGGCCACAGTCTCCAAGATCCTTGCATCGCACCCTGGGCCAGCCAGACGCCTTGACATCCGCATGTTAAGTACCAACTGCAAGGTCCAAGCCATGTTCGACGAGTGGTTCTTATCCCCCGCCCTAGATCAGCTTGAGGAGGTCTGGTTTGAAGCTGGGCGATGTCGCTCTCTACCGCCGTCTGTGCTCCGCCTCACTCCAACGCTGCGCCGCGCCAACTTTAGCTCCTGCTATTTTCCCCAGATTAATGCCGCGCCCGCCCTTCTTCTCCCTCGACTCAAGCAGCTCAACCTCTTCGACGTTGGCATCTCGAAGAAGGATATGGAGCACCTGCTATGCAGCTGTACTGTGCTCGAGTACATTCGTCTTCGGCAGATCCACGGGTTCATTAGCCTCCACATCGCCTCGATGAATCTCCGATGGATTTATGTGTCTTGCAGGCCCCGCAACAAGACATCAATTGGGAAGAGATCACTCTAGCTCTTCCACGTTATCGTCATTGAGAATGCACCTTTCCTTGAGAGATTGCTTGTATCTGATCTAGAAGTTCCAACAAAAATCAGGGTCATTGACGCGCCGAAATTGACAGCGTCGGTGTACTCGTCTGCCAAATTCTCCGAACTCTTTATTGGATCTGTAATCATTCAGGTACGACACTCATCTTCTTCTCTGTCTTCTTGAAATTCACATTTTTAAATTTCTTCTTGATGTATTTATGACTGTCATCCAGAAAATGATTCCCACAAGCTTGACCCAGTCTGTGCTCATAGTGAAGATCTTGGCAATAAAATCTATCGGCCCCAATCTGGATCAAGTTGTTGGATTCCTTACATGCTTTCCGTGCATGGAGAAGCTACTCATCGAGGTGAAACTTCTTTCCGATTAGTAAACAGTAATCACAACGTAGCTCAATTTTTTTCATAATTTTCCCAAATTACGATGACAAGTGTAGTGTTCAAAACTGCATCTACGCACTGCACCAAAAGAAATGTTTTTAGTATTTATTTTTTCTCACGTGATCACCTACATCATTTTTTTGTTGTACTAGTAGCCTAGGCTAGTCATAGTGGCAAGTAACTGAGACTAGTAACTCTATGGTTAGCCTAAGAGCAAGTACTACCTCTGTCCTGGTTTACTCTTCGTACGTATTTTGTAGTATCAAAATTTAACCATAGCTTTAACTGACAAAATGTTAATGCATGTCACTAAAAATTATATCGTTGGATTCGTATTTGAACATAATTTCAAATGGTATAATTTTTTTTGACATGCATTGGCATTTTCTTTGGTAAATATATGGTAAAAAATATGAGGTAGTACAAAAGTGGGCTATAATGGCCCTCCACTATGTAGGCCAAAACACGTGCCAAATTCACTTCTGATGCATTTGGCATTGATGCCCTCCATTGCTCACCTGGTGTCCCAATCTAGATCACCTACTTTGCTCCGATGCCAAATTAACTCACGGAATGAAAAAACACTTGCGTGGGAGACAGAGAGGACTGAGGCAATAAAAAAACACTTATTTGGGAGAGGGAGAGGCTGGTGTAGTTGGTTTGATTGATTTGTTTGTACATGTGGGTCTGTGTGCACAGTGGTGCCAACTCTCTCACATTGCTAGAGCAGTGCCAAAATCTTTTGATTTGACATCGATGCGTATTGTATGTGGCATACTTTTGAGAAATATGGTATCGGCCACATAGTGGAAGGCAACAAATGCCCAAGCTCTTCACGTGCTCCTAGGTAAATGAGAGGAAAAAGAAAGAGAGATAGAGTGAAAAAATATCACTAGCCTTAGAGCCAACCCTATAACCAACCCTATCATATGAGCGAATGATATTGGTACCTCTTGATGACACGGCAATCTTATACAGCCAGCTGCTCTAATATGTTCTCTTCTTTTGCAGATAAAAAAAGACCCGAAAGTGAAAAATGTGCTGCACTATAACAATCTCAACGAATGCCTTGATCTCCATCTTTCAGAAATTGATTTGATCGACTACCGAGGGAGCACATCTGAGATTAAATTGGCCAGGTTCTTTGTTCTGAAGGCAAGTGTGCTCAAGGTAATGAGGTTTGGCGTTCTCTGGCGCAACAATGACTGACATGCTGATCACCACAAGCGTCTAAGCCTAAACGACAAAGGCTGTGCAGAAGATAAATTTGTTTTTGAAACATGAAGTCACGAGAGACTCAAAAATTTATTTGCCCATTAGTGACTTGTCAAGGTGGTGGATTTTAGTTTGTACGATATTGCTGTATCCACCTAAAGTAACGAAAGTTCTTACGTAAACTTCCTAATAATTCCCTCTTCGTAGGTGCAGCATTACTCCTAGGATTTGTAATATCAGTTTAAAACTTGTAATATTACTACTATCTAGCGTGAGGTACTATGTTATGACAAATGTTCGCATGCATAGGTGCGGCAACGATATACCCATTACTTGAGTACAATATTTATTATTACTCATGGCAACGCACGGGAAATTATGTCGAACACGGCTAGTTAAGCAGGCTAGCTCTACAGCCATGATGATAGTGACTGCACACGGTGAGGCTGACTTTGGTATGCCGAACACGGCGCCTACACTCAGGTGTCATCTCCGGCGCAGGGTCTTGTCACTTCACTATGAGGAGCAGCACGTAATAATTTGACCAACGGGTAGTACAATACTACTACATTGGTAGTACTACTAGTACTAGCACCACCATCTGGATTTAGTAGTACTACTACCACCACCGTCTGGATTTAGTATTTGACTAGCAATATCTAGTAATGCATGTCACAAAAATATACTACTCCCTCTGTAAATAAATACGTGGAGTATTGTTTTATTCGGTTTTGAATGTAGTTCCCAATGATATTATACACTCTCCCTACTCCTCTCCCTTCCGGTAGATGGCTCAAATCTGAAATCTCATCAATCAGACTACTATTGTACTCCCTCCATACTGGTGCATTAGTCACGTTACGAAAACCAAGTAATCCCAAAACTTTTTGGCGTGGTGCATTAACAACCCACCTCGTTCCCTGTTTTTTGCGACGAAAAAATAAATCAGCCAATAGGAGACGTGGGGTTCATATGTATTCAATGACTTGAGACTACTTAGCACAACATGTAGTGCTCAATTCTCTGCATGCAATGACATTAATTACAAAATACTACTCCCTCCGTCTAGGTGAATAAGTCATCTTAGGTTGTGCACCGTGACCAAGGAAGATGGGAAAACGAGAGAACTTAATGTTTATTTGCTAATTAATAGCATTGCATGCAATGAACTAACCACTGCATGTCGTGTTTGGTAGGCTCAAGTCATTGAAAGCATGCACGCCTCGCATCTCTTATTGGTTGATATGTCAAGAAACAAGAAACGAGGTGGGAGTTAATGCACCGCGCCTAAGTGTTTTGGGATTGACTTTATACACCTAGACAGAGGGAGTAGTAAACATCAAAGTTCTCTCATTTTGCCCCAACTTGGTCTCGGTGAGATGACTACACTTCACCGGTACGGAGGGAGGCCCGAGGAGTAGATGGCCAACACACACGTGAATGCAACGCAATCTGCACTTCTCATATAAAGGCTCCCCGCCAGTCCAATCTATGAAATCCTACGCACCTACGCACCCTAACCAAGGGCAAGAGTGATCACTCCAATCACAAGATTAGTTCACTAGAAGCTAGACCCATGGAGGCGATGAGCGCGAGCATGAGCCGGCTGTGCCAGATTGTCCACGACGCAGGCCTGTGGCCCGGCACCGAGGAACGTCTCCAGGTCATGCTTGAGGCCGCCAGGGCGAGAGGCCTCTTGGACGATAGCTTCGTCTCCTTGTTCGATGAGGTCCTCGTCGGCTTCCTCGACAAGTTCACCGTTGTCAAGAAGCTCGTGGACGACCTTGACGTACGCCTCCAGCCCACGCGCCCAGGCTCTGTGATGCCCGCCACCCTCAATGGCCTCTAAGGTGACAACCTCTTCGACGCACTGGTGGCCCTGCGATTGCCCGCCGTCGCGCCGTAGAATGTCCACCTCGAGGTCGCGCTCGCCGCACAGCACCTGGCGCAGCAAGACACCATCGACATAATCACCCACGTCTACGAGCAAATCGTCCACAAGGACTACTACGTGCAAGAGGAGGATGATTGGATGTTGGCCATCTTGGACCGCAGGGAACCTTGGACGGCATTGTTCAGAAGCACGTTGAGCTCGCCGCCAACACCGCTGCTCCTCACACGTCGGTTGGTGACCCGGCGCACTAGGGCGTGAGGATGTCGTCGATGGATCCGTATGTATCTTTATCTTTCCGTCAATTCCATGTAGTAGTATATTGTACTAGTAATTATCTTACCTTTCGCATCAACTTCATAATTTTCGTACGTACTCCCTCCATTCCTAAATATTTGTCTTTTTAGAGATTTCAAATGAACTACCACATACGGATGTATATAGACATATTTTAGAGTGTAGATTCACTCATTTTGCTCCGTAAGTAGTCACTTGTTAAAATCTCTAGAAAGATAAATATTTAGGAACGGAGGGAGTACCATGCATGAACCGCGCCAGAACCAAACTTCTCATTACTCAATGGAAAATTGTTATTTCTATCTATCGGTCGCGCCAAGGAGCAGAACCAAATATTACAAGTTACAAGTTCAAAAGGAAAAGCCTGCCGTGTTTGCGTCGCACCCCCACACGGTTGGTCCGGCACGCCGCTCAAGGGGGAATGTGTGCTGTGTTGCATTTTCACTTACAAGTGGGACCGCAGTTGAGCAAAGCAACTATCGGCAAACCCCCACCTCGCCCACCGCGCGATGGCTGAGTTAGAGAAAACAGGAGGGAGAAGAGATAGCTGTAGCACGGACTCCAAGAAAATTGGTGTCAGATGGGACTCGTATGGGTGGCGTGTGTCGTACTGCTAGACGTGAATGCTAGTTATGGCCCAGGCCACCCCACTATATCGAGGTGCTGGTTACATAGAACGAACACATTATCTCTCCAGGAGTACGGTACACCACTAGTACTACTCACATTGTCGTGAAATTTCCTGGAGTCCGTGCTCAGCCCTCCTCTCTCTCTTCTCAGCCAGCCAGCAGACACGCGGAGTGTGCCCATCGTCTGTTTGCTCACATGCGGTCCCACATGTCAGTGAAAATGCAAGACGACCCACTGAACCTGCACATCTTTCACCTCGACAAGCTGGTGATGAAAAACAAATCCAATAAAGATCTTCGATGGCCGCTTTTGGAGTTACTCAAGAGTAAGATTCTATTTACAGTTTAACCCAAGATGCACATCACGTTGCTTCAACTAGCACTCCATTTTCTTGCATGACACGACCTGGATGCTGGATGTCGCATGTGTCGGCAAAAGAAGGAAGAACTACACCAAATCTTCTCCACATTTAGACCAGAGGAGTAGGAAACACGGCAAGCCCTGTGCCTACATCATACGTACAAGCCCACCTCACGCTATCACCATATTTCTCGGCCTCCATGCGACACCTAGCTCTAGTTGATGGTATACTACTAGTAGGACTAACTATTGTACTAGCATACTAATAGGTTGGCTCTTTGTGATGTGGCAACTTCATATAACCGGATGTTGGCTATACTACTACGGTACTCACACTCCAAGAAGTGACTCAAAAACCATTCATAAATTGAGTTTATCACATGCATATGCAAATGTACCATTCATTACATACAACAATTCATCAACACACAATGACAACGAGGATACATGTTGGATTATAGATTATTTCCAACAAAACATTCTAGTAAGTACTAAAGTTTTTATCACACAACAAATAACAAGCAATGAAATGAACTTCAGCTCAACCAATCCTCGGCATTGGAAACGCTTGCTTTGAACCATAAGTAAGCCTCTGGTAAGGGCCAGCTATTGTCAATATCGAGACCAACGCATGAGTCATCATCTAGGCTGAAGCGGCCTATATCAGGACACATATTGTGATAGCCAGGGTAGGGAACCATAGCAATGTCTGAGGTATAGATACAGTTGCTTCTCATAAATGGTAGTAACGTTGTGCCAACAGCAGCTGGATCGCCTTTCACCATCATTGGATAGTGTCCAAGGAAGAGCGAGTTTTCTCCAAGACTATCAATACGGAACCAGGCAGAAGGTGCTGGCGCTAGCACACTAGTATCCATCCCGAATACCCTACAACAGATGTTGGAATAGGTCCGGAGAGTGCGACCATGGGAGACAACACCTGCTTCCTTAGTAACATCAGTAGTGCCCTGTATACAGACAAGAAGAGGTGATCCATCAGAATAAGTTGCCAGGCGCCACTGAGTATGTAGGTCCTGCTCGTCCTCATGGTCATGATCATCACCATCGTCATCTCCCCCTTGGTTATAAATTTTTTCAAGTATAGGTGGTGGAATGTTCACAGGACCTTGGAAACATAAGAAGGTTAATTAGTACGGGGATACTAACTCACATGCATGTGGATGAAACAATTCTAATTACGGTGGAAGACAAACGTACCAAAACAATAAGGATTCCATGCAAAAACAGTGCCACGAGTGGTGGCAGCAAACACAAGACACTCGTATTGAATTGCATCACAGTACTCATCCGTGTACAAAAATTGATTTTTGAGCAATATCTATCGAGTCGTGGAAGTAAGGACGGCAACAAGCTTGTCGAAGATAGCAACAACATGATAGTTCGTGTAATCCCAAGAGCAGTTGGGAACTCGACAAATTGCTATCTTCCGTAGACGATAGTCACCATGATCGTATTTGAACGTACGTAGATCATCTGTGTGCTCAACCTCAGGACACTCTGAGGTTTTTGGAAGTGGAACCCGGTGACGAGTGTACACATTCACAAGTTCCCACTCGCAGTTGTACCCAATATAAACAACCCAATCTCCATTTGCGCCTGCCCAGGCCTTACCCTTAAGCGATGGCATCTTAACATCACACGTATCATTATCAAGCGGCATCAACTTGCACAAGGCGAGGCTTCCATCGTCCCCGCACCAGCAAGCAGGGTCATGGCGAAGCAGATAGGGGAGATCAAACCGCTCCTGAGCCCTTGGGTTCTTTGTAATGATGTTATTTGTTGAGTCGAGAATGGTCTTGAACGAACCTGCCATGCTAGCCAAGGTGATGATGTCGCACCAATCAATGAGTTCCTCCACCACGTCATCTTTCAGATCGGGGCAAGAATAACGGGGTCGTTTCCGGTCTGTTCCCTCCATGGAGCAGACGATCGAACAATGTCAGAAGGAAGGGTGAAGGCAAATGGAGGGAGGAAGAGCGTGCGACAGCAGTTCCAAATCGAGAGGGAAAGGCAAAGAGGCGATGGACGGTTGCCATGGTATAGGAAGAGGCGCCCTGGCCTACATAGATGTTCGTTCGAAAATTGTACAAAAGGACTCGCCGTCGTCTCACTGACATGTTGGAACGGGACCACATGTCAACGAAACATGGTGTGTCATTTCTCGTGCAAAATGCGATCTGGCCACGTTGGACCGAGGTGCTGCATTATTCCTCGACTTTATTTTTTTAATGGCGTGTCGTTCAGTTTTGAAGCACAACTAATTGGTACTGTATGCAGAGAAAATATAAAATACTCTACCACTACTCCACGTCTAGTACTAGTATAAAAAAAGATACTATATAGGCTGGAGCTTCAGTGCTTGCTTGCTAAGGGCTGCCCACTTGCTTCTCACACTACCACCCTCTCTCCAGATCTAAAAAAGACGGCGGTGGCCCCTCTCTCTCCCTCCTCACCGGTGGTCATAGATCTGCCAGGATCCCGTCCCTCGGGGAAGAAAAGGACGTGCAGCGTTGACGCACTCGTCGTCGGCGAGCGAGGTTACACACTGTCGACAAGGCCGTCCTCTCAGACCTAGCGCCCGCGCGGGATGGCCTCCATCCCCAAGCTCGCTGCCGTAGTGTGTGCGGAGGACGACGACCAAGAGAGAAGCCACTTCCTGCCGACCCTCAGGTATGCTACCTCTTTTCAAACCATACCCTTGTTCTATTGCCCCATCTGCCACATCGCTGCATGTGGATCTTTTTCCACTCCACCATCTCCCCAATTTGCTATCCTCTACTCTGCTGGTCACGCAGACAAAAACCTTAATTTGCACTATTAAAGGAAACCCTACTTCATGCAGACTAATCCATGTCTTGGTTGAATAAGGAAAGGAAGCAAGAAAGTACTATTGAAGAGACTAGGTATCGAACCTGCATCTAGGTTGAAAAGGGGAAAATCAGTAGCTAAGGAACGAGTCTCATGTCTCTTGGTTGAAAAAGAATAGAAAGGCATGACAACGCAATAGAGAATGACCAGGTCGATCAGTTTGTTGTCCTCACATAGGAAAAAGGTGGCTAAAGAGAAAAAAATGGGACGTAATCCACATATACTGCCTGGATATTTGTTGCTCTGGGCAACCATACCTCCCTCACCCCTCTATGCGTCCGTGGAGGTACTTCGTACTGGTGCGCCCACTGTCCGAATGGGCCTCCCATGCTCTTATTGCCACTTTTTTGCTGTTAGTATAATGCCACCAGTAAAGTCAAGCAATGCTACTGCTAAAGTGATGCCACATTTAACTAATGCCGCACTCAGTCTAATGCCACCGATAAATTTAAGCAATGCCATTTAATGTCACTGGATTATTTCAGGGTTAGCTGTTTGATAACCCACAAGTATAGGGGATCGCAACAGTTTTCGAGGGTGGAGTATTCAACCCAAATTTATAGATTCGACACAAGGGGAGCCAAAGAATATATGCAAATATTAGCAGCTGAGTTGTCAATTCAACCACACCTGGAGATTAATTATCTGCAGCAATATGATTAGTAGCACAGTAATATGATAGTTTTGATAGCAGTGGTAATAGTAACGGTAAGGGTAACAATGATAGCAATGATTTTGTAGTAGTTGTGACAGTAGTAATAGCAATAGTAACTTAGTAGAAACAATATATGGAAAATTCATAGGCATTGGATCGGTGAATTCATTGGATGATATTCATCATATAATGGTCATAACCTAGGGCGATACGACACTAGCTCCACTTCATAAATATAATGTAGGCATGTATTCCGTAAATAGTCATACGTGCTTATGGAAAGAACTTGCATGACATCTTTTGTCCTACCCTCCCGTGGTAGCGGGGTCCATAAGGAAACTAAGGGATATTAAGGCCTCCTTTTAATAGAGAACTGGAACAAAGCCTTAGCACATAGTGAATACATGAACTCCTCAAACTACGGTCATCACCGAAAAGTATCCCGAATACTGTCACTCCGGGATTTACGGATCATAACACGTAATAGGTGACTATAACTTGCAAGATCGGATCTAGAACATACATATAATGGTGATAACATAAATGGTTTAGATCTGAATTCAAGGCACCCGGGCCCAAAGTGACAAGCATTAAGCATGGCAAAGTCATAGCAACATCAATCTCAGAACATAATGGATACTAGGGATGAAGCCCTAACAAAACTAACTCGATTTCATGATGAATCTCATCCAACTCCCTCATCGACCAGCGAGCCTACGAAGGGATTACTCACTCCCGGTGGGGAGCATCATGGAATTGGCAATGGAGAAGGGTTGGTGATGACGATGATCGAAGATTCCCCTGTCCGGAGCCCCAAACGGACTCCAGATCTGGCCTCCCTATCAAGAACAGGAGGTGGCGGCGGCTCCGTCTCGTGAAATGGGATAATTCTTTCTCCCTGATTTTTCTCTCCGAAAATAGGATTTTATAGCGTCGCAGATAGGGTCAGCGGGGCCACCAGGTGGGCACAACCCACCTGGGCGCGCCAGGATGGGGGCGCCCTGGTGGGTTGTGCTCACCCAGGGGCCCCCCTCCGGTGGTTCTTGGCTCTAGTATTTTTTCTTTTATTCCATAAAAATTCTCCAAAAAGTTTCGTTCCATTCCGAAAACTTTTATTTATGCACAAAAACAACACCATGGTAGTTCTGCTGAGAACAGCGTCAGTCTGGGTTTCATTCAAATCATGCAAATTAGAGTCCAAAACAAGAGTAAAAGCATTAGGAAAAGTAGATACAACTGAGATGTATCAACTCCCCCAAGCTTAAACCTTTGCTTGTCCTCAAGCAATTCAGTTGATAAACTGAAAGTGAAAGAAAAACTTTTACGAACTCTTTTGCTCTTGTTTACATAAATAAGCTTAAGTAGCACCCAGGTTTTCAGCAAGGATTATAACTAACCATGTCAACAATAACTCTTAGAAATCATATTAACTCATATCAATGGCATAAGCAACTAGCGAGCAATAATAAGATATCTCGAATGACAACACTTTGTCAAAACAATCATGATATGGTATCTTGCTAGCCCTTTCTGAGACCGCAAAACATAAATGCAGAGCACCTCCAAAGTTCAAGCAGTGACTAAACATTGTAATTCATGGTAGAAAAGATCCAGTCATGATGCATCCAACATTAGCTATACACAATGCATGAGGATGACAATAGTGCTCTCAGGTCTGGCGCTTATTTGAGAAGGTGATGACACAACATAAAATTAAATAGATAGTCCCTTCGCAGAGGGAAGCAGTGATTTGCAGCGGTGCCGGAGCTCAGATTTTTAAAACAGAGATAAATGAAATTTTGAGAAATGCACCCTTCCTGTTTACTTTGTGACCATTACTTATCGATATCTTCCATGCTAAACACATTAGTGGTGGTTCCCAAGTGATAAAAGTAAAGGTTTACTCCCCTCCACCAACAAATACACTGCACGGCTAGCCGAATCCACGGGTACCATCCATACCAACATCAGTCCTGGGGAGTTTTGTTTAATTATTTGCAATTTTTGAATTTGGGACTGGGAATCCCTATTACCGCCCCTCTCATGCGAGGATGAGTGAATAAACACTCATCATGAGAATAACCCGCTTAGGATGGAAAATATTGACTACCTCCTTTCACTCCATGAACAATCCAGGCACATAAAAACGGATGTTTATTTGAAGTTTTTAGAGGTGGCACATGCAAATTTACTTAGAATGGCAGGGTAATACCGCATTTACGTAGATATATGGTGGACTCATCTGGAATAACTTGGGTTTAAGGATTTTGACGCACAAGCAGTTTTCCCGCTTAGTACAGGCGAAGGCTGCTACTTCTTGAGCTTGCGTTGGTTTTTCCCTTGAAGAGGAAAGGGTGATGCAGCAAAGTAGAGATAAGCATTTCCCTCAGTTAGAGAACCAAGATATCAATCCAGTAGGAGGTACAAGCAAGTCCCCAATCTATGCACCTGCACAAACAATCAAACACTTGCACCCAACGTGATAAAGGGGTTGTCAATCCCTTCACGGTCAATTGCAATGGTGAGATCTGATAGAGATAGTTATAAAAGATTACTAAAACATAAAACAAAATAAAAGTAAATAAATTGCAGCAAGATATTTTTGGGTTTTTTGGTTTATAGATTTGAAAATATATAATGGAAAATAGACCCGAGGGCCATAGGTTTCACTAGAGGCTTCTCTCTTGAAGGAAAATAATATGGTGGGTGAACAAATTACTGTCGAGCAATTGATAGAAAAGCGCAAAGTTATGACGATATCCAAGGCAATAATTATGCATATAGACATCATGTCCGTGTCAAGTAGACCGAAACGATTCTGCATCTACTACTATTACTCCACACATCGACCGCTATCCAGCATGCATCTAGAGTATTAAGTTCATAAAGAACGGAGTAACGCCTTAAGTAAGATGACATGATGTAGAGGGATAAACTCAAGCAATATGATGAAAACGCCATCTTTTTAACCTTGATGGCAACAATATAATACGTGCCTCACTACCCCTACTATGTCACTTGGTGAGGACACCGCAAGATTGAACCCAAAACTAAGCACCTCTCCCATTGCAAGAAATACCAATCTAGTTGGCCAAACCAAACCGATAATTCGAAGAGAAATACAAAGATATCAAATCATGCATATAAGAATTCAGAGGAGATTCAAATAATATTGATAGATAATCTGATCATAAATCCACAATTCATTGGATCTCGACAAACACACCGCAAAAGAATATTACATTGGATAGAACTCCAAGAACATCGAGGAGAACATGGTATTGAAGATCAAAGAGAGAGAAGAAGCCATCTAGCTACTAGCTATGGTCCTGTAGGTCTGAGGTAAACTACTCACGCTTTATCAGAAGGGCAATAGGGTTGATGTAGATGCCCTCCATGATCGAATCCCCCTCCAGCAGATCGCCGGAAAAGACCCGAAGATGGGATCTCATGGGAACAGAATGTTGCGGCGGCGGAAAAGTATTTTTGTGGCTTTTTTTGTTGATGATGGAATATTTGGGGATTTATAGAGCTGAGAGGGAGGTCGGTGGACTCTCGAGGGCCCACAAGCTAGGCCCCCCCTAGGGCGCGCCCATACGGCTTGCCGTTGCCTCGTGGGTCTTCTGACTTCATCTCCAAGTCTCGTAGGTGTCTTCTGGTCCAAGAAAAATCATTGTAAAGTTTTATTCCGTTTGGACTCCGTTTGATATTCCTTTTCTGCAAAACTCAAAAACAAGGAAAAAAAACTGGCACTGGGCTATGGGTTAATAAGTTAGTCCGAAAAATAATATAAAATAGCATATTAATGCATATAAAACATCCAAAACGGAAAATATAATAGCATGGAACAATCAAAAATTATAGATAAGTTGGAGACGTATCAAGCTTCCCCAAGCTTAATTCCTGCTCGTCCTCGAGTAGGTAAATGATAAAAACAAAATTTTTGATGTGGAATGCTACCTAACATATTTATCCATGTAATTTTCTTTATTGTGGCATGAATATTCAGATCCAAAAGATTCAAAACAAAAGTTTAATATTGACATATAAACAATAATACTTCAAGCATACTAATAAAGCAATCATGTCTTCTCAAAATAACATGGCCAAAGAAAGTTATCCCTACAAAATCATATAGTCTGGCTATGCTCCATCTTCATCACACAACATATTAAATCATGGACAACCCCGATGAAAAGCCAAGCAATTGTTTCATACTTTTGATGTTCTCAAACATTTTCAACTTTCACGCAATACATGAGCGTGAGCCATGGATATAGCACTATAGGTGGAATAGAATATGGTGGTTGTGGCGAAGACAAAAAGAAGGAGATAGTCTCACATCAACTAGGCATATCAACGGGCTATGGAGATGCCCATCAATAGATATCAATGTGAGTGAGTACGGATTGCCATGCAACGGATGCACTAGAGCTATAAGTGTATGAAAACTCAAAAGAAACTAAGTGGGTGTGCATCCAACTCACTTGCTCACGAAGACCTAGGGCAATTTGAGGAAGCCCATCATTGGAATATACAAGCCAAGTTTTATAATGAAAAATTCCCACTAGTATATAAAAGTGACAATATAGGAGACTCTCTATCATGAAGATCATGGTGCTATTTTGAAGCACAAGTGTGGAAAAAGGATAGTAGCATTGCCCCTTCTCTCTTTTCTCTTTTTTTTATTTTGGCCTTTTTGGCCTCTTTTTTTCTCTTTTTTTCTTCTTCTTTTTTTATTTTTTGTCCGGAGTCTCATCCCGACTTGTGGGGGAATCATAGTCTCCATCATCCTTTCCTCACATGGGACAATGCTCTAATAATGATGATCATCACACTTTTATTTACTTATAACTCAAGAATTACAACTCGATACTAGAACAAATATATGATTCTATATGAATGCCTCTGGCGGTCTACCGGGATGTGCAATGACTCAAGAGTGACATGTATAAAAAGTATGAATGGTGGCTTTGCCACAAATACGATGTCAACTACATGATCATGCAAAGCAATATGACAATGATGAAGCGTTTCATAATAAACGGAATGGTGGAAGTCGCATGGCAATATATCTCGGAATGGCTATGGAAATGCCATAATAGGTAGGTATGGTGGCTGTATTAAGGAAGGTATATGGTGGGTGTAATGCACTGGCGAAAGTTGCGTGGTACTAGAGAGGCTAGCAATGGTGGAAGGGTGAGAGTGCGTATAATTCATGGACTCAACATTAGTCATAAAGAACTCACATACTTATTGCAAAAGTCTATTAGCTATCGAAACAAAGTACTACACGCATGCTCCTAGGGGGATAGATTGGTAGGAAAAGACCATCGCTCATCTCCGACCGCCACTCATAAGGAAGACAATCAATAAATAAATCATGCTCCGACTTCATCACATAATGGTTTACCATACGTGCATGCTACGGGAATCACAAACTTTAACACAAGTATTTCTACCAATCCACAATTACTCACTATCATGACTCTAATATCGCCATCTTTATATCTCAAAACAATCATAAGGAATCAAACTTCTCATAGTATTCAATGCACTTAATATGAAAGTTTTTATTATATCCCTCTTGGATGCCCATCATATTAGGACTAAATTCATAACCAAAGCAAATTACCATGCTGTTTAGAGACTCTCAAAATAATATAAGTGAAGCAAGAGAGTTCAACAATTTCTATAAAATAAAACCACCGCCGTGCTCTAAAAAGATATAAGTGAAGCACTAGAGCAAAATTGCCTAGCTCAAAAGATATAAGTGAAGCACATAGAGTATTCTAATAAATCATGATTCATGCGTGTCCCTCTCAAAAGGTGTGTACAGCAAGGATGATTGTGGCAAACTAAAAAGCAAAGACTCATATCATACAAGACGCTCCAAGCAAAACACATATCATGTGGTGAATAAAAATATAGCCTCAAGTAAATTTACCGATAGACGAAGACGAAAGAGAGGATGCCTTCCGGGGCATCCCCAAGCTTAGGCTCTTGGTTGTCCTTGGATATTACCTTGGGGTGCCTTAGGAATCCCCAAGCTTAGGCTCTTGCCACTCCTTATTCCATAGTCCATCAAATATTTACCCAAAACTTGAAAACTTGACAACACAAATATCAATAGAAAACTCATGAGATCCGTTCATATAAGAAAATAAAATCACCACTTGTGGTACTGTTGTGAACTCATTATTTATTTATATTGGTGTAATATCTACTGTATTCCAACTTCTCCATGGTTTATACCCCCCGATATTACCCATATATTCATTAAAATAGGCAAACAACACATAGAAAACAAAATCTGTCAAAAACAGAACAGTCTGTAGCAATCTGTAAACTTCAAATACTTCTGTAACTCCAAAAATTCTGAAAAATGAGGACAACAGAGGAAATTTTTATATCAATCTTTTGCAAAAAGAATCAGTATTTTATCGCGCTTCTGTGATTTTTAATAATTCTGGCATTGAGCGCAAAAGTTTCTGTTTTTCAGCAAGATCAATTCAACTATCACCGTAAGCCATCCCAAAGGTCTTACTTGGCACAAACACTAATTAAAACACCAAAAAACAATTACTACAGAGGTAATAATGTGTATTTTATTCAAGAACAGTAGCAAAACAAAAAACACAAAAATAAAATTGGGTTGCCTCCCAACAAGCGCTATTGTTTAACGCCCCTAGCTAGGCATATTGCAATAGATCTAGGTATTATCATCTTTGGTATGCTTCCCCTCAATTGCACACTTATAAACACTAGGAGTTTCTTTAATTTTATCAATAATCCCACTCCTAGGCAAGAAATCAAGAAATTTACTCGTAGCAATCGGTTCCTTAATAATTTTATCAATAATCCCACTCCTAGGCAAAATTATCATCTTAAGATCCTTGTTTTCCTTACTAGAAGTTTCACCTTTATTCTTAGGAACATAAATAAACTTGGCAGCTTTTTTAGGAGGAAAATTGGGAGTAGTTTTAACAGAAGCAAAAGCAGAACCCAAGTTGGTAATAATATCTTCTAGCTTGCCAATTCTAGTAGAATCTTGATCTATCTTTTCATTAACTATGGGTTCTTTTTCCTTTAAATTCTTCAAAGTGACTCCTACTTTTGATCCATATTGGGTAATTTGATTATGAATGTTCTTATGCAAGTTTTCAATAAGCTCTACGGTAGCAATTTTATTCTCAATAATATCAAGTCTTTGCATCGCATGTTCTAAAGTCAAAACAGTCTCATTAACCATGAGAGGTGGCGAGCCTACCAAATCTATCATAGCATTATAAGCATCCGCGGTGTGGCTCCCGAAGAAATTTCCCCCTGTAATGGTATCTAGAACATATCTATTCCAAGGAGTAACACCCACATAAAAAATTGCGAAGGAGAACGGAAGTAGATTGCTTACGAGTAGATCTATTTTGATTATTGCAAATTCTATACCAAGCATCTTTTAAAT
Organism: Thinopyrum elongatum; assembly: GCA_011799875.1. Lineage (NCBI taxonomy): Eukaryota > Viridiplantae > Streptophyta > Magnoliopsida > Poales > Poaceae > Thinopyrum > Thinopyrum elongatum. The sequence goes on along the minus strand of CM022302.1, from coordinate 492,361,897 downwards.
TTTCTCCCTCCCTTTGCTTAAAATTAAGAACCTCACTTTCGAGAGTACTAGCGATGGTAGAAAGACTATCCATGAAAGCAAATCAAGAGATCTAGTCACACAAGCAAACAAAAACCAAACGAAAAGATGAACAGAAGAAGGGCGAATAAAAGGGCAAATCTTTATGTGTTTTTCTGAAAATCGTTTTAGAAGTGAGGGAGAGGAAAACGAGAGGAAAATGGCAAATAATGTAATGCAAGAGATGAGAGTTTACGATAGGTACTTGGTAGGCTTGATGTAGACCTCCCCGGCAATGGCGCCAGAAATTCTTCCTGCTACTTCTTGAGCTTGCGTTGGTTTTTCCCTTGAAGAGGAAAGGGTGATGCAGCAAAGTAGAGATAAGTATTTCCCTCAGTTAGAGAACCAAGGTATCAATCCAGTAGGAGGTACAAGCAAGTCCCCAATCAATGCACCTGCACAACCAATCAAACACTTGCACCCAACGCGATAAAAGGGGTTGTCAATCCCTTCACGGTCAATTGCAATGGTGATATCTTATAGAGATAATTATAAAAGATTACTAAAACGTAAAACAAAATAAAAGTAAATAAATTGCAGCAAGATATTTTTGGGTTTTTTGGTTTATAGATTTGAAAATATATAATGGAAAATAGACCCGGGGGCCATAGGTTTCACTAGAGGCTTCTCTCTTGAAGGAAAATAATATGGTGGGTGAACAAATTACTGTCGAGCAATTGATAGAAAAGCGCAAAGTTATGACTATATCCAAGGCAATAATTATGCATATAGGCATCATGTCCGTGTCAAGTAGACCGAAACGATTCTGCATCTACTACTATTACTCCACACATCGACCGCTATCCAGCATGCATCTAGAGTATTAATTTCATAAAGAACGGAGCAACGCCTTAAGTAAGATGACATGATGTAGAGGGATAAACTCAAGCAATATGATGAAAACCCCATCTTTTTAACCTTGATGGCAACAATACAATACGTGCCTAGCTACCCCTACTATGTCACTTGGTGAGGACACCGCAAGATTGAACCCAAAACTAAGCACCTCTCCCATTGCAAGAAATACCAATCTAGTTGGCCAAACCAAATCGATAATTCGAAGAGAAATACAAAGATATCAAATCATGCATATAAGAATTCAGAGGAGATTCAAATAATATTGATAGATAATCTAATCATTAATCCACAATTCATTGGATCTTGACAAACACACCGCAAAAGAGTATTACATCGGATAGAACTCCAAGAACATCGAGGAGAACATGGTATTGAAGATCAAAGAGAGAGAAGAAGCCATCTAGCTACTAGCTATGGACCCGTAGGTTTTAGGTAAACTACTCACACTTCATCGGAAGGGTAATAGGGTTGATGTAGATGCCCTTCGTAATCGAATCCCCCTCCGGCAAATCGCCGAAGAAGGCCCCAAGATGGGATCTCATGGGAACAGAAGGTTGCGGCGGCGGAAAAGTATTTTTCGTGGCTTTTTCTGTTGATGATGGAATATTTGGGGATTTATAGAGCTGAGAGGGAGGTCGGTAGACTCTCGAGGGCCCCACAAGCCACGGGGCGCATCCCTATGGCTTGCCATCGCCTCGTGGGTCTTCTGACTTCATCTTCAAGTCTCGTAGGTGTCTTCTGGTCCAAGAAAAATCATCGTAAAGTTTTAGTCCGTTTGGAATCTGTTTGATATTCCATTTATGCGAAACTCAAAAACAAGGAAAAAACAAAAACTGGAACTGAGCTCTAGGATAATAAGTTAGTCCCAAAAATAATATAAAATAGCATATTAATGCATATAAAACATCCAAAACAGATAATATAATAGCATGGAACAATCAAAAATTATAGATACGTTGGAGACGTATCAAAGGCTAGCAAATAGGTTGAGAAGTGGCCAGCTAGAGAGCGAAAACGGTCATGAACATGCATTATGCATAAGTAATATTGGATACTAGCATGAGTAGGATATGAACACCATGAACATAAATATCATAGAGGCTATGTTGGTTTTGATACAACTACATGCATGAACATGTGCCAAGTCAAGCCACTCGAACATTCGGAGGAGGATACCATATCATCATACCACATCACTATCATTTTAATGCATGTTGACATCCAAGATAAATCATTATCCACTCCTAGCTACTTAAGCATGGCATGAGAAACTATAATCTCTAATTGTCATTGCAAACATGTTTGATCATAATAAGCTGAATCATGGATACTAGGTTAAACATATTTACAAAAACAGAACAAGTTGAGTTCATACCCATTTCTCTCTGCCACAGCCAGTTCATCAAATATTGTCATTATTGCCTTTCAGTTGCACGACCGAATGATATGAAAATAATAATAGTGCAAGAGTATCGTGGACTAAGCTGGAATCTCCAAACATTTTATTCAAGAGGAGAGGACAAGGCAATTTGAGCTCTTTGTTAGATCAACAATAATGCACATGAGAACCACTCAACATTTTCATCGTGGTCTTCTCCTCGGTATGACTAAATAAAAGGAAAAGAACTTCAGAGAAACACACTGAAATATTTTTGGAGTTTTTAGTTTTTCTTGAACAAAGCAAATTAAAGAGAAAAACAAAAACGAGAAAAGCTATTTACACAGGAGAGCTCCCAACAAGAAAAAGAAGAACAAGGAAATCTTTTGGGTTTTCTTTTAAATACTACAACTAACTACACTAGAAAGAAAATCCAAAAAGAAGCAAACAACATTTTTTTTGATTTTCTCAAAGTTTTTCAAACACACAAGAAGAAAGCGAGAAAATGAATCAAGCATGGATAATACAATGAAAAAAGCATGAACAGTGACAACTGGAATGAAATGTGTGAACATGAAGGAAATGTCGGTGGGTATACGCCCCAAGCTTAGGCTTTTGGCCTAGCTTGGTAATCACCACTCGTAGTAACCCTCGGGTCCCACGTTGAAGTGCTGTGGAGCGGGCACCTGAGGGTCCCATTCCTGAGGCTCCTCCTCAGCCACTGCCTGGTTGTTCCGGTAGGCAACGATGTCCTCTGGCATGATCCTGTATCCTCTCCTGGCAATAGAGTCAAACAAAGCAGGTGCAGGCAACGGGATAATATCACAGGTATTCTCAATGAAAACCAGGTTGTAAGGAATATGAATAGTGGTGTTCTCGCCATCAATAAATTGATGAGCTGCCATAGCCTGGCGATCTAAATAAACCTTGGTTAAACGATAATCATGCTGGCGAATCTGAATGTTAAAATGAGTCGCATAAATACCGCCATGAATTTTACCCTTGGTTCTGTTAAGGTGCAGGCGACGTGCAATGATATCCCCAAGGCTATAGCTATTATCACCATAAAGTGCACGACGTAAGACAGTGAAACCGGGGGCACTAAGTGCACCAACCTTCTCTCTAGTAAGTAAACACTTCGCAATAAATAGAGCAAAATAATGCACAGAAGGAAACTGCAGGCTAGTGCCGGTGACACTCGATACCCCTCTCTCATCTCCCACTGACAGAGTGTGATAAAAGTCCTCAAATTCTGTAGGCCTAGGCTCTCTTATTTCCCCATCAGAAGGGATCAAGCAAATATCACAAAATTCAGTAAGTGGTATCCGACGGGTTTCAGCATATAAATTAAACTGCACCTCAGGAGGGTTATTCCTACTCATAAAATGAAAGCTTTGCACAAAGGAATTTGTAAGGAGATGGTATTGTTCACACTCAGCTGCGATGAAGTCGGTGAGACCAGCATTAGCAGCAAATTGTGCGAACTCCTGACGGATCCCAGCTTCATCCATGAAGGGGTTGTGCGGCCACTCGCACTGCCGCACCTCCGCCATTCTCCGGGTGCGGAGATCATTGTCCGATGACTCCCTTGGAGCTCTTCTTGGAAGCAAACTTCCTAAAGAAACTCATCTTATTCCTATGAACAAAATTCTAAAAATTTTAGTCCACAAATTTTTTGTCAATGACACTTCACAAGATTGATAGCAACTACTCATAGAGATGTATAGAGGCCATATTGAGCATTCAAAATACTTAGAACTCTAAGAATTCAACATGCAAGCTCATCTACAGTAGCACCAAGAGTAGCTAATTATTCAAAATATAATCCACTAAAGCAAAAACTAATTGGACCAATGGAGGAGTCACATACCAAATAGAAATCCCCCCAAACAATTTCGGAAATGGAGCTTCGAGCAAAGAGATCGAAATCCACGGGTTTGGGAGCAAGAACACGAGAGAGAGAGTAATGTTGAATTTTTTCTGGAGGTAGGTGATGACATGGGCTAAAGAGATAAGTGAGGGGGCCCACATGGGGACCACAACCCACCAGGGCGCGCCCAGGTGGGTTGTGCCCACCTGGTGCACCCCCCTCTAATGTTATTTGCATAAAAAATTCTTAAATATTCAGAAAAAATCGTATTAAACTTTCAGGGCATTATGAGAACTTTTATTTTTGAGTCATTTTTTTATTGCACAGGAAATTCAGAAAACAGACAAGACATGGCATTTTATTTGATTTAACTAAGAAAAACAGAAAACAAACATTGGAAACAGAAAGTTGTGCTTACTAAATTCATCAACTCCATACCTCTCAAAAATGATCCATTAATAAGGTTGATCAAGTCTTATTAACAACCACTTTCGATTAGCATGAAACCGAAGAACTTTCGTAAAACACTAAGTTACCTCAACGGGGATATGCATGTCCCCCACAATAAGCATTTCATATTTATTTTTGGCAGTAGGTAGAGGTAGTTGAAAACTTCCAATAGTGAGTGTCGGAGATTTTTCAATAACATTAATACCATTCACTTGGAATTGTTTCTTCGGAAAGTGCACCGTATGCTCATTACCATTGATATGAAAAGTTACCTTGCTTTTATTGCAATCAATAACAGCCCCTGCAGTATTCAAGAAGGGTCTACCGAGGATAATCGACATGTTGTCGTCCTCGGGCATCTCAAGTATAACAAAGTCAGTTAAGATAGTAACATTTGCAACCACAACGGGCACATCCTCACAGATGCCGATAGGTATGGCAGTTGATTTGTCAGCCATTTGCAAAGATATTTTAGTAGGTGTGAGTTTATTCAAATCAAGTCTTTTATATAAAGAGAAAGGCATAACACTAGCACCAGCTCCTAAATCACACAAAGCAGTTTTGACATAATTTCTTTATATGGAGCAAGGTATAGTTGGTATTCCCGGATCTCCAAGTTTTGTAGGTACTCCATCCTTAAAAGAATAATTAGCAAGCATAGTAGAGATTTTAGCTTTCGGTATTTTTCTTTTATTAGAGATGATGTCTTTCATATATTTTGCATAAGGGGCCATCTTTAATATATCAGTCAAACGAGTGCGCAAAAAGACTAGCCTAAGCATTTCAGCAAAGTGTTGAAATTCTTCATCATCTTTCTTCTTAGTTAATTTAGGTGGAAAGGGCATGGGTTTTTGAACCCATGGTTCTCTTTCTTTTCCATGTTTTCTAGCAACGAAGTCTCTTTTATTATATCTTTTATTTTTAGGTTGTGGGTTATCAAGATCAACAGCTGGTTCTATCTCAACATCATTATCTGGTTATTTATCATTGTCTGGTTGAGTATCTTCATGAACATCATCATTATCTTTTTCATTATCACTAGGTGAATGTTCATTACCAGATTGAGTTTCAGCATCAGAGATAGAAACATCATTATCAGGAGGTTTTTCTATTTCAGGTTCACTAGAGGCATGCAAAGTCCTATCATTTTTCTTTTTCTTCTTCTTTTTAGACGGACTAGGTGCATCAGTGCTAATTCTTTGAGAGTCTTGTTCAATTCTTTTAGGGTGACCTTCAGGATAAAGCGGTTCCTGAGTCATTTTACCTCCTCTAGTTGCTACTCTAACAGCAAAGTCATTTATATTATTATTCATTTCATCAAGCAACTCTCTTTGAGATTTAGCAACTTGTTCTAGTTGAGTTTGAACCATAGAGGCATGTTTTCCTACACCTCTAACATCATTCGAGATTCTAAATAACAAGTCACTCAAGCGAGCAATCATATCAGAATTATATTTCAATTATTTCATAACATTTTCATTGAAGTGATCTTGCTTTCTAATGTAATTATCAAACTCATAAAGGCATTGACTAGGATGCATATTATAAGGATTGTCCCTTTCATTAAATTTCATTAAAGAATTTACCTCTACCACCTTGGGTGGTGGTGTGTCAAGTCCATGTATCTCTTTAATAGGAGGTAAATTTTTAACATTCTCTGCTTTAATACCTTTTTCCTTCATAGATTTCTTTGCCTCTTGCATATCTTCTGGACTGAGATATAAGACCCCTCTTCTTTGGAGTGGGTTTATGCGGTGGTTCAGGAAGAGTCCAATCATCATAATTTTTCAATATATTATTCAATAATTCCTCAGCTTGTTCAACAGTTCGTTCCCTGAAAACACAACCAGCACAACTATCTAGGAAGTCCCTAGAAGCATCGGCTAGTCCATTATAGAAGATATCAAGTATTTCATTTTTCTTAAGAGGATGATCAGGCAAAGCATTAAGAAAATGGAGAAGCCTCCCCCAAGCTTGTGGGAGACTCTCTGCTACAATTTGCACAAAGTTAAATATTTCCTGTAAGGCAGCTTATTTCTTATGAGCAGGAAAATATTTTTCAGAGAAGTAATAAATCATATCCTGGGGACTACGCACACAACCAGGAGCAAGAGTATTGTACCATATCTTAGCATCACCCTTTAATGAGAACAGAAATAATTAGAGAATATAGTAACAGCAAATTTTATCCTCATGAGCAAAAAAGTGTGGCTATATCATTCAATTTAGTAAGGTGTGCCACAAAAATTTCAGTTTCATTACCATGGAAAGGATCAGATTCAACCAAAGTAATCAACTCTGGGTCGACAGAGAATTCATAATCCTTATCATCAATAAAGATAGGTGAAGTAGCAAACTCTGGATCACATTTCATTCTAGCATTCAAAGATTTCTCTTTCAGTTTGCATAATAATTTCTTAAGATCATCTCTATCATTGTAGGCAAGAAAATCTCTAGCTGTCTCCTCATCCATAACATAACCTTCAGGTACCTTAGGCAATTCATATCTAGGAGAGCTAGGTCTAATAGGTGTTTTAAGATTTTTAGTTTCAGGCATTTCATCAATTTCAACAATTTCATCAATTTCAGCATTCTCAATATCTTTAGCTCTAGCAATTTGTTCATCAAGAAAGGTACTAGCATCATCATGAGTAGTATTTATAGAAGTAGCATCATCAATAACTTGCGACATATCAGGATTAATAGCATGTGGTGGTGTTGCAAGTCTACTCAAAACAGAAGGTGAATCAAGTGCAGAGTGTGATGGCAGTTCCTTACCTCCCCTCGTCCTAGAGGGAACGATCTTGGTTTTTGTATCCTTCAGATTCTTCATGATGATAAATTGATAATAATCCCAAGTGACTCAACAAATATAGCTATGCTCCCCGGCAACGGTGCCAGAAAAAGGTCTTGATAACCCACAAGTATAGGGGATCGTAACCGTTTTTTAGGGTAGAGTATTCAACCCAAATTTATATATTCGACACAAGGGGAGCCAAAGAATATTTGCAAGTATTAGCAGCTGAGTTGTCAATTCAACCACACTTGGAGATTAATTATCTGCAGCAATATGATTAGTAGCACAACAATATGATAGTTTTGATAGCAGTGGTAATAGTAATGGTAACAATGATAGCAATGATTTTGTAGCAGTTGTGACAACAGTAATAGCAATAGTAACTTAGTAGAAACAATATATGGAAAATTCGTAGGCCGTGGATCGGTGAATTCGTTGGATGATATTCATCATATAACAGTCACAACCTAGGGCGATACGACACTAGCTCCAGTTCATAAATATAATGTAGCCATGTATTCCGTAAATAGTCATACATGCTTATGGAAAGAACGTGCATGACATCTTTTGTCCTACCCTCCTGTGGTAGCGGGGTCCATAAGGAAACTAAGGGATATTAAGGCCTCCTTTTAATAGAGAACCGGAACAAAGCATTAGTACATAGTGAATACATGAACTCCTCAAACTACGGTCATCACCGGAAAGTATCCCGAATACTGTCACTCCGGGGTTTACGGATCATAACACGTAATAGGACACTATAACTTGCAAGATCGGATCTAGAACATAGATATAATGGTGATAACATAAATGGTTCAGATCTAAAATCATGGCACCCGGGCCCAAAATGACAAGCATTAAGCATGGCAAAGTCATAGCGACATCAATCTCAGAACATAATCGATACTAGGGATCAAGCCCTAACAAAACTAACTCGATTACATGATGAATCTCTGCCAACTCCCTCACTGACCAGCGAGCCTATGAAGGGATTACTCACTCCCGGTGGGGAGCATCATGGAATTGGCGATGGAGAAGGGTTTTGGTGATGATGAAGATTGAAGATTCCCCTCTCCGGAGCCCCAAACGGACTCCAGATCTGGCCTCCCGATGAAGAACAGGAGGTGGCGGTGGCTCCGTCTCAAGAAATGCGATAATTCTTTCTCCCTGATTTTTTTCTCCGAAAATAGGATTTTATAGTGTCGGAGATAGGGTCAGCGGGGCCACTAGGTGGGCACAACCCACCTGGGCGCGCCGGGAGGGGGGGCGCCCTGGTGGGTTGTGCTCACCCAGGGGCCCCCCTCTGGTGGTTCTTGGCTCCAGTATTATTCTTTTATTCCATAAAAATTCTCCAAAAAATTTCGTTCCATTCCGAGAACTTTTATTTCTGCACAAAAACAACACCATGGTAGTTCTGCTGAAAACAGCGTCAGTCCGGGTTAGTTTCATTCAAATTAGAGTCCAAAACAAGAGTAAAAGCGTTAGGAAAAGTAGATACGATGGAGACATATCACTGTTGATTGTGGATGTATTAAAGATTTTTCATCTAAGGCATTCTAATGCTGTTGCACAGCCAGTATACCAACGATGAAACTTGTTACTACCTTCAGATTTTTCGCATTGTTAATGCTTATAGATTACATACCTCACTTTCATGAGATAAGTCAATTTTTTTTGTAAGTGTCACAAAAATGCCAAGGCGCTGATGTCATTTTATTTTGGTTAAACTGCACAAAAATTATGAAGAGAAGAGGAAAAGTCAAGAGTGGGCACCTCCTCCTCTGGCTGTTTTCTTGATTCGTTTGATCAAGTTTTTATGTTTGAGCGATTTTCAAGATTGGGATAGCAATTTTTAGGTCCCCTCGAGTTTGAAATGATATTTACCTTGAAGGTACATGGTTTGCAATTTTTTTATACTGTCATTAGTTAATAATGCTAGTTACCTTCAGACTTTTTTATTTGGTTTAATGCTGTTGCACACCTAGTATACCAATGCTAAAACTTGTTACCTTTACATTTTGCATAGTTAATGCTTATAGAAATCTTCCAGTGCTAGCTTATGGAAATCTGTTCAGTAAAACCATTGTACTGTACCCCGTAATAAAAAAACTACTGTACTATTGCAATACCCACTGAATTAGTGTATATTTATACTATTCGAATGGTGTTGCATTAGCATATGGACATGTATAAGGTGTGGCAAGCTTTCCCAGATATGTGCTCAAGAAAACTACTACCTGTTTTTCTAAATACTAGACATTTGGGTACTTTAAATTGAATTGGGAAAACGTCTTATATTAAGGAACAGAGGGTGTAGAGTTCAATCAAATTATGCCGGTAAAGCTAGTCACACCTTTGTTAAAATTAATGTTCATGATGTTATCGGAGGAGGTCTGCATGTTTGTCTCTAATGCCTGTCGATTACATACCTGACATCATGATGTAATGGTAAGTCAGTTCTTTTTGTACAGTGTCACTAAATTGTCAAGGCGGTGATGGCATTTTATTTTAGTTGAACTGCACAAAATATGCTTAAAAGAATAGGAAAGGTCAGGAATGGTTCAATCTTTCAGAAAATACTATGTATGCCTTCCTGACATCAGCCGCTGTTACCTTATTTATTCCTTCAAACAGGTGGTTAGAAACAGTCTTGCTACCTTTTCCCATTAAGAAATTGGAATGCTTATATTTGTGAGTCTATGCTTCAACTAGTGCCACTTTTATAGTAATCACACTTTCAATATCTGTGTAAACAGGGATGCTCGATTTTACTGGAACTGCACAAAAAGTCCAAATGGTTCAACATTATGAGCATGTTTTCTTCCAAACCGTTATATCCAATTGATGGCACTATGAGCTGTTCATTACGAAGGTACATGGTTTGCTACTATCTTGCTACTCTTTTTGTACTATCATTAGATAGTAATATTAGTGCTTTGCATGTGATTTTATTGGCAGGGTGGACCTACATTGGAGGTGCAGGACATGATTCAATGATTGGATGCTCAATTTCGGTTGTATCAATTTCACCTCTTCCATCACTGCGAACATGGATATCCTTGGTCTGACGAAGAATAGGTGCTGTATTTCTACTCTATACCAGCAAATCAATTCAGTACGAAATTGTCCAGGGCAAAACATGACATTATCAAATTGTCCAGTGCAAAACATGATAGATGCTAAGCGGAAACGACTAGCAGAGACGTGTTTAAACCAAAAATACAAGGTGGGGTATATGTTTACTAGCTCCTTGATATTTGTGCAAACAGATGTCTGCTCATTGCTATTTGGCAAATAAACAAAGTGACCTCAATTTTGGTGGAACTGCACAAGAGAATAGTATAGTCACTGCATGCAGTGCCATTTGAAAATAGACACAGAAAGATTGGATAGTCACTTCATGGACTGCACAAAAGTAGTACTGTACTATTTATTGGCCAACACTAGGTGCTTCATTGCTTTGGTCTGATTATACAATGGCCATCATTTTGCCTAAGTTAAAGTTTGTATTCCGAAAATAGTCTCGCCGTGTGATCGAGAGAAGACCAAATCATATTGCAGTGGATGTTCCTCCATCATGTGTGGTTCATTCTCATGGTTCCAGCTGTTGGTGAAACCAATTATGTTTGCAAGAGGAAATGTAGACTTCACAAACAAATTTGTCTTTCACTCTGTACTGAATGTTGGCCCAGAGAATCATCCATGTTAGTAGCAAGAACATATGTTTTTTCTAGATCTTTGCTTTAGGAGCTACATATTTGTATATGATCAGTGAATCATTGAGATGCATTAACATGTTGATCTTATGTATCGAAATCGTACTAGTTGGTTGTGAATTTGGGCTACTAATGTGAACATATTACAATGCCAGAACTGTGAGTCTCGTGTGAACATTTCGAATGGGTCGGCTCTTACTAGTGTGCACAGCATGATCCTTATTTCTGTGTGCTCAGTGTTTACAAGTTACTAGCAGTTCCTTATTTCTGTTCGCTCAGTGTTTACAAGTTACTGATCGATCACTAGCTAGCCTACTAATATGCTCCTGGCAGTTTTAGTTGCGACGCAAGATCCGAAGGTGGCAGTTTTCTGAATAAAAATGACTACCTCTGAAGAAACTGACATGCTGTTCTGAACCATGCGAATATGAAGAAATTGCCAGCAAACGTTCGCAAATGCCTTATCTCCCAGCGAACGTTCATCAGCTATTGTGATCCTACACCTACACTATCCGACCGACTCGGTCCTACGAGAATAACCAGCGGATCACGCACGTACCTCATCTGGATGAATTGAGCGCACTCGTTTGACCGTCATGCCGATGTGCGACCCAGCATGGACAGGACGCACCACTGTCGGGACAGGACGGCACAGTCATAATTTCATTTTTCTAGTTTTCCAAGGCAAGCTGGTGCGCTAAGCCATGCCTGCTTATGCATTGAATTCCGATGACCGTGATGACCGTCGCGTTTCCCGCGACACGCTGGTTCACCTACCTTCCGCTTATAATTACTGGTTCCCGGCGTTCTACGGTGGCACCATCACCCAACTAGCCCTATCCTCATAAGCCCCCACCGACCCGACGTTGCCCGCCACTTGCCCTCGCTCTGGCCACGTCTGTCATGCCCCCGCCCGTTCGCAATAGGCGATGCCGGAGGTGGTCACCGCCGGAAGTAGTGTTCAGTTTTTCACCGGAAGGCAGACGGAGGGAGGAGGCATTCTATCGGTCTTGAGATGGCAATGCGAAGTATGAGAACTTGTTGGAGCGCGACCGCCTGGCAGAGGAGCAGCGTATCACCGATTTGCGCCCCCAGCGGGGCATGGAGCAGCAGCGCACTGACGCTCTAAGTCGCGAGCAGAGCGCCCGCAATTGGGCCGACTACATGGAGGCCGGTGCCCGGCAAATAGCCCTGGAGGATGTCGGGCACGCACGCGTTCGTGACACCGAATTTTACTACCAACTCGTCAAGTGGGTTTCCCGCTTAGAAGCCGAAGCTTCAATGGACCATGCCAGCATGGAAAGGGCCAACGCGCATGAGCAACGTGCCCTGTCGCACCTCTGGTAAGTCCGAGGTGAGGAGGAGGACGTTGGTGCCGGCGTTTAGCATGTACCATAGATGGCGGCCCGCATCGTCTAGTTAGCTAAGAGTAAGTTAGTAATTGTACACTACTAGAGTATTAGTGGGAGTAGATAGTTAACTTGGCTATGATGGTTGTCAATGTGGAAGTTCAGTACTCTATATCTGGATCAGACCTGTTACTTTGCTCTAAATGTTGAACTTTTCGTTTGAACGTATGGAATGGGCTGTTAATTTTTTTAAATGGGTTGTATTTGTCCGCCACGGGTTTACAAGCTGACCTATGGGCCTACTAGGTTGACGCGTACACAATCAGGAGATGATTATACATGGAGAGGATGACAGCAGGGACCTACCAGGGTCATGGCAGTACACAAGCATGTGCCTCCTTATTTCAGGCCAAAAAAATGGTTCCTCCTAATGGATTTCTGACATCTGGGTCCCATGCCATTGTCAACGTAGTCAATAAACGAGAAAATTGCACAACGAGCAGTTGACACCAGGGACCCAGCAGCTCGCCCAGTTCTTTTTGTTTTTGAGACGGAAGTAGGGTGTCAACCGGGCTGTGCGGGGCACTCTGGCCTGTCTAGCCAGCCTTTTATTTTATGTTTACCACAAGACCAGCCCAGTAGTTTTTTTTTCTTTCTGAAAATGGCTAGCCCAGTTTTTTTGTTCTTTTGCAGAATACCCAACCGAGGCCTACTTGCTTTTGTCAGCCCTACTGGGCTGCAAATCTTTCAAGATGAGGAGAGTTTCATTTTGCTTGCCCAGAAAATGGGCTATCAGTAATGAGAAATGGGCTGTACATTTTTAAAACACATCAAACCGGCAATTAGTTTCAATTTTTTTTCATTTCGAGATTTTAAATTCCATTGATTTTTATGCGTGGACAATTATTTGGATTTTATATTGATATATATTTATTTTTCAAATTAGTTTGAATGTGACTCAAAATTTCGTGATTAAAAACAGTTCGGACCGCACCGAAATATGCAAAATTTCAAAGAATTTTTTAACCATGGCCACAATATGGGCTGCAATGCTAACAAAAAGAATACTGGCTCCAAAAAAATCCTTAAGAATTAGCAAATGGGTTGTAAATTATTAGAAATAATGGCATATGGGTTGTATGCTGTTTTCCACATATTTGAGGCTGACTTGTGCGCCTACTATAGGTTGACGCGTACGCTTTCCTAAAAAAAAGGTTGACGCGTATGCTTTCCTAAAAAAAGGTTGACGCGCACGCAAGGCCGTGCCAACTTAGTCAACACATGAGAGCAGTGACTCTTGGATGTCCATCCAACGGCCGTCATGCTTCTTCAATGTCTACTCTTCCTGCTCCAGCCGCTCAAACCAGCGCCAGCGGGAATGCGTGCTCCCTCCTTCCGTGGCTGGCTTTGCTGCCGCGCAGGCCTACCGGCCCACCCTATCTCACCGCTGGCTAGGCCATCCCTCTACCAACCCGCACCTCCTGTTATTTTCTGACGACGACAGTCTCACCCCGCAACCGACCAGTCAACCCTCGTACTCCCCTCAGCATGGGCATGGACTGCTGTGGCTTCACCGGCTCCGGGTCATTCCCTTCCTGGGCCTCACCGTCGTCCACCGCGTTGCTGCTCTCGGCGCGGGATGGTCAACATGGTCAACAAACGACAGCCATCGGAAGAGGGATGTAAGTGGAGAGGCTGACAGTAGGGACCCACACAAGCAAGTGCCTCCTTATTACGCTGACTTGTGGGCCTACTAAGCTGGCGCATATGCAGGGCTTTGTCAACTTAGTCAACAAATGATTCTAGTAGCTGGACCATTGGATGTTAATCCAACAGCCGTGCTACTTCTTCAACCTGTGATCTTCTTGATCCAGCCGCCAAACCAGCGCCGGCAGGACCGCCTACTCCTACCTCCCGTGGGCGGCAGTGCTGCCGCGTAGGGCTCACCACCCCACCCAAATCCCACTGTCGGCCAGGCCTTCCCTCTACTCACCTACAGCCCATGTTATTCTCCAGCGACGGTAGCCTCACACCGCAACTGAACCAGTCAACCCTCATACTCCTGTCTGCGTGGGCCTCCACTGCCGCGTCTTCCCCAGTTCCGCGTCGTCCCCTTCCTAGGCCTCGCCGTCATCCACCACCTTGGTGCTCTCGGCGCGGCGTGGTCAACGTGGTCAAGGAACAACTTCCATCGGAAGAGGACTATACATGGAGAGGCTGACAGCTGGGTCCACGGCCGCAGCAAGGAAGTGCCTCCTTATTACGTGTAAAATAATTATTCCTCCACCTGACAGCAGGGACCCACCGGAAGGGACTGTGTATTTTGCGAAAAACCGTTTCCCCCCTGACAGCTGGGACCCACCAACTACATCTTCGCATGCAAGGAAGTGCGTCCATATTACGAGCAAAAAAATGATTCTCTCCCCTGACAGCTGGGACCCACCAGTTATATATTCGCATGCAAGGAAGTGCCTCCTTATTCTCCCTGATAGCTGGGACCCACCCGATCGAACCGTATGTAGGGTTGTCTATCTGGTCGCGAATGTGTACGTACATACTGGTCGATCGGTCTCTCTACAACAATGAACCATGGCGGAGCAAGCAGCGGCACGTGTAGTAGTAGAGCCCCCGACGTAGCAGTTCAGGCAGTCCAGTCAAAACCATGTACATGTACGTACAACCACATGCCAAAAAGTACGGCCACGTACGTACATACGGGCGGGGTCTCGAACGCGTACTCACGCATACGTACGGCCAGGGCTCATGTACATGGAGAGGCAATGGACGGCAGCAATGGCGTCCTATTCATCGGAAGCCAACCGGCTGGGTCAGAATGGAGAAACTGCGTCGTGTTCATCGGGAGGCAACAGAATGCGTCGTGTTCATCGGGAGCCAACCGGCTTGGACGGAACAGCCGAAATGGGGTCTGGCATACCGCAGAGCGGAGCAAACTGCCTTCTGTTCAAGTGCCTACGATCAAAACAGGGTGCTGTTCATCGGGAGGGGTGTGGCGTACCACAAAACAGGACTCGACGGGGGTACTGTTCATCCACCGTCTACTGCCTCGTTCCAGCCTCCACGGGCTACTGTTCATCCACCATCGACTTCCTCCAGCCTCCACATGGTACTGTTCATCCATCACATCTTCCTCCTGCCTGCACCAGCTAATGTTCATCCGTGGGCTACTGTTCATCCGCCTCCACCGGCTACTGCTCAACCAGCCCTCCACGGGGTTCTGTTCATCCACCCCAACCGGCTCGGCTGTGGCGGCCTCCTCTCGATCGGGGTCCTGTTCATCCAGCGGCAATGGCCTCTACACTACCACGGGGTCCTGTTCATCCAACCCCCACCGGGAATGTTCATCCAACCCCCAAAAACAGTCACTGTTCATCAAGAGGCAGCAGATTCGATCGGCTTCAGTTAGCAGCAGTAGCGAAGGAATCGCTGGGGTTCAGTTAACAGCCAAGGGATCGATCGGTCAGGTTCAGTAACGTAGCTAGTGCAATCGCTCGGGTTCAGTAAGCGAACGCCTCGCTCGGGTTCAGTTAGAGCCCAACGCCTCGCACACACGCGTGTACATCTATGAGAGAAACGCGCAAACCTCCGTACATCGCTCGGCCCCTACCACCCACCGTAACCGGGAACTCCCCGAAATTTTCCTCGCGCTCGCTTCTACCATGATTTTTTCCGTCATGGACGGCCCAAAGAATGTCATGCAGGTGCATGCCCGGCCCGCCCAGGACGAAAAGCCCATTTTATGTCATGATTTTTTGTCATAGAAGTAGGAGCCCACCACATCTATGATGATACCTGGTTTTGTCACAATTGTCGTCATAGAAGTGTCATAAGCATGACAATTTTTTTTTCGTTCGGCCCATAATGTCACGGATGTGCCTTTTTTTTTGTGTTGCATGCTGTCAAGCTCTTCTGGAAGAGGCCTAGCAGACACGTACACATACATCCAAGAACACGGGCCCACGTACGCCATTTGGGGACCATTTCAGGCTTCCGACGCGTGGCATAGGATTGATCCAAAAGAACTGTTTGCGATGAGCCAGAACAATAGAAACGGGCTTCGAGCCCAGAACCATCAATAAATTTTGACCTTGTTTCTCGTCACATTGCAGATTACAACGCAATAAATAATTGCAAATCTATTCACACTGATCAAACCAATATGTCTTCACACTTAGCACCGGGCTATAAAAACTACCCACTCAAAAATTACTTCACAGTTCCTCTCATCATCACCCACAAAACTGGTCTTTCCTGTCAAGTCGTTCCGCCATGACCGGTAGGAGGAGTTTCGGGTGGACATATAACTAGGGGGCAAAGACCAAGAACGCAGAAGCACTAGAGTGGTCCTGCCGCCACGCAGCAGCCGCAACAGAGATGTCCCGGCGTGCCGCGGAGCCCTCGAATGAGCTCTCACCGGCACGCGAGGGCTCTCACAAGCGCACTCGCTGCGTCAGCGATCGCGACGAGTTGGTGTTGCTGAAGTCCTTGGCCAGCGACGATGACATTCTCGCTGGCCTCATTAAGCAGCAGGAGCTGGTCGACGGCTTGATGGAGCTACTCGAGATCAGCAATGCCTCGGTTGAGAAGGCGACCGGCCTTGTCGAGCAACTCATGGGTGACAATGCGAAGCTCCTCAAGGCGCTCGCCGAGAAGGAGGAGGAGGCCACCAGCTGGAAGATGTTGCATGAGCAGAGGAGTGCCATAGGGATGACGCTGAAAGTGGTCGTCGAGGAACCAATGCGCGACTTGATTAAGCTCCGGATCAAGCGTGAGCAGGAGGTGGAGGAATCCATGGCTGCTGTCAAGCAAAGTCGTGAGGAATTGAAGAAGGAGCTAGAGGATGTCATCGCCCGGCGATCCATCGAGGAGTACAGACAGTAGCGACCCAGATCATTGTCTGTGATTTCCTTCTTCTCTTGCCCCCGTGTCTTCCGGGCTTTGCCGCATGTGGCATTTTAAATTATCCAGAATATGTAAGACAATTATTATCCGCGCCATTGTAAATTTTTCATCGTATTATCCGTTGCCATTTTATTTGTTGTCGTATTATCCGTTGCCATTTTATTTGTCATCGTATTATCCGTTGCCCTATGTGGCATTTAAATTATCCGAAATATGAGTTGAAAACACGAACAAAGCAAATGCTAATGTTGAGAGGGGCCATGGGATCACAAGCAAACACCCTCCGTCCAGGTGCTTTAATTAACCGCGTGTTAAACAGTGGCTCAGCCGCCATTAATGGAGAAGTTGTGAGCGAGGCGGGCGGCTGGTGGATGGAGGTCAAATAGCTCGCTTCCCGGTGAGCATGGGTGGCCTTGCTGCGACATGGATAGGATGCACGCGTCCCGTCAAGCCTACGCGGCGGACTGCTCGCACGCGTCCCATCGAGCCTACACAGCGGACTTCTCACGCTTGTCCCGTCTAATCAAACAGCTGCACGCACGCCACCGAGTATGGTTAAATTTTGGCACAAAATACAAAGATGACCAATGAACAAGGACGGAAGTAGTACTATCCCATAAGAAAAGAGGGATGTGGCCGCACTTAAATGGGTATGGGAACACACGGTTCATATAATACAACCATTTGCGATATTAACGTGTCAGCTATTTGTTTCAAAAGGACTTCGTTGGCTATTAATGTGTGCGCCTTGTCTCAAACTGGACGATTTTTTTACCACGACATATATGTGCCATGTCATGAAACCATGCCAAGTTTCATGTTTTTTGGGTGAGTTTTTGATTTACTGGGATTTAAAAACCAAAATTCTCAATGTTTCAGGACGACGAGACATTTTTAATTCATTCCCATTCCTTCAATGAGACCTAAACATGCGCCCAATGACACATGTATAATTTTTGACCCATTTTGCTTCACTGGAGCATGTGCTTGTAGTTTAAATTTGAATTATGGACTACATTAAATGCCTAGAAAACTCAATTAATATATAACATGGCCAAACGAACACTGAACAGTTTCAAATTCCAGCACAACACTCCTGTTATTCTATGTTGCCTGTAGAAAACAAAATTCATGGTGAGAAGAGGCAGCGATTATCGTTTCGCCCACAAGATGGTCATGTTTCCCTACCGGAACCACGAGGATTGTGAGAAGCTTCGGTTTGTAAGAGGCTTGTAATATAGCTTGGCCCAAATTGGACAATTTTTTTACCACGACATATATGTGCCATGTAGTGACACCATGCCAAGTTTCATGATTTTCTGGTGAGTTTTGGAATTACGGAGATTTAAAAACTGAGATTTGCAATGTTTGAGGCCGAGCCAGGACGCCGAGACGGTTGAATTCATTCCCATTCCTTCCATGGGACCTACACATGCACCCCAAGGACACATGTATGATTTTTCTAGCCATTTTGGTGCACTGGAGCATGTATTTGTAGTTTGGATTTGAATTATGGACATTAAATGCCTAGAAAACTCAATTAATGAATAAAAAAGGTCAAACAGACCCTGAATAATTTCAAAGTTTAGCGAGAATCTCCTGTTGTTCCATCTTGCGTGTAGAAGAAAATCCAAGGCTAGAAGAGGGAGCGATTATCGTTTCGTCCACAAGGGGACACGGTTCCCTATCGAAACCACGAGGGTTCTTGCGACAGGCTCTGGTTTGTAAGAGGTTTGTGATAAAGCTTGGCCCAAATTAGACAATGTTTTACCACGACATATATGTGCCATGACGTGACACCATGCCAACTTTAATGACTTTCTGGTGAGTTTTGGATTTACAGGGATTTAAATATAGAGATTCCAAATGGTTGAGGATGAGCCAGGACGCCGGTACGGTTGTAATTCATTCACATTCCTTGCATGGGACCTAAACATGCACCCAAGGACACATGTATGATTTTTCTAGCCATTTTGGTGAACTGGAGCATGTATTTGTAGTTCAGATTTGAATTATGGACATTAAATGCCTAGGAAACTCAATTAATGTATAAAAAGGTCAAACAAACCCTGAATAATTTTAAATTTCAGCACGAATATCCTGTCGTTCCATGTTGCCTGTAGAAGAAAATACAAGGCAAAAAAAGGCAGTGATTATCGTTTCGCCCATAAGGGGGACACGTTTCCCTATCGGAACCACGAGGCTTCTGGAGAGAAGCTCCGGTTTGTAAGAGGCTTGTAATAAAACTTGCCCCAAAATGCACAAATTTTTTTCCTCGACATATATGTGCCATGTCGTGACACCATGCCAAGTTTCATGATTTTCAGGTGAGTTTTGAATTTATAGGGATTTAAAAATCGAGATTCTCACGAAATGTTTTCAAATAGCACACGGTTCACTCACGAAAGCCGTCACTACAAAAAAAAAAGACACATCCGTGACATTTTGGGCCGAATGAAATTTTTTTCTGTCATGCTTATGACACTTCTATGAAGATATTTGTGACAAAACCCGATATCATCATAGATGTGGTGGGCTCCTACTTCTATGACAAAAAATCATGACGGAAAATGGGCTTTTTGTCCTGGGCGGGCCAGAGACGCAGCTGCATGACATTCTTTGGGCCGTCCATGATGGAAAAAACCATGGTAGAAGTGAGGGCGAGGAAAATATCGGGGAGTTCCCGGTTACAGTGGGTGGTCAGGGCCGAGCGATGCACGGAGGTTTGCGTGTTTCTCTCATACACATACGCGCATGTGTGCGAGGCGTTGGGCTCTAACTGAACCCGAGCGAGGCGTTCGCTTACTGAACCTGAGCGATTGCACTAGCTACGTTACTGAACCCGAGCGATCGATCCCTTGGCTGTTAACTGAACCCGAGCGATTCCTTCGCTACTGCTGCTAACTGAAGCCGATCGAACCTGCTGCCTCTTGATGAACAGTGAATGTTGTTGGGGTTGGAAGAATAGTTCCTGGTGGGGGTTGGATGAACAGGACCCCGTGGTAGGAGAGGCCGTTGCCGCTGGATGAACAGGACCCCGATCGAGCCGGTTGGGGGTGGATGAACAGGACCCCGTGGAGGGCTGGTTGAATAGTAGCCAGTGGAGGCTGGACGAACAGGACCCTGTGGAGGGCTGGTTGAACAGTAGCCGGTGGAGGCTGGATGAACAGGAGCCCGTTGATGAACAGTAGCTGGAGAAGGCAGGAGGGAGACGCCGTGGATGAACGGTCACAAGTGGAGGCTGGAGGAGGTCGACGGTGGATGAACAGTAGCCCGTGGAGGCTGGAGCGAGGCAGTAGACGATAAATGAATAGTAGCCCGTGGAGTCCTGTTTTGCGGTACGCCACACCCCTCCCGATGAACAGGACCCCATTTCGACTGTAGGAGGTCGAAGAGAAGTCCGTTTCCTCCGTTTTGCGGTACGCCACACCCCTCCTGATCAACAGGACCCTGTTTGTACCATAGGAGGTCGAAGAGAAGTCTATTTCCTCCGTTTTGTGGTACGCCAGACCCCTCCCGGTGAACAGGATCCCGTTTCGACCGTAGGCACTCGAAAAGAAGGCCGTTTCCTCCGTTCTGCAGTACGCCAGGCCTCGTTTCGGCTGTTCCGTCCAAGCCGGTTGGCTCCCGATGAACAGGACGCATTCCGTTGTCTCCCGATGAACGCGACGCAGTTTCTCCATTCCGACCCAGCCCATTGGCTGCCGATGAACAGGACGCCATCACTGCTCTCTGCTGCCTCTCCATGTACACGAGCCCTGGCCGTACGTATGCGCGAGTAGGCGTTTGAGACCCCGCCCGTATGTACATATGTGGCCGTATTTACTTTCTTGCACCCTGGCCGTACGTACATGTACACGATATAGACGGGACTGCATGACATGCTACGTCCGTGCCTCTACTACGACACGTGCCTTTCCTTACTCGGCCACGGTTCATCGCTGCAGCATGCAGACAGATCGATCGACCAGTATGTACATAGACGTTCGCGACCAAACAGACAACCCTACGTACGGTTCGACCGGGTGGGTCCCAACTGTAAGGGAGGTAAGGAGGCACTTCCTTGCGTGCGAAGATATAGCTGGTGCGTCCCAGCTGTCAGGGGGAGAATCATATTTTTTGCCCATAATATGGACGCACTTCCTTGCGTGCGAAGATGTAGCTGGTGGGTCCCAGCAGTCAAGGGGGAAACATTTTTTTCATGAAATATGGTGGCCCATCCGGTGGGTCCCTGCTGTCAGGTGGAGGAATCATTATTTTGCGCGTAATAAGGAGGCACTTCCTTGCTGCGGCCGTGGACCCAGCTATCAGCCTCTCCACGTATAGTACTCTTCCGATGGAAGTCGTTCCTTGACCATATTGACCATGTCGCGCCGAGACCACCAAGGCGGTGGACGACGGTGAGGCCTAGGAAGGGGATGACGCGGAGCCGGGGAAGACGCGGCAGTGGATGCCCACGCGGAGAGGAGTACAAGGGTTGACTGGTTCGGCTGCGGTGTGAGGCTGCCGTCACCGCAGAATAACAGGGGTTGTGGGTGAGTAGAGGGATGGCCTGGCCAAAGGTTGGAGTAGGGTGGGGCGGTCAGGCCTGCGCGGCACCAGAGCCGGCCACGGGAGGCAGGAGCAGGCGGCACGACCGGTGCTGGTTTGGGCGGCTAGAGCAAGAAGACCAGAGGTTGAAGAAGCACTACGGCCGTTGGATGGACATCGTACGGTCACTAGACCTAGAATCGTTCATATTGACTAAGTTGACAAAGCCCTCCGTCCGCGTCAACTTAGTAGGCCCACAAAGTCAGCCTCCCACTATGGTGGGTCCCAGCTAGCAGGAGGAGTATTCATTTTTTTGTGCTTAATAAGGAGGCACTTCCTTGCGTGCGATGATATAGCTAGTGGGTCCGAGCTATCAGCGGGGGGAATGTTTTTTTCGTGAAATACAGAGGCCCTTCTGGTGGATCCCAGCTGTCAGGTGGAGGAATCATTATTTTGCGCATAATAAGGAGGCATTTCCTTGCGTGCGGCCGTGGACCCAGCTGTCAGCCTGTCCACATACAGTCCACTTTTGATGGATGTCATTCGTTGACCACGTTGACCACACCGCGCCGAGAGCACCAGGGCGATGGACGACGGCGAGGCCTAGGAAGGGAACGACACGAAGCCAGGGAAGACTCAGTAGTTGTTTCCCATGCGGAGGGGAGTACGAGGGTTTACTGGTTCGTCTGCCGTCGCCGGAGAATAACAACAGGAGTGGGTGAGTAGAGGGATGGCTAGGCCAGCGATGGGAGTACGGTGGGGCGGTGAGGCCTGCGCAGCAGCACAGCCTATTGCGGGAAGAGGGAGCAGGCAGTCCCGCCTGCACTTGTTTGAGCAGCTAGAGTAGGAAGAGCAGAGATTGAAGAAGCACGACGGCCGTTGGATGGACATCCAACAGTCACTGCTCTCGTGTGTTGACTAAGTTGACACGGTGTTGCGTGTGCGTCAACCTTTTTTTTAGGAAAGCATATGCGTCAACCTATAGTAGGCGCACAAGTCAGCCTCAATTGTGTGGAAAATAGCATACAGCCCATCTGCCATTATTTCTAATAATTTACAGCCCATTTGCTAATTCTTAAGGATTTTTTTTGGAGCCCATATTCTTTTTGTTAGCATTACAGCCCATATTGTGGCCACCGTTAAAAATTATACGAAATTTTGCATATTTTGGTGCGGTCAACTGTTTTTAATCCCGAAATTTTGAGTCACATTCAAACTAATTTGAAAAATAAATTTATATAAATATAAAATCAAAATAATTGTCCACGCATAAAAATTAATGGAATTTAAAATCTTGAAATGAAAAAAAAATTGAAACTAATTCCCGGTTAGATGTGTTTGTACAGCCCATTTCTCATTACTAATAGCCCATTTTCTGGGCAAGCCGAATGAAACTCTCCTCATCTTGAAAGATTTGCAGCCCAGCATGGCTGACAAAGCAAGTAGGCCTCGGTTGGGTATTTCTTTAAAAAAAGTAGAACTGGGCTAGCCATTTTCAGCAGGAAAAAAACACAACTGGGCTCATGATGTGGTAAACATAAATAAAACCCTGGCTAGACGGGCCATAGCCCCGTTGTTACCCTGATCCATCTCTAAAACTAGTATAAATAACAACTGCTTGTTCCTCAAAAAAAAGTAAATAACAACTGCGCGACCCGCTGGGTCCCTGGTGTCAGCCGCTCATTGTGTAATTCTCTCGTTTATTGACTACGTTGACAATGGCGTGGGCCCCAGATGTCCAACCATTAGGAGGAACCATTTTTTTGGGCTTGTAATAATGAGGCACTTGCTTGCGTACTGCCATGACCCTGGTGGGTCCCTACTGTCATCCTCTCCATGTACAGTCATCTCCTTGTTCCTCTCGGTTGTTGACGACGTTGACAACGCAAGAGGGCGGCGCACCACGCACGGCGAGCGAACCAAGGCGGAGGATGACGGCAAGGCCTCAGATGGAATGAACAGGAGCCGTGGAAGCTGCGCCGGTCCAGTTGCAGGCGGAGGGGAGTACGAGGGTTGACTGGTTCAGGTGCAGGTGCGTGTTGGGGCTGACGTCGCTGGAGAATAACAGGACGTGTGGGGGAATAGAGGGAGGGACTGGCCAACGTTGGAGGGTACGGTAGGGCGGCAGAGGCGCAGCCAGCCGTGGGAGGCGAGAGCATGCGGAACCGACGGGGTGGTTTGGTTTGGGTGGCTGGAGGAAGAAGACAAGAGATAGAAGATACACGACAGATGTTGGATGTCAATCCAACGGCTGGTAGGCAGAATCGTTTGTTGACTAGCTAGTAAGTCGACGATAAGCTTTTTCCTCATGGGTCCCAAATGTCAGAATCCAAATCTGTCACGGTCATGCAGCCTTTCTTATGAAAATTTACAGCCCATTTGGTGTGCTAGTTCAAAATAAGTTTGTGGGTGCTGGTGGGGGCTAATCACTTGGGTTCTATAATGCATAGTGAGCTCAAGCAGCCGGCGAGAGTGATGTTATTTCCCTTGGTTGGATTTTTTACAATATTTCACTCTTAATTAAACAAATGGCAAGCCATTTGCCTTGTTTCAAAGAAAATATGACAGTCACAGCCGAGTTGAAAAGGGCAACAACATCTAACTCCAGCTTACAAACTGTATAAACGCATGAGGGTTAATTGTTCATCAGGTTTAGACAAAACCCAGATTGAAAAGGGCAACAACATCTAACTCCAGCACTGTTTTCGGCAGTCACAGTCAAATGGATCGGTCAGGTCCATAGAATGAACATCCTGGGTCGTAAAATTTACTGGATTATGACCACAAGATGTTGTAAATAGAAGCCCGGCACGTTCAGAAGCTCTTTTGTCCACCTAAAACTCCTTTTTTAGCTCTTCGACATACCCATCCGTCAAAACCATGCTGCTGATAAACTTAAGCCTGATGGACAATAGTAACCTCGCATTCAGCAGGAAGAATGTGACAAATCTAGTGTTTGCATGGTTGGCTACATATCGTTCCAGCGTTATTGTCTTCAATCGAATGTCATGAGAAGTGAGAAAATCCTGGTGCTTACAAATCCACCGATTGGTTATAACTTTCTTACCCCGTCCTGTTGCCTAAATAGACATGAAGATTGAAAACAGTTAAGGACTAAAAAAAGAGTGTCGAAAGAGCAACAGCTGAACGGTTAATTCTAGTACACTATATGAGGGCTTCCAATGTGTGTGAAATTATCACATTTATATACAACTTCTCCAGACATGGAAAGCATTGCAGCAAGCCAATAATCTTGTTCAGATCAAAACTATTCATTTGGATATATAAGAGCTTTACAAAATCCAGCACCATTGATAGGCTATCCATGGAGAAACTCTTCATTGAGCATAGAACATAATATTAGTTCAAAATGTGTACTCCAAGATGATATATAACTTATGCACAAAAATTTAAAATGTAGCTTATGGTTACAAGTGTAGATGATAATATACAGTACCTGAAGAACTGTGGAGCCAAACACCATCTTGAAATGAGCACAGAGATCATGTATTACACCCAAGGTCTCCAGTTTAGGCGCAGAGATGACGGTTATTTACGACGGTGAATAACTAGAATCAAGTATCAACCTTTGAAGTGAAGGGGCATCTTGGATGATGAGCTCCCTTCCGTCAAAAGAAATTCCAATTCTTACAAGGTTAGGTGACTTTATTTGGAGACAATCGATTCTAACTGTGAAAACAAGCACCAAGCACTCCAGGGCAGGGCAACTGGAGTGGATGATGCTGTGCAATGAGGCCTCCAATATACGAACCCGCACAAGTGAAAGTTTTTTGAGAAATGGGAGTCGAAGGTTTAGTACCAAATTGTCTGGTAGGCAGCACAGTGCAAAGGTGGCGGTGTGGAGAGAGGAGGAAAACCGCAAGATGGACATCTGTGCTGAGGGCACAAGTACATGGCGTTCGGTATCTGGTAGGTGATTTCCTGGGGAATAGTAGAACTCAAGCAGATGTAGTTCTATGAATTCAGGGGATTTCAGCTAGGCGTCCACCGTGCAGGGCATGGTATGCTTGCTCAGGTAGGATGACGGGATGCAGAGGCTTTGAACGGAGCCCTGGTGGGAGGAGATGATGGCTCTGGGGAGTTCAAAATCATTAAAGAGAGATAACTGATGACAGTCGAGATTAAGGGGCACAGCGTGCCATAGAGGGCGCCACCGAATTGAGAGGACTTGGGTGCGGCAGCAATCCTTGGTGGGGAGAAGCGAGATGATCTCCCCAAGGATGGCGTCCGGGAGATCGCTGATGCGGTCCACCCGAGATTCTACAGGTTCCTGGGATCCGGTGGGGGCAGGCTCGCTGCTTCTCCCCGCGCTGCCGGGTGCAGGATCTACAATAGGCGTCGCCGTTGGTGGGAGCCTCATCTTCTTGGCGCTCACGGATTTGAGCAGAGTAACGAATGACGAGCCTAGTTGTAGTGCGAGTGAAGAAGAAGGGGAGCTGGGGTTTTTCTGTAGTAGTGAGGAAGAAGGGGAGCTGGGGTTTTCTGTAGGAGTGAGGTGAGGAATTTGGGGGTACGAGTGGAGCGAGTTGACGTGAGGTGGGTGGGAGTGAGGAGGAAGAAGAGCACCCAGGTTTTTTGGGGGGCGGTGTGCTGGGTAGCGCCTCTCATTAAGTAAATATATGGGCTTTTGAATTGATTTTATTATTTACTAGGGTGGATGGGCTGTTTTGTCTTGGGCCCAGAGAAGCAATTACTACTAGTACAGTGGAGACACTCTACAGCTACCCAGAAAAACAATTACTACTAGTACAGTGGATACACTACCGCTTCTGGCTTCTCCGAGGTCATTGAAATGTCTCCCTCTACTAAATGTCATTTTACTTTTGTTCACCGACATGCGGGCCATGCAGCACGCGGGCCCAAATGCTATCCACCAAATTAGAAGGCAGTATGCAGGTGGAGAGTCACCCTGGTCGTAGCGCGGCAGTAACAAGCCGTCGTATCACAAAACCCCACCTCCCCGCAGTCTAAGTTTGACGGACGAAGCAACCATTATTTCACTCTTCGCTGAATCCCCTTCTCCCTCACCGTCTTCAAGAAAGCCAACAATCGCATCTACCACTGTTCTTCTCTCCCAACGAAGGGAAGGTAAGCAGATCCATGATGTTGGTATATTTTCGTTCAGAAAAAAAAGAACTTTTGCAAAGCAGTAACCGATCCTCACTCTCTTTTTTGTTTCATTGTCATTGCGATTGTGTTTTCCTTTCAGTGGTCTCCTAGTATTTGTCAGTTTCATGATGGACCAAGGAGAACCAGGCAAAGATCTGCCGATGTTGGAGCAGACATGGTAGGCTGATCCCCACGATACAGAGAGCTCCAAGAAGATGGAGGCAGCCACCGAGCCGACCCCAGATACGCTCACGGCCACTATTAAGATGGTCAATGCCCCGTTTGAGGTTACAGCCCACGTGGCCCTGCAGGAGCAGTTTTCCTCCTTCGAGGATGTGTCCCCCCCACACTGAGCTGCCCAAGGTGATTTTCTTCTTTGCCGATCTCGATTGTGGTTTTTCATCTAAGTATGTGGTGATAAATAATGCAAAA
Source organism: Thinopyrum elongatum (assembly GCA_011799875.1). NCBI lineage: Eukaryota > Viridiplantae > Streptophyta > Magnoliopsida > Poales > Poaceae > Thinopyrum > Thinopyrum elongatum. The sequence goes on along the minus strand of CM022302.1, from coordinate 492,334,410 downwards.
TTTTATTAGCTTCGATGCCATGCTACCTTCCCTGTCATGCCTACTTTTGACTCTACATAGTGGTTTAAATAACTTGTGTTTCTTATATTGGAAAGTAATTCAGAATTTGTTTCTGTTTTAGTTAGAGACCTGATGCAGACAAGGATTGTGTGGTTGTACATGTCACTCGCTATGAGGCGGATGACCTGAATATACGCACTGGGAAAACAGAGTCCTTAGGCTGTTGGATCCTGGTAACCATTTGCACTTTTACCAATGTCGAGATGTATTCCAGCCTCACTGTTGTCAGGCGTGTTGTCCAGGGTGTACTGAAGCACAAGAAGTACAAAGCTACTCCTTCATTTGTGAGGCATACTGGTCTTGTCAAGCTTACACAGGAAGATGACGTGGCATGCCTCCACAAAAAAGTTTATGAGTGGCAAGGCCATAAGGTTATCTTCAGGAAGGTTCACAGGATTGAGCTGCTGCCGGACGTCCTCGATGATGTTCATGGCAAGGTCCGTCTTTTTTCCATCCCAAATTAGATCGAGGCATGAAATAGTTGCCCCAGCTAGTGTTTAATAGTAGTTTGGATTGTGTCTAATTATCCGAACCTTGCCTATTATCGAGCCCTCTAGGGCTAGTACTCTGTTTGAATCCATCTATGGGAACTGCTGCTACTTATGTGTGCCCATGAATCATGTGAGAACCATCCTAATTGTTGCTGAAATAGATGCGTCCTCACTAGTTTTTTCATGTAATATGGCATGGTAAGACATAAGTTGTCATGGTTTATCATACGAGCAGTGTGTGTTTGATGAAATAGAGTACTCATTCAAGAACTGTGCGCCGACGTATACATAGGGTACGTAAGGCTGGTTAAGTACTTGTAAACACTGTTGGTGCTACCCCACTTGTAAGCAGTTGTGCAAAACATGGCACATTGGCTCAGCTCGCTTCAACACTAGAAAAGTCGGCTATCGACCAGCTAACAATCAATAATATGCTGTCTGACATATAAGCAACTACGTATCTTGTTACAGTGGTTCATGCAGTTAACTGAGGCCACAATGTAAATTCCAAACATTCACACGCTAGTCCAGCGTTCATGTGGAACATTCACATTAAACTCGGCTTCATAAAATACTTGAAAAGCATAAGTTAAGCAATTTTATACATCTCAATGATTCATAGAACATAACAAACATATACTAGTTCACAGCAAAAGACAAAGTTGTGAGAAGGTTTACAAATTAGGAAAAATCAAGCAAGGCTTCTCTGAGCAAAGGGCCTCCCTAGGCAGGCTTTAATTTCCTGGAGTTCACTCTGGTTTTTCTTGTTGCCACCATCCAGGGTTAGGTTCTCTCATTCCAGAATAACCAATTATAATTGTTTTCTCAGTTGGAATGCTGAACTGAACCATGTAGTGTACTGACCATCTGAACTTCTTGTGCAGTTCCACTAAATTTAAGCACCGCTATTTGCATAAATAAGCAGACCACAATGCCTCTTATCCGCGCACCTGTCCCAAAAACCTCCGTGCAGCCATGCCAGCTAGTCCTCGGTCCATGGATGAACTGGGAGAAAGTGCATTCCCGACTATGATGCAGTTGTTTTTGCTCGTCGCTGCACTGAAATCAGGAAGTAAAACATACGAATCAACTTCTTTTAGATTGCGTTGGTCATTCTACCTAGTTACTACCAATGTAGGAATACCTCGAAGACGGGTGGTTAGACGACGGCAGCTAGGAATAGCCATCTCATTTTGTGTAGTTCTACTAAAACTGAGGTGTGTACTTTTGATTGCGCAGATAGAAACGATATGGAGACAGACATCCCTGTTTGTGCAAATATGAAATACGGTTATTTAAACAGTGACAGTTATTTGCAGTGGCATAAGATTAACAACAGCATCTATTGTGTTATAATTGGCACTACATTGATAGTATGAAAGTGCCGTTACGTAAGTAGCATCACATCACATCAACACTTCCACTAGATTAACATGCAGAACAGTAGCATTAGTATTATTGTCATGAAAGTAGCACATGGTCAGTAAATGTGCAATCAAATTTGTGCAGTTCCACTGGGATGAAGCAATGTTAGCGGTGTGAGATTTAAGTGTAACTGCAAAAACACAATTCATGGGAAATAAAGCAAGACGGAAGCACTTCATAAAATGGTGGTGGCATTGCTTCAATTTATCGACGGCACTAGACCATTACTTAATAGTGACATTAGGTGGCATTGCTTCAATTTATCGACGGCACTAGAACATTACTTAATAGTGACATTAGGTGGCATTGCTTAATGCTTCACGTGATTTTACATTAACGGTAGCGATATGGGCGTAGGGACAGTAGGGGCATAAAGTGGTGAGGCAGATGTGGTTACCGAGAGTGGCAAACACTCAGGCAGCATGTCTGCATTTGTCCCATTTTTTATCTCCTCGGCGACATTTTCCTATGTGAGCACAGGAAATCTAGACCTGCTCGTTCTCATTTGCGTTGTCCCCCAACACCCCTCACTTTCTTTCCTTTTTCGACCAAGAGACAGGTCCACTTCCCCCCACCCTTCGCCATCCACCACGCTTTCTTCGCCTTTTCAGCCAAGAGACCGGTTGGGTAGCCAGTATCTATTACTTTCCCCCATTTCCTCTTAGAACCAAGTCCTAGATTCATGCTACAGCTTTCCCACTTTCTTCCCTCTTTGAACGAACTCTTAGATTCGACTGTATGAACTAGCTTTACCTCTAAAAATAGTAAAAGTCTAGGTGGCTTTGGAATAGCCGACGGAAGTAGAAAAAGATAAACTCGCAGCCACATGGGGAGCTGGGGCAATAGAGCAAGGCAGGTTTCGAAGGAATATATACCTGAGGGTCGTCGGCATGTGGCAAATATGGTGTCGGGAGGCCGCATCTTGGCCACAATACCCTAGGGAGGAAGAAGGGGTCGGAGGCCCTCTCGAGCCGGTGCTGTCTCGGAGAGAACGGCACGGCCGCCGATCGGGACACGCGGGCAGCTGTTGGTCTCCTCCCTCGCCGCCGACGACCGCATGAACGATGCACCTACACCACTGCCCCGGTCGAGGTGGTCCAGCCAGATTTGTGACCAGCCGTAAGCAGAGAGAGTGTGGCCACCTATGTCTTGCTTAGATCTTGAGAGCATGAGAGAGTGAAAGAGAGGAAACCCTCGTAAAGCAAGCGCCAAGGCTCCTGCTTATATATAGTGGAGTGATTTTGTTGTACCAGCCGTTATTGAATTGAATACGCGAGAACCACTATTTTCATTTAAAGTTCAAGTAAAAATAAAACTCGATCAATAACGTGCCACCGCGTCCAGGACGCACAATACTGTATCATTCATGTGCGGTCCCCGATCCTCCATCAAGTTGAAAACTAGACTAGTCAAAATGTCAATTGGGATGCCTCTTTGTAAACAAATGCGCTCCTAGCTTCAAAAAAAGTGCTCCTACGTGTACCCGCGAGTGGGTGTGAGAGAACTAGTGCATGCGTGCACCGCTTCTCTTCGTGAGAGTACAATATACTACGCCCAAAGAATGTTCGCCACAAGAGTAATAGTATAAGTGTGTGATGTGTGAATTAAAATAAAAGGTGTGCGACGTCTTTTATTTTTTAGAAGTTCTGAGGGTAGGGTGTGAAGAGCACATATGTGTGTGATGTCTACCTACAGATAGACGGTGGGTGCAAGGGGACTCGAGAGAGTCGTGACTTGTGAGGGTGCGTGTGTGCGTGAGAGAGAGGGGGCATGTATCAATGCAATGCATGTGTCCGTAAATCATATCTGATAAACGTTCGCCAAAAGCCGTTTCCTGACGAATGACGTAAGAACCGTTAGATCGGCATCCGACAGTGTCAGTTTTGCCATGTCATTTAACAAAACAACCACTCCTCCGACACACAAATCTTCCACGTGAGTGTTAGCAACTGCCGTATGCTCCTCCCTCCGTTCCAAAATGTAGTGCATATAGCTTTATTGAAAATTTGAACCTCGCAAACTTTTACCAAGTTTTAGTATACCAAAATGCACATATAGAATACCCAGTATATATCATTTCATTCATCTTCAAGAGGTAACTATAAAGATGGGGGAGTTGTGTACAAAGAAAGACCATCGTATCACCTACAACAATTTCAACCATCCTTTGGAGTGGAGGAATATCATAGGAACTCTATATGTTATGATTTTTATAGGATTTTTTCCTTTAGAGCCAATTGGTTCATAGGAATAGATTCATATACTCCACATTTCAAAGGAAAATAATCATGATATCATTTTTATAGCTTTAGAGCCACTTGGTTCATATGAATGGATTCCTATACTCCCACAATTTCAAAGGAAAATAAAAATTAGTGTATATTCAATAGAAAAGTTCCTATGATGTGAACCAAATGACATCTTTTTTCTAATCCCTCCTCATAGGAATTGAGATACATGTCATCTCTAGATTCAATAGAAAAGTTCCTATGATGTGAACCAAATGACATCTCTTTTCCAATCCCTACTCATAGGAATTGAGAGACATGTCATCTCTTTCCCTAGAACTTCCATGTATACATCTTCTATTCCTAAATAGCTAGTACAACCCACTAGTAGCTTTTTTCCTGGACATGCAACTATGGCACAAGAACACGTCATGTATGCAAGTCATAAATCACATTGTTTTTGTACTCTATGCATGCAAGCACCACATCATCAATTCGTGCATGTTACTCATAAGTTATTTCTTGCATTAGATTTTGTATTGACAATGTTTGTGTTGGTCACGTGCACACATATGTAGTTCACATTCACATTTTTGTTAGAAATGTCATTCTTTTAACTGCAATTCATTTTTTCTCTTTGTATTACATTTTCATTTTAAGCATACATTCACTTCCCATTAGTTATAGATGTTTTTGGAGGAGCTTTTATGCATTATTTTGAGTAGCAAATTTCATGCGGCCGCGGGTATATCAAAATGCGGGGCCCATGTGTCATTGCCTTTCGGTCGAACCTATGTCCACAATATTTTGTACTACGTATATCTCCACTGGTCCCCGAACCCAAAATGTTGCCTCGTTCCCGTAAAACCAAGCAGCCAACCCATGTTAAGGCATCGACTCGAACTCAATCCCTCTCCCGTTTACTACGCCGTTGCCCCGCACGCCGTAGTACTCCTACAAACCCTACCCGCCGCACGCATCATCGGTTTTCTTCAAGAGGACGTGGGAGAAGCGGATTTGTAGTGGAGGATCCTACCCTAGGGTGCCCTAGGTAGCTACCGCATGCATCATTGGTTTTCTCTTTTCTTTATGCTCTTGCGCCCTAGAGTAAAATGATGGTTGCTTCGTCCGTCCAGCTTAATGCGGGAAAGGTGGGGCTTTGTGATTTGACCCCTCATCGCTCATTTACTACTATTGTGGTGCTACGACCGGGGTGTCCCTCCAAGTCCAACCGCTGCTCTGAACTGTAATTTGGTGTATCGCACATGGAACAAGATGGTGGATGAGCCACATGTTGGCCAAAGGGGTCCTGTTAAGTGTGTCGCCATTTCGTGTGCGGACTGACCCTGCTTGAGTTGCTACGCCAACACGACAGGAGCAGCCTACCACTTGGTTTTTCTCCTTGGTGAATCCTGACTATATTGATCTAAAAAGATACTACTCCCTTCGTCTCGGTTTATAGGGTGTGCACGTAGTTCTAGGTCATCCATTTGACTAACTAAATATGAGTTACTATGTCACAAAAAGTATATCATTGGATTCTTAAGCGGATGTAGTTTATAAACATATATTGTTCATCACATATATAGCTAGTTAAATTCTCAACCTAGAACGACATGCATGCCCTGTAAACCGAGACGGAGGAAGTAGTAAAATGAGGTGATTTTACCGAGCGGTGGGCGGGGGAGCATGGCCTATCATGCGGTCCCACGTGTCATGATGTACCAAGGCGATGCGCGTCCCTCTTGAGGCAGAACAATGGCAGAAGCAATACGTGGTTTTCTTGAAGGAGATGATGACGAAGCGGATTCAGCGAAGTGTGAAATAATGGTTGCTTCGTCCATCTGGGAAGGTGCGGCATTGTGATTTGACGTCGCATTGCTCATTACTACTACTGGAGCGCTACGACTGGGGTGCGTCCCCCTGCTGTTCTGCACTGTTATTTGGTGCATGACACATCGACCCGGTTGCTATATGTCCCACATGTCGGTGAGAGGAAGTATATAATTTATGAAAGCGAGCGTCTCCACTCTTTCAGTACGACGGAGGAGTACAAGACACGGCTTGGTTTTTGCTGCTTCACGTGATCCATCGATACAAACGCGGACTAAAAAAGGCGAGGGTGGGTCTTTTCCCACGTGGTAGGCAGGGGAGTTTGGCATAGTCTGTTCGAGGCAACGAGGCAGGAAGGGAAACAAGTAAATAAAGGTTGAGCGACTTAGTTTTGGGAAAATCTGATTTTACGGAGTACGTACCCACTATGGAGGTAGTACTACTTACTACTCCCTGCTTTCCGGTTTATAGGGCTCATCTAAAAAAATTCATTTTTCCGTTTTATAAGTCTCAATTCTACTAGTAGTACCATCACATGTTTGGATTTCGAGGTGCATTAAATCACCCGATGCAAGCAGTATCAAGAGAAAACTCACCAATGCATGTAGAAGTTCATGGAAATTTAGTGGTCATGCATGCATTCATTGTAATTAATGCATCGGTAAACATAACTTCTTGAGAAAAATGAGCGTACTAATTACTTGTGCAAACTACGAAATTAATTCCACCACTCACCGTCTACCTTGGTTGGAGAGATTTTGAAATTGAGCCATAAACCGAAAAGGAGGGAGTAGTAAGATAGCCTAGGGTAGCTTGCTGCACCATGGACTCCAAGGAAATTGTTGTAGTACTACTCCTATGTACCACTGTACTACTCCTACTACTAAAATACATATATTTCAAACAATATGATAATCTCTCTAACCAAGGTAGGGACGAGGAGTAACGGAGGGAGTAGTAAAGTTTTCTCCTCATCCTGCGAGGCACCGCGCGCGTGGGCGAGGGAACGGGCGTAGGCGTAGTAAGCAAGCTTCTCCTCGTCCTGCGACTCTGCGAGCCACCGCGCCCGTGCACGGGGGAGACGGTGTACTAAGCAAGCTTCTCCTTGTTCTGCAAGTTGATGGGACACATCAAAAGTAATACGTACAGAGTATCTCCAGTGTATAGAGCCTTGCCTCTAAGGTAGGCCCCACATGGTTTGCCTCTTATCAAATAAAAAAACCACAATGTACAGAGACTCTAACCAGCCTCTAAGGTGGGCCCTAGCAGAAATTTAAAAAGTATTGATTAGAAACACATTTGTCCAATCATTATTATTTCTCTTGTACTCCTACTTTCTTATGCTTCCTAAGGCTGACAATTGGGACCAGATGGATTGTTACATTGTTAGAGGCAGCCTCTAAGGTTAGACGCGATGGTAGCCAATTTTTTGTTAGAGGCAGTTCATGCAATATATAGAGGCCTGCCTCTAAGAGGAGAGAGGGCTTAGAGGAAACAAAAAGCATACATTGTGGATGCCCTAAGTGCCTACTTTCTGGTCTATATGACTCAATTTAAAATCCACAATGCATCCATAATAGATGCTGAGTGGTGGAATAAGTTTGTTACTTCCATAGTTTGCAAAAGTACTGAGCATGTGAGATGGTGAACGGAGGGAGTATGATATCATTAGTACTACAGTTCTTTTGGAAGGGTTGTAGTAGTCCCTCCCATTCACATGTTCACATTTCAAGCTTCAATAAAAATGTTGCACACAAGGATTAAGAGATACCTCAGCAATGCATGTACTCCCTCAATCCATATAGGGTATAAAATGCGTTTTGGAGGCTAACTTTGACCACATGTTAGAGCAATAATATGACATCCAACTTACACAAATCTTACCATCAAATCCGTACGTGGTCATTATACTGCTAACACATGCATGCGTTGCAATTAGTACGTAGATACAGTAGTAAACATTCACTATCTAGTAGTACTAGTAGTACTCTACACTACTACTACTATGAGGCCATCCAACTGTGTCCCGGCAGAAGACCGCAGACACCGATTATTTGTTCATATTTAAATTTGTTTTCACACAGCAAAATATCCATGAAAACAACACCTGGCAAAATTTCACGGTGAATGAGGGATTTGAATGTGCTGGGAGGGGCTATTTGGATCTTGCCCGGGGTAGCCAAAATTTTGGCGACCCTTTTGTCCACCCGTGCCTTTGCCACCGATGAACGAGGAAGATCTCGGGTGCTCATGCATCCTCCAGCGTGCGCGTTGGAGACGAGCTCGCACGAGCTGTGCTTTCTTTGTCCCACCACGCCGCCCGAGTCAGCCGCAGACCGACCGACAACCCGCAAATTATGCCATCCAATCGTAGCCGCACACATTCTGACAACAACTCAACCAACCGGGCGAAATTCATGCAAACACGGTGATATTTCATATAAACAATGACGGAATTCATATAAAATACCAGATTTTCATACAAAGATGACGGATTTCATTACATTCAAATCAACTAAGCGGTGCTAGTCCTGAACAGCACAGGTATAATAATACCTAGCCTAAATGGCCGCCCGCCGATCCATTTGTCTTCCTCATGTCCAGCAGCACGATCACCGGACTGCCGGGAGCCCCAGAGGTATATGCTTCAGCGCAAAGGACGGCTCGCTTCCCCACCGCTCAACAGACATCGTTGGTTGATGCCCAAGATGGAGTCTGAAGGGGGCTTCTCCGCTTCCGTGGAGCCCATGCGGGGTCGATGAAGGTCCTCACAACAAAAGGATTCAGCAAGACACCTGTTGTGTACGCCGGCGTCACCTCGGCGGTGGCCTTCATGGGACCCAAGTGGCCACGGCCTCCCGTGTTCTACTTCTCCTCAATGATGGCGGCGGACGCGGAGGCGCTGGCCACCGACTCATCGCTCTCCACGCACCCGGCTTCTGTCTCTGCTTGCATGGCGCGGCCACAGGCATGGGAATCTCGGCCACAGAAACAGGAGACGCGGTCGCAGACACGGGAGGCGTGGTACGAGGCAGCGGCGTGGACGGCAGCAACGATGCCCGTGCTCCCCGCGCGTGCCGGCGTGGTGCAGCTCGCTACTCCTCGTCGAGCTGGCCTAGAGTGGCGAGTTGCTGAACCGCACACCGGCTTGGGTCGGCAACTGGTTCCGTCGGGCGAGGGGAGGGAGGTGGATCAGCGAGCTGCATAGCTCATATCTGGTGGGCTCGGTGGGCCACCCAGCCTGCTTGGATGCCGGATAACTACTCTTCTTAAGCCATTGTAAGAGTGGAGAAAATGGTGAAGGAGGAGATAGGGGAGCGGCGGAGGTGTGCGATTCTTGGCCGGCGTCTGGCCCCGTTTAAATATAAGATTATATAGACGGCGGACGGGAGGAGCTCGGCCGACGTTGCGTTTAATGTCGGCCCGGTCATGAACTGACGTGTGTCCAGAGTGGGTTTCTCGGCTTCCACACGGGTTTCATGGAGGCGTTTGAATGCAGCAAGGAGGCGTGTTCAGCTGGGCGTGCAGCGAGCGGCGCCCTCGACTCTGACGTACGACACCACGCCGTTCTTCCACTGACATGTGGGCTCGTTGGGTACCTGGCCTGCATGTCAGTGACCCAACGCAGGCAGCACACGGCAGAGGAGCTTTTGGTGGGCCAGGGCGGTCAGAAGCGGGCATTTCATAAACCGATGATTGTTCATTGAGTGTGATGTCATCTATTTCATGTAGATAAGCCTACTATATAATGTAAGAGAATTTTATAATTTTCATATACACATTGATAGCCCGTTCGATACGTTGTGATTCATAAAGACTGCTATAAACATCAATGTTCTACTAATCACAGATAAGATTGATTAATACCCGTAACAATCCATGTCCTTAACAAAGGGTGCATGCACATATAGGTTCAGCGTGTATCTTGCGTCGTGTGCTGTGTGCATGCAGGCGTGCGAGTGTTGCATGCATGCATGTGTACGTTTCAGTGTTGCATGCATGTGTGCGTGCGTGCGTGTGTTCGTGAGTGCATGTGTACGTGTCAGTGTTGCACACCTGCATGCATGCGTGTGTTCGTGCGAGTGTTGCGTGCGTGCATGTGTACGTATGGGTGAGGCTAGACGTCAGTCGACTGACTTTTTCATCTCTGGTCAGTCAATTTTCCAGCCGTTGGATACGAAATCAAGGGCCTGCAGTTCATCTTCAACCTTCACCCCCCTGAGCCACCAGCCACCACCGGCCAATCCACTGGCCCCCGCCGCCTGCGGCCGGTGGCGCTCCCGCGCCACCTCGCCGGCCCGCCCTCCCCGAAACCACTCCCCACCGCCGGTTCGCCGCCACCCCGGCCATCCCTCTAGGGCCCCCCCGTGCCGAGCTTTGTCTCCGGTGATCCCCACGCCACCACCCCACCATCGCGCCCCACCGCCGGCGACCACCGCCCCCACCCTGAACCCTAAGATAGATAGTGGGGTACCTCTCAGGCGAGCCCCCTTCCCGCTGCAGCTAGTTCTTCCTTAACTCCGGCGAGCCCCCCACCCCCTGAAAATCGACTGACCCAAAAGTCGATTCAGTCGACTGAAGTGTAGCTAAATCGGTACGTGCGAGTATTGCATGCATGCATGCGGGTGTTGCGGGCGTGTTTGTGCACATGTGTGATGAGTTTGTATTCACCACAGTGGCTCGTGTGTGCGTGCATGCAATTAAAACGGCCGGCTCAGCATATCATCACAAGGCGATCCTTGTCTGCTATGGTTAGGGGGCGCGGGCTGCCAACTAGAGGTCTCACGACTTCGAATCCCCACCGACCACTAATTTATTACCATTTCTGTCTTTCATATACACGCTGACGGGTGGGCCCTATGGTAATGTGCGCTGGTGAATGTGGACCGTTTGACTGGTCAATTGATCGTGTCATCAACAAATTACGGAGCTGTATGGTGAGCCAGTGACTGTATGATCACCATAAAATGTATTTTATTAACACAGTACAAACTCAAACTACCATTTCTTTCTTTCATATACGCGCTGACAGGTGGGCCCCACGGTTACACGGGCTGATGGTGCAACACTAGTTGCACCACGTGGAACGTTTGACTGGTTAATTGATTGTGTCATCAACAAATTACGGAGTTGTACGGGTGAGCCAATGACCGTATAATCACGACATGTTTTTTTTTAACACAGTACAGACACAAGCACTCATATATACGCGCAAACACTCACCGCTATAAGCGCACACACGCAGACCCTACCCCTAGGAGCACCTTCGAGAGAGTGAACCAGCATATGATCTTGAGATTTTACGAAGTCACCATAGGTGCCTCGTAGTCAAGGGGAACGTCTCCTCCCACTGAACGCACATCGCCGGAAAATACTGAAATTAATCCAGGATAAATGCGAGCACCAAGACTTTAACCCTGGTGGGCTAGGGAAACCACTGTCCTCCTAACCATCCAACCACAGGTTGGTTAGCACCACAAAATGTATATGGTGACCGTGATGAGCTTATTCTGAAGTCCAGTGACCATATCGTGCTTTTGCTTCAAATACAATGACCGTAACTGTCGTCAACAAAATACGGAGCACGCATCAAATACAATGTCCGTCAGTGTCATCAACAAAATACGAAGACATATCGTCAGCTAGATACCGTATGATCACCACGAGAATGTATACGGTGACAGTAATGAGCATATTCTGAAGTCCAGTGACCGTATAGTGCTTTTGCTTGAAATACAGTGACCATCACGCGTGAATGTGTTAGGGGCATGCATACTTTTAGAGGGCCAAGAGATAGTTTGTGTGCGGGAGACACGTAGGCACATATATGTGCCTATAGAGGTCTAGTAGAGACCGTGCGTGTGTACATATGCATGTGAGAGAAATAGTGTTTTCCAACTGAGATTAGTGAAAAGAGTGGTACATTGTAGTAAGAAAGAGAGAGGGAGATATATAGAGAGTGTGTGCGTGAGACACCCCGGGAGAGATTGTGAGCATGTGTGAGAGAGAAATGCCGATGTATATAAAGTGTGTGCACTTATGCGTTAGATAGAGAGATTTATAGCGTGTGTGTGAGAACGGGCCGAGGCATAGTGCATCTACGTGTAAAAGGCGGTTCTACGCATTAAATTAAAATATAAATGGCATTATTATTTTTGGATGAGATCATGAATTTTGCAATTTGCGTATGAACGAACATCGGTCTATCAGACACCCATACTCTCTTGAATTCTAGCATGTGCATGTGTTTATTTCATATTATCGATCCATAGAGTGAGAGTGGTTTGAAATCCAGACAATGCATTGCTTTTGCAATTCACATATAAACATTAATTAGTGCACTCCATGTTGTTAGTGTGAAGCACTTTATACATTTGTCACTTACATGGATACATTCCAAATTGCTAGCTACGAAATAGAATACATGTTGAATTCAACATAAAGGGGGTTTCGAAGATTCGAATTCATAGGAAGTGCATTCATCTATTTGACTCCGAGATAATGGCATTTGTAAATCAGATCTAAAAGGGGGCATCAATCTTTGTTGTGCATTTGAACATGCTATATATTCATACGCATGTCTAACTATTTTTTTGCAACCAAGGAGATTATATCTGGAACCATGCATGAAGTGAGGTAAGTTGCATATTTTTTAATATATACTCGTGTACAATGTATATTCAAATGTACCCCCTCCATTCCAAAATAATCGCAGTTTTATGATTTTCAAGAGTCAAGATTTGTGAAGTTTGACAAATCCTGAAAGTTCAATTCAAGAGAACTGAAAACGTTAATGCTTCTGCACCCAAATATTGAACGAAGCATCAAATAAGCCTCTGGTCACCCGAAACCGCGCGAGACTAATGTTTGGTGGTAGGAAATTATTGTCCTGACTCTGGCCCGTGTAGCCTATCGGCCCGATGTCCAAAGGTCTAAATCGGGGTAGGTTTGTAACTTCACTAAGATGACAGTCTCAACCACCTACGAGAAGCATTCATACGCCGTGGGCGCCTAAACACCCATGCGCTCGGCCGAAATCTATCCCGCCCACCATTTGGGACACCTGAGATTACTGTCCTACCCCCGACCCGCAATATGTCCGAAATTTTAGATGGAGGCAAAGTTTGTAACTTTCCCCAAATTTCAAACAAGCGCGTCCCAAACCAAAAAATTGTTCCCCCTTAGTTCCCCCTCCCTCTGTTTCCCCATTCATACTCCGTGGGCGCTAAAACACCCTCTCCACCAGCCGCGAAACCCCAGCCTCCTCCGTCCTCCACCCCATCGCGGCCAATCCACCGTCGCCCTCCTCCATCACGCCGGAGCTGGTACCCCGATGTCGTCATCCAACGCAACCGCAACCGCAACGCCCTCAAGGACTTAGCAGCTAAAGCCGAGGCAGAGCTGCCTCCATGATGCCGACACCGACGTGCGCCGTACCAGAACCACTTCAACCACATCGTCCTGCGCCTCACCGCTGCCGCTCCACTGTCGCAACCGTCCACCGCACCGGAGTTGTTCCTGCTACGCCATCGTTCATCGCCTCGGATCTGGTTCCCCGCCGCCGACAAACAGCCATCGCACCGCACTCAACAACTTGGCCATGGGTTCATCCAAGGCTCCACCGTCCTCCACAACTTCTCGTTTCCAGCGAACCACAAGAAGATCGTTGGAAAAATAGAAGGAGGACACAGCACTGCTAGCAGAAAGAGGTACTCCTCTTCCCTTATTCATGCAAATCTTACGTCTCTGCTCACACCGTATTCATCCCACGAAAGAAACTAGTTGAGCGCTTCTTACTGCATCTTCTTTGTGATACTAAATGCACAAGGTTTCCTCCCATTTACTATTTCACCTTGGCTAGAGGTCAGTAGCCCGCCTGGATTTCAATTCAAGGTCAGTTGATTCGCAATTAAAAGAAGCAGCACCCGCTTAGGCGCGCGGAGCACCTAGTCTGCTTGTTCGTTGGGGAAGCGGCGCATCGGTGTCTATCATAGGGGTGTGGGGCGCAGGAGCTGCTTGCGCCCGATCTGGAGGTCGGTGGGGCTTGAAGGGATGGCCGGGGGCGGTGCCAAGCACGGCGGTGCGGTGAGGTTGAGGGGAGGGCGGAGGCAGGGGACAAGGCCAGTGGTCGCTGGCGTTTCGAGGAAGATCGTTAACACTGACTGGCTGGAGGTAGATGAAGGTAATCTGCCTGTTCTTTGTACATCGGACGGTGCAGAAAAAATGGACTGACCTATTTGTTTTCAGTCGACTATTATTTTCATAGGACCACACCTTGTGGTGTGCTGGAGGAGCATCTGCATTTCCCAGCCATCCCTATGCTCATATTTCAAAATCCTAGAATCTAGTAATTTCGTGTGCCATGCATGTTGTAGAGCTATCATATGTCTCCCGTCATTTATTTCTCACCGACCTGCTATCTGCCACTTTTACACCATACTACTTGTGCACACACTTCACCCATACTCACACTATTGTTTTTTATGCATGGGTATTTCAGACTCTGACGCAGTGTTGATGAATACACAAAAGAAAAGACAGAAGTCGCTCCAGTGTAATACGAAGATAAGCACTAAGTGTTTCAGTGCTCTAAAGGGTGTAGTGTCAGCAGAGGGAGACAGTAAACGTAGCTCTATAGTTGATGATCTTAATTGCCACACACAACCATCCCAGGTGCTTGCTTTAACTTCGTGCTGTCAAATGTGGTTGCATGTTGCATATGGTGTCTAGCTTGTATTGCTTCCAATTTGGTTAAATTGCATCTGCTTACTTTACACATTATACCTTTGATAATGACATGCCTTCCTGTTTTTGATACATACTACATATGTCTATTAACCATGTTCGTACATCAAACTAATGCTCTTTTGTATCCCTCATCAATCACTTATGATGAGACAGTCACCCCAGTGGGTTACTGTGAGACGCGCTACTCGTTTAAAGAGTGCAATGTCATCCTCCCCACATGATTCTCAAGAAACAGCAAGGCTAAATGAAGATAGTCAACGTAGCTCTCTAGTTGATGACCGCAATTCCCCTACACCACCATCGCAGGTGCTTGCTCTTACTTGGCAATGTGATATGTGGTTGCATGTTGCATATGGTGTCTACCTTGTAATGCTTCTAATTAGGGTAAATTGCATCTTCTTAGTTAACACATTATACCTGTGAATATGACATGCCTTCCTATTTTTTGTACATACTACGTCTTTCTATTGACATGTTCTTACATCAAACTATTTTTCTTGTGTATCCCTCATCAATCACTTCTGGCGAGACACCTTCAAGTTGACAGTGTAATATTGGTTGCATCTTACATATCATTTCAAACATGTATTGCCTCTAATTTGTTGAAGTACCACTTATAATGAGACACATCTAACTTGGTAGAGTGATTTTGGTTGGATCTTTCATATGGCGTCTAGATTGCATTGCTTCCAATTTGTTGAAATGACTTCTGCTTAGCGTTTTTCGTACATATTCCATCCTCCTACAATGTGGTTGCCTTACATAAAAGTTGTGTTCGTCAGTATCATGCATCAACGAATTTGGAAGTGCGAATTTCTTTCCTTTTTCTTGTGTGTTTACTTGACAAGGCAAAATCTAAAAGGGCAAAGGCACGGAAAGATGGTGGTCCTCTAGAGCAACCGAAACAGATGATCTCTGCAGATTCTCCTGCTACTCCTACTGCAGTGCAAGTTCCAAATCTCATCTCCCCTACTCCACAACCCCAGGTGCTTGCTCTAACAAGGCAGTGTGATATCTGGTTGCATGTTGCATATGGTGCCTAGCTTGTATTGCTCCTAATTTGTTAAATTGCGTCTCCTTAGCTTACACATTATACATGTGAATATGACACGGCTTCCTGTTTTTGGTACATACTACATCTGCCTATCACACCATGTTCTTACATCAAACTACTGTCTTGTGTATCCTGCATCTATCACTTATGATGAGACAGTCACGCCCGTGGGTTAGTATGAGACGCGCTACTCTTATAAAGAGTGCAGTTTCATCCTCCCCACATGATTCTCAAGAAACAGCAAGCCTAAATGAAGATATTGAACGTAGCTCTGTACTTGAAGACCGCATTTCCCCTACACCACCATCGCAGGTGCTTGCTCTAACTTCGCAGTGTGATATGTGGTTGCATGTTGCATACGGTGTCTAGCTTGTAATGCTTCTAATTAGGGTAAATTGCATCTACTTAGTTTACACATTATACCTGTGAATATGACATGCCTTCCTATTTTTGGTACATACTACATCTATCTGTTAACCATGTTCTTACATGAAACTACCCCTCTTCTGTATCCTGCATCAATCACTTACGATGAGACACCTTTATTCATTGCATATTGCATATTATTTCTAGCCTGTTGCCATGTATTGCTTCTAATTTGGTCAAATACATTTATGAGGCCACCCTTTTAATTTGGCAGAGTGATATTGGTTTCATCTTTCATATGGTTTCTAGCTTGCATTGCTTCTAACTAGTTCAAACACCTTGTGCTTAGTTTACACTTTATACATCATACATGTCAATATGTCATGCCGTCCTGTTTTTCATACATATTCCATCCTCCTATCATGCGGCTGCCTTACATGAAAGTAGTGTTCATCAGTATCATGCATCAATGAGTTCTGTAGAGCAAATTTTATTCCTTTTTCTTGTGTGTTTGACTTGACAAGGCAAAATCAAAAAAGAGGAAGGAAAAGAGTAAGGAAGGCGATGATGGTGGTCCTCTGTAGCAACGTAAACGGAGCATCTGTACGGATTCTCCTTGTACTGCTAGTGCATTACAAGTTCCAAGTCTCCGCTCTCCTACTCCACCATCCAAGGTGCTTGCTCTAACTTGGCAGTGTGATATCTGGTTGCATGTTGCATCTGGTGTCTAGCTTGTATTGCTTCTAATTAGTGTAAACTGCATCTGCTTAGCTTACACATGATACGTGTGAATATGACACTCCTTCCTGTTTTTGGTACATACTATATCTGTCTATCACACCATGTTCTTACATGAAAGTACTCTTCTTGTGTATCCTACAGCAGTCACTTATGATGGGACACCTTTAAGTTGGCAGTGTGGTATTGGTTTGCGTCTTGAATATGATTTCTATCATGTAGTGCTTCTAGTTTGATGAACGCCACCTATGATGAGACAGTTTTAACTTGGCAGAGTGATATTGATTGCACCTTCCATATGGTGTCTAGCTTGTAGTGCTTCTAATTTGTTGAAGTGCCTTCTTCTTAGTTACCACATCATAGGTGTGAATATGTCAAGCCGTCTAGTTTTTCGCACATATTCCATCCTCGTATCATGACTTTGCCATTCATCAGAGTAGTGTTCGTCAGTATCATGCATGAATGAGTTCTGAAGAGCGAATTTTATTCCTTTTTCTTGTCGGTTTGACCTCACAATGCAAAATCAATAAAGCGGAAGGAAATTGGTAAGGCATTGGATGATGGTGGTCCTTCCGAGCAACTGAAATGGAGGGTCTCTATAGATTCTACTCCGTCATCCTCCCAACAAGATTCGCAAGACAACGCAAGGCTAGACAGTCAATGTAGCTGTGTAGATGATGAGCACATCTCCCCTACTCCACCATCACAGGTGTTTTCTCTAACTTGGCACTGTTATATGTGGATGCATGTTGCATATGATGTCTAGCTTGTATTGCTTCTAACTTTGTTGAACTGCATCTGCTTACTTTACACATAATGCCTGTGAATATGACACGTGTTCCTATTTCTAGAACATACTATATCTGACCACACCATGTTCTTACATCAGACTACTGTTCTTGCATATCCCGCATCAGTCACTTATGATAAGGAACCTTTAAGTCGCCACTGTGATATTGGTTGTGTCTTGCATATGATTTCTAGCATGTACTGCTTCTAATTTGCTGAAACGCCAGACAGTTTGAACTTGGCAGAGTGATATTGGTTGCATCTTTCATATGCTGTCTACCTTGCAGTGCTTCTAATTTGTTGAAATGCCTTCTACTTAGTTACCACATCATAGGTGTGAATATGTCACGCCGTCCTGTTTTTCATACATATTCCATCCTCGTATCATGTGTTTGCCTTTCATCCGAGTAGTGTTCGTCAGTATCATGCATGAATGAGTTCTGAAGAGCAAATTTTATTCCTTTTTCTTATCGGTTTGACTTCACAATGCAAAATCAATACAGCTGAAGGAAATTAGTACGGCAGTGGATGATGGTGGTCCTTCGGAGCAACTCAAACAGAGGGTCTCTACAGATTCTACTCCGCCATCCTCCCAACAAGATTCGCAAGACAACACAAGGCTGGACAGTCAACGTAGCTGTGTAGATGATGAGCACATCTCCCCTACTCCACCATCACAGGTGCTTTCTCTAACTTGGAACTGTTATATGTGGTTGCGTGTTCCATATGATGTCTAGTTTGTATTGCTTCTAATTTTGTTGAATTGCATCTGCGTAGCTTACAACTTATACCTGCAACAATCACTTACCCATAAGACACATTTAACTTGGGAGTGTGATGTAGGTTGCATCTTGCATTGTCTTCTAGCTTGTACTGCTTTAAATTTCTTGAAATGGCACTTACGACGAGGCAGTTTTTACCTGATAGAGTGATATTGGTTGCATGTTCATATGGTGCCTAGCTTTCATTTCTTCTAATTTTGTTGAAATGCCTTCTGCTTACTGTTTTTCATACATATTCCATCCTCCTATCGTACGTGTGAATATGCAATGCTGTCTTTTTTTTGTATATATTCCATCCTCCTATCCTGCGCTTGCCTTACATCAAAGTAGTGTTCGTCTGTATCATGCATCAACCAGTTATGCAGAGCTAATTTTATTCATCTTCTTCTGGTTTTGACTTCATAAGGCAATATAAGAAAAGAGGAAGGAAAAAAGTAAGTTAGGGGATGTTGGTGGTCCTCCGGACCGATGCAAATAGAGACTCTCTAGATTTGCCACTGCTACTGCTAATGTAGTTGAAGTCCCAAGTCTACATGATGAGTTCATCTCCCGTACTCCACCATCGCAGGTGCTTGCTCTAAGTTGACAGTGTGATAATTGGTTTCATGTTGCATATGTTGTCTAGCCTGTATTTCTACTATTTTGATTAAATTGCACCAGTCACTCATGGTTGGACGCTTTTAACATGGCAGTTTGATAGTGGTTGCATCTTGCATTGATTTCTAGGTTGTACTGCTTCTAATTTTTCGAAATGCCACTTATGACAAGACACTTTTAACTTGGTAGAGTGATATTGGTTGCATCTTTCATATGGTGTCTAGCTTGCATTACTTCTATTTTCTTGAAAATTCTTCTGCTTAGTTTACACATCGTAGCTGTGAATATGTCACGTCGTCCTGTTTTTCTTACATATTCCATCCTCATACGGTTGTCTTACATCGAAGTATTGCTTGTCTGTATCATGCATCAATGAGTTCTGAAGAGCGATTTTTTTCTTTTGTGTTGTGGGTATGGCTTGACATGGCAAAGTCAAAAAAGAGCAAGGAAAAGAATATAGTAGGGAATGGTGTTACTCATAGGGTGCAACAGAAAAGGATCTGCCCTCGAGATTCTGCTGGTACTTATAGTGCAGTAGAAGGTCCAAGTCCACCGGCTAAATCTACAAACATAGTATCACCTGCTCCACCAGCTACAGCATCCGCTTCAATTGTACCGGCATCTCAACGAGTTACTCGCTCATTTGCTCCACAACTGGCCAGTTCCCAAGTTGCCTTCACACCTAACACTACTTCGGAAGCACTGCTGACACAATAGGACTTGGCAAGATCAGATGAACCTCATGAGCATCAACACCAAGACGGTACCTAACCGAGTCAAGTTCCAGTTGCATGCTCCTTTATATGTACTCTCACAGTTTGATGTGCACTAACACTTTCCATATTTGTTGTTGAACTAGCACCACGGCGCAAGCGGAAACTGACATCAGGGATAATGCTTGATAGATTAACAAAATCTAAAGGAGGAAGAATGGAGATCCATTTTGAGGCAGGTTTAAAAAGGCCACGTGATGCTACAGAGTCAGCCAAGTTAGTATCAGAGGCAACCGTTGCCGTTAGGTGTCATGCACGTATCCTCTCAACGTGGATCCAGTACAGGAATGAGAAAGACGATACCGAGTTTAACACCTTCCTTGACCATTTATCCATAAGTAATGTTATTCATCGCAATTTGTAATATTGTCTTGCTCTGTCCCATACTTTCTAGCTTCCTCCTAATAAGACTCACATTCTTTTTTCAACAGATGAGGTTCAAGTTGGATCCGAAAGATGATGCAACTAAGCAAGCATGCACTCATGTTTTCCAGTCTGCTCTGCGACAGTATCGGTATCACCTTAGAAAAACTCACTTTGAAGGCAAGGCTAATAATGAAATCGCCCAAACATCTCCAGTGGAATATATTACAGATGAAGACTGGACAGCCCTTGTTAAACACTGGTCTGATCCAAAGTATCAGGTAGGGTATATGTATTTGATCAGATCACATATTGAACTTGTATTTACGTATGTGCCTTACAAGTGTATCTTCTTCTAGGCTAACTATTTGAAGAACAAGACCAACCATTCTAACGTGAAATTCCAACAGACAACAGGGTCTTGTAGCTATATTGCACACTGTGAGGCTCTTGTAAATAGCTGCTACTTCCTCCTTTTTTCTGTGCCATATTATCGTATCTATATTGACTTGTTCCAAATACAGAGGAAAGCCCGTGCGGACCAAAAAGAACCTGAACCGAATGCAGTGCAAATCTTCAAGGATTGCCACACCAGCAAGATGAAGGGCATGAGCACACCAGTTCAAGCCGCTGTTGTAAGTCCTTACTCCTCCTGCCTTTGAACTGCTTGTTACTGTGACGTGTTCATTTCACTGCTTGGTTTGCAGCTAATGTCAGTTACTCTGTTCACTTTTATACACAGTTGTCTTAACATATCATTTCACCTTACATGGATTAAAAGAGATGAAGGATATTCTTTTGGTCTTGATCTATAACCTAGTTGTGATGTTCATGTGCCCACACAATGATACAATAGCCTGTTTGTTTTATATCTGTTTGCCCATGATATGAATGATGTCATACTATGTTCATCCTACTTTAAACCATGTCTCTTTATCCTTACATGTCAACGAATGTGAGGAAATAGACAATACAGTAGGCATGCTACATGGACATATGTTCCGAAAGTGATTTTATTATGTAGTTGGCACTACAATACATGCTAATGTATTACAGTAGTTCACCAAAATAAGTTATGTATAAACGTGAAACCTACTTTGTTTGTTTTTGTCTCATTAGTAACTTATCTGGTACACTAACCTACAAGTTCAAACTTTCAGCAAGCTATGGAACAAATGATTGAACAACCACAACCACCTAAAGGTGACGAGGCTACCACAGGCACAATGTCACCTCTTGCTGCAGTGCGTTAGTATCTCTCCACTAACAGTGCAAAAAGCACCTTCCTGCGTAATTCTGGGTTGGTTGTCAAGGTAACCTCGTCCAAATCGCCTACTGAACAAAATCTTCTGGCTAGACAGAGTGATATATCTGTGCTCTAGATACAAGTCCAATCCCTAATGGATGTCGTTTCGGAAACAAGAATAGTGGTTGACAAATGTCGTCAAGATATGAATGGTTTTGAAACCAGACTATCAGACATTTGCTTCATTGTTCAAGAGCAATGGCGGAAAAAAGGGGATGATCATGCTGCTCCATCAGATTCTACAGCCTGAAACATTAGCACTCAGGTCAAATGATCTATGCTTCTATACATCTGATGGTGCTTTTATCTGCAAGGACTGTAAACTTTATGGCAACAGGCCTTTTGTTGTATGGCTGGAATTTATTTTATTGTGATACATCATTTATCATGCTGCCAAAGGCTGTAGAAATTATGATGCAATTTTTGTATAGTGTAGGTTTATCTTAGTAATGTATTCGACCGAAAGCTTCGTAGGAGCCCAACATGCCAACATTCGTTAGGCCCATTCCAATTGGGCTAAAAAAGATTATGGGCCGTAATTTGCATGTAGCCCACTAAAAATATCTGGGCCTAAACCAGCATAAGCTTTTATATTTTTGGTAGGCCTATGCACCTACTGGGCCTTTAACAGGCCTAAACATAATTTGGGCCCTCAGTAACAATAGGCCATTAACATGTGTAAATATCTCGAGCCCATGAATAACATGGGCCTTTAATAGGCCGAAAGTGAGATTGGGCCCTGATTGTGCCAAATAACCCCCTGGTCATTAGCAGGCCAAAATGTATCTCAGCTCGTGGTGGCCCATTTACAATGCAGATCGTTCACAGGCCAAAATTCAGACGGGCCGTAAATGCGCCGACCTACTACATGGGCCTTTAACAGGCCGGAAGTTCGGTCGGGCTTGATTAGTATCAGTTTTATATGGGCCGTTAATAGGCCCGATGTGATGTTGGGCCACATATGGCCCATGGATTTCGTCCGACGTTAACAGGCCAAAAATCACAACGGGCTGGAAGTGTCCCAAATCTACAGTGGGCCTCTAACAGGCCGAATGTCAGACATGGCTGAATATGACCCAAATCCTTCACGGTCGTTTATGGGCCGAAAGTTTCAATGGCCAAAAAATGGGCCCAAATGAAGCAGGACCTTTAACAGGCCGAAAACACACCGGGCCGTAATTCAGCCCAAATACTTAGCGGACTGTTAACGGGCCAGAAGTGACCATGGGCCGCGATGATGACAAGTTTAGAACGGGCCTTTGATGGGCCAATTTGACAATAGTTGTACAGGCCTTAACTGCGAATGGGCCATCTGCAAGTAGGCCGTTAATGGGCCAGCCTGCTAATTTTGACTGGGCCAGCCTTTTTAACCTAAATGGGCCACTGTTTGGCCTTGCTACGTGCCGACGTATAATATGCGCCTCCTGTCCATTGGGCGGTTGACATCTGTCCTTTTCGGGTGCTGACAAGTGGTTGCTATAGCCAATGATAATTTTACACGTGGAAAATCCCCATTGGTCGGGGCTGTTAACGGGTTATCGGATCCAAACCGGAACCCGATAGCTTAACGGCGACCCGTTATGGTGGATGCCACGTGTCGGTCACCCTTGACGAAAGCACTTCTATGACGCGCGATTTATCATCATGGAAGTGGACACTTCCGTGATGATAATTTTGGTAATGTCATGGAACACTTCTACGACAGCACAGGTATGACTATCTTGATTCTGTCATAAAATCATCATGGATGTACATGCATGTCAGAAAACATGACCTACTGTGACAAACATGTATCATCATGGAAGTGTATTTTTTTTGTAGTGCGTGTGCCTACCAAACCATGGCCGATGCCCCCCTGCTGCGTGCGCGATCTGAGTCATGCGTTCTGATTGGCCAGAACGCAAACCCCACGGATCGTACGTCTACACCGTTGGATGATCCCAGATCGAACGGCAATCCTCATCCCTTTCGACAACACATGCAGTTCCGGTTGTGATTTTATTTATATGGGTAAGCACTGTGCGCATTCGTCGTGCTAGCTCATACTTCCTTCTCTACTAAGTTTTCCATATTCATGTCAAAAAAAAAAAGTTTTCCATATTAATGTTGTTATATATCCAAACACGCTACCGTTTCCCACCACTCCTCCCATTGGTTTCCTGCCTCCTCTCCCATCGTTTTCCCGCTGCCAGTGTCAGTGCTCATAGAAGGCTAGGCGGCTGTCGGTGTCAAAACCGGCCGATCTCGGGTAGGGGGTCCCGAACTGTGTGTCTAAGGATTGAAGGTAACAAGGGACAAAGGGAACACGATGTTTACCCATGTTCGGGCCCTCTTAATGGAGGTAAAACCCTATGTCCTGCTTGATTGTATTTGATGGGTATAGGGGTTACAAGAGTTGATCTACCTCGAGATCGTAATGGCTAAACCCTAGCTGTCTAGCCTATGAGAATTCTGATTGTCTTTATGGACTCAACCCTCCAGTTTATATACACACCGGAGGGGCCTAGGGTTATGCAGAGTCGGTTCATAGAGGAAGGAAATTACATATCCGGACAAAAATCTTGCTATCCACGCATAGGGGAGTCCTACCCGGACACAGGGGAAAGTCTTCTGCTTTGTATCTTCACGGCCCATCAGTCCGGCCCATATCAAATAGCCCAGACACCCGAGGACCCCCTAATCCAGGACTCCCTCAGTAGCCCCTGAACCAGTCTTCAATGACGATATGTTCGGCACGCGGATTGTCTTCGACATTGCAAGGCGGGTTCCTCCTCCTGAATACTTCAAAGCAATCTTATGAACAAAAGAACTATATCCGGCTCTGTATAATTATTACAACCCTTAGCCGTGAAGGCAAGATATCAAACAGAACAGTGTCTTTTCACTGACAACTTTTTTCGGCGAAACATCACGTCTGGCCTCTTAACATTTCGAACTGTTTTCATGCCTCCCGCTTCGCGTTTAGAGGCACAGCCTCCATTGGCATGTCTTGTCAAAACAGAGATCATGCCCGCCCATTACGGGATCCTCATCAATACGGTTTTGGGTAATCCAACTGTGCCATTCACATGACCCCTTGGGAACAGGTGAGTTTTAAGGCTTGAAGGGGGGGCGCTTGGTATTCGCTGCTTATATAAGAGGATAAAGATCCCTCTTTTTCCCCACGCCTTCTTCTCCTGCCTTCCCATCTTCAAGCTCCAGTGCCCAAACTTCAATCTTTCCCACCGCAACCAGCCTCCCCAGCCATGTCAGGATCAGGTTCAAAGGGCAAGTGGGAGGCCTCCTTCGTCACCGAGAAGGACGTCAAGGAGCTCCGGGGGGCGGGATATCTGTCCGCGGAGATCGCGCACAGGCTCCCTGCTAAGGATCAAGTCATCCCCACTCCGGAGCCAGGCGAAAGGGTTGTATTCATCCCCCATTTCCTCCGTGAACTAGGGTTTCCCCTCCATCCCTTCGTCCGGGGCCTTATGTTCTATTACGGGATAGATTTCCATGATCTAGCCCCGAATTCTTTCCTCCACATCTCGGCCTTTATCGTCATGTGCGAGGCGCTACTCCGCATCCCCCCACACTTTGGCCTATGGCTCAAGGTCTTCAATCTGAAGCCGAAGGTGGTCGACGGGCATCACGCGAACTGTGGCGGCGCCATGGTAAGCAAGCTCCCCAACGCCGTGTGGCCTAAAGGGGCCTTCGTGGAGACCATTAAGGTGTGGTAATAGGAGTGGTTCTACATCACCGAACCCCACGATGCCAAGTGGGCGGCTACTCCTGAGTTCAGATCCGGACCCCCTACGCGGCTTACCTCGTGGACCGCTAAGGGTCTGGATTGGGGATCCACGGCGAAAGTGTTGATGCTGCAAAAGCGCATCACCAATATGATAGGCAAGAATACCAGTCTCACTAACGTGATTCAGGTGATGTTCTACCGCCGGATTCTTCCCTGCCAACTCCGGCCCTCTCCCATGTGGGAGTTCAATCCAGAGGATCCATGAACCTTGAAGCGCTTCTTCGGCACAACGCACGAAGACATCTAGAAGCTGCTCTTCAAGGCCCAAAAAACATGGCCGAAGAAGACCAAAGACATCGGTCTTGACATCGAGAATCCGGCCACACCAGTAAGTATGCTTTTCCCGAATATCTATTCGGTCAATAAGTTTTAGACATAATGAATTTTCTGTCCTTTGTACGGAGCTGGATAGCAAAGGCGGAGTGGATTAAGTGTCCGGCACCACTGCCTGAAGACCCGCCCACACCCTAGCTGACAGGGATGCTGGTCCCGATGCCCTATCAGGCGCCGGAGAAGAAGGTCAAGAAGAAAAAGGGCAAGGAGGCAGAGGCGGCCTCCGCCACAAGGGCCCTTCGGACGCAGTGTCCGGAGAGATTGAAGTCCTCTCCTCCCATGAGGGAGATGAGGAAGAAGAGGAGGAGGAAGCGAAAAGCGACTCCCCTCCTAGGGGGAAGAAGAAGAAGAGGGCGGCCTCCACAGACCCGGAGGAGGAGGCGCCCAAGAGGGGGAAGATAGCCCTCTCGGATGGTTCGGATTCGGTGGCCGAACCAGTCCCCAAGAGACTTCCCAGGGTGAAGCCCCTGGCCGAATCGTAAGTACCAAGAGGGTCTATTATTTGGCTTCGGTCTTTTATGTTTTTATAATATAACATATTACACCATGTGTCTTTCAGTCCTGCTCGCGACCTCCCCAACCCTTCGCTATCTGAAGGGAGTTCTCTGCCGCCCGAGATGGCAGAGAGCGAGACGCCACCGCGAGCTCCTTCGCCAATCACCGCGGATGACACCGAGGTGTTGTCCCGAAAGACCTCTCCTGGCTGCGGAGGGGCGAGCGAGGCTGCCAAGAAGGCGCCCGAGGGTGATACCTCGGCTGCCGAAGACATGGGGGGGGGCGACCCTCATGGCGACCAACAGCGGGGGCCCTGATCAATCTGGCCCCCAGCCGGACATTATTTCGGAGACCAATGTGGCTCCGGAGTCAGGCGAGCAGCCCCCTTCGAAGGAGGGGGGAGCATCAGCTCCGACGGCGGCCTCCACTAATCCGGAGGCGCCGAATACTCTTATGGAAGCACTACAACGCGCTTCCATCGTGGAGGAGCACCGCACCCTGATGGGTGTGGTGGTAGAGAAGGTTCAGTCCGCCAAGAGCGGGCTGAACAAAGCCTTCACCAGCCTACTGACAAGCTTTGAGGTATGCAACGTAATGCTTTGGACGCTTTTTATAAAGGGATATACCTGTGCATAGATAGTAGCCCCTGAGACTCTGTCTGGGTTTGAAAAAGTCAGACAGAGGATCACATAGTATTCGGAAGAGGTGATGTTCTTATCTATTGTATAACAGGCTTCTTTGTTGGCAGCAACCGCCCAGGCCACTGAAGTTTCCGAACTTAATCGGAAACTAAAGCTGGCTGATGATGAAATAGATCGCATCAATAAGCGATTCAACGAGATGCAAGGTATGCGTGTATTTTAAAGAGTTTGAGCATATATCTGATATGTAAATTCAGAGTTTAACTCATGTACTGCTGTGATTATGTGCGCAGTTGGCGCGGCCGAGGTTGAGACCCTCAAAAGCGCCCTTGCTCAAGCCAAGAAGGAGGCGAAGGTGAATAAAGTAGTCGCTGACAAAGCGGCTGCGGAACTAAAGACCAAACAGGATGCCCGCAGCCAGCACAAAAATAAGGTGCCCGAAATGGAGCAAGAGCTGAAGGACGCCATCCGCAAGTGCGAGGCCTTGGAGGAGAAGAATTCGGACCAAGCGACCGAACTCACCAAAGCCCTCCAGGAGGCTATAGAGGCGCGGGTCGAGTCCCGGAGTGCTCGTGAAGAGATCCGGCAGGCCAAACAGATAGCGGCCGGTAAGCCCTTTCTTTTGCAGAGTGTATTTGGAGGTCAAAGCTATGCTTTGCTCACTCGACTGTGGAGTTCTCCAGAAGCATTTGTGAATCTTCCAAGGAGTGCCGCTGATGCCGCACATTTCTTCCGAGTCCAAGAGGGGAACTCGACCGAGAAGCTGTTCTGGTCACAGTTCCTGGCGCCGGAGCATCCGACACCCCTGAACGACCAGATGAAGCAGCTGACGGAGCTGCATAGGGTGTTCGGCTTGGCCATGAAGGATCTCATAATCTGGCTTTGGCCAGCCGAACCAATTCCTAGCAGCTACTTCGGTTTGGTGAGGCGACTCATCGATGCGCTACCTCGAGTTGATGCTGTGAAGCGCTCGGCGTGCATAGAGGGTGCACGGATGGCCTTTGCTTGTGTCAAGATGCACTGGGCAAAGATGAAGGCCACCGACGTCACGACCGCAGGCCCGCCCGAAGGCAAGGACCACCACAAGCCGGAAAGATACTTTGAAGATGTCCTAGCGGGTGCCCGAATAGTAGAGGGCCAATGCTCAAAGGACGTGATGTTTGAGTAAATGTATCCGGGCTGTAAAAACTTTATTTTGTGAACCAAGGCTTGTCATATGCCTTTTATCCTGAGTTATTTTCCTCCTGTGCGGCCATTTTAATTCTGAAAGTTTGCCAGTCGTCGGCTTCAGCCCCCTCGTAGATGGTACGGGGGTGTTCGGTGGAGCGCGCGATCACACTTTATCCAATGTCGTGGTCCGTAAAGGAGGTGTTCGCGCAATGAACCAGGCAATCAGACTATGCGGCTTTATTACTTTCACTTAGCCATAGGAGTTTGACGGTGGGGCTAAGTACCAACCCCTAGTGCGTATGCGGCAATCCGAACTAGGGTGCCTTTGTCACATGACTGGAGCGAAATCCAGCCCTTCGTATAACACAGGGTAAATCACTAAGGATTTGTATTAAGTCACCGAATCGCCGACCAGCTCTCGCCGTATCATGACAGTCAGTTTTTGGCTTTCTCTACTGAGGTATTTGACCGGACGAAGTAGAAACACAATCGCAGTAGTTCTCCCTTTACTACCTTAGCCGAACTAGCGGAACATAAGGTGGTAATCACAGGAGCCGGGCAACCCAACTATAGACCAAAGACATGATTCGGAGCTGATGCATATAATACAATATTCGGGACGCCGAAGAGTACCTTATAGGTGTTCGGACTTTTGAAAATATGCATGGCCGGATAGAGCCCCCGGCATTTAGGCCGGAACAAAGCATATGTGGCAATCTGAAGCAAGGAGGGATCACACATGAAAAAATAAACCAAGATCGAACAAAAGTTGGCGATCAACTGTTTCCTTTATACCCTAATTAATACGTCAAGACGTGCTATTACAGATAATGCCATGAACATCAAGGCTATTTGACATGCCGAGAGTTTGTACACGAGGGGAAGCTTTATACAGGGCCTAAAAGAAAAGGTAGTCTTGAAGACCCCAGTGGTGCCCTGCCGCACGTCTGCGCCATTTCCCCTTGGTGAAAAATCCTTTGAGAAGAGAGGTCGATTGTCGTCTATACGAAAAGGGGGACCTCAAAAAGGGCCCTTGCATGACCGTAGGGTAGGTAGGTTTTTAATGAACCTGTAGTACAAAAGAGGAAAAAAAGAAAGAAAGAGAAAAAAGGTTAAGGTCCGAATAGGGTAGACCTTTTCCATAGTGTGCCTCCGTCGCTGCCCAAGGTATTTTAAGTCCGTAATTATGCACGCGCGGTACGCATGTCGCTGTTTTATGGGGCGATCGGCGGAGGCGAAACTGCTATTCAAGCTCTGGATTCACCGAGCTGTCGTTCTGCAGAGTGGACCGGGCTCGCTTGGTAGTGTCAGGTGTCTTAGTGACCGATGAATTGTTCGGCTTAATGAGGCTGTTCTGTACTTCGACTGCCAGGGCCGCGGTGTGCTCCTCAGTATGGAGGGAGCGCTCCATATTTCCATTGACTGTGATAACGCTGCGCGGTCTGGGCATTTTGAGCTTGAAGTAAGCGTAGTGTGGGACCACATTGAAGCGGGCGAAAGCAGTTCGTCCGAGCAGCGCGTGATAGCCACTGCGAAAAGTGACAATGTCGAAGATCAAGTCTTCGCTTCGGAAGTTATCCGGCGAACTGAAGACTACTTCCAATGTTAAGGAGCCCGCACAATGGGCCTCCATGCTGGGTATTACTCCTTTAAAGGTAGTATTGCTGGGCTTAATTCTTGACGGGTCAATGCCCATCTTACGGACAGTGTCTTGATAGATCAGGTTTAGACTGCTGTCGCCGTCCATAAGGACTCTAGTGAGATGGTATCCATCGATGATGGGATCGAGCACCAGGGCCACCGAACCTCCATGACGGATACTGGTCGGGTGGTCCCTGCGATCAAAGGTGATCGGACAAGCCGACCATGGGTTTAATTTTGGGGCGACAGGCTCTACGGCGTAGACGTCCCTTAGTGCGGGCTTGCGGTCCCTCTTTGGGATATGTGTGACGTATATCATGTTCACTGTTTTCACCTCGGGGGGAAATTTTCTTCTGCCCCCCTATGTTCGGTGGACGGGACTCATCATCGTCCTCGCTTTGAGGCCCCTTCCCCTTGTGTTCGGTATTTAACTTACCGGCCTGTTTGAAAACCCAGCAGTTTCTGTTGGAGTGGTTGGCAGGCTTGTCGGGGGTGCCATGAATCTGGCAAGGCCTATCCAGTATATTGTCCAAATTAGATGGACCATGTCTGTTTCCTTTGAATGGCTTCTTCCGCTGACCGGGTTTAGAGCCACTGAATCCGGCGTTGACCGCCATATCTTCGGTTTCTTCATTGTTGTTCCGACACTTGTTTTTGTTACGTCGTGGCCTTTCGTTGCCATCCCTGGCTTCAGAGGTGCCAAGGTCGCTGGTACTGTTGCTTCTACGAGCCAACCAGCTATCTTCGCCCACGCAGAAATG
Source organism: Thinopyrum elongatum (assembly GCA_011799875.1). Lineage (NCBI taxonomy): Eukaryota > Viridiplantae > Streptophyta > Magnoliopsida > Poales > Poaceae > Thinopyrum > Thinopyrum elongatum. Next base: position 492,304,029 of record CM022302.1, on the reverse strand, counting down.
GGTCATAAGTGCAGTAAGAGCTGCCATAGTCTTCGGCTTTTCCTGATCGAGGTGTCGGGCGAGCCATTCGTCACGGATGCTGTGTTTAAAGGCCGCTAAGGCTTCGGCGTCCGGACAGTCGATGATTTGGTTCTTTTTAATTAAGAACCGAGTCCAGAGTTTGTGGGCTGTCTCTCCGGGTTGCTGGACTATGTGACTGAGGTCATCAGCGTCCGGTGGCCGGACATAAGTACCTTGGAAGTTGTCTCGAAAAGCGTCCTCCAAGTCTTCCCAGCTGCCAATAGAGTTTTCTGGGAGGCTATTCAACCAGTGCCGTGCTGGTCCTTTTAGCTTTAGGGGGAGGTATTTGATGGCATGGAGATCGTCACCGCGAGCCATGTGTATATGGAGAAGAAAATCTTCGATCCATACAGCGGGATCTGTCGTTCCATCATATGCTTCAATGTTTACAGGTTTAAACCCTTCTGGAAACTGGTGCTGCATTACCTCATCGTTAAAGCACATGGGGTGTGCGGCGCCTCTATATCGGGCAACATCACGGCAGAGTTCGGATGACATCCGTGTTCGGTTCTCGGCCCGAACTTGGTGATGCTTGTCGCGCCAGGCTTAACGGCCGTCGTCTCGTGTTGGAGCGCGTCCCCTTGATCCGTAGATTGATCTAGTCTGGCCAGCTTTATTGTCCAGGTCCTGACGTAAGTCATATGTGTAGCCCAGAGCCGCTGCCTCTCTACTTTTACGGCGAGGTAGTGCGGGCTGGTATTCAGCGTAATTAGCCGTTTTGTCCCGTCCACATGGTGGTTGGTCCGGTTCATCAGCATGATTGTATCTTGACGGAATTGGCTCAAGGGCCTCATCGTCGAATTGGGGTAGTAGCTTGCGCTTTGGGTAGCTTTTTATTGGGCGCTCGAGGCCGTATTCTTCGGCGGCTAGGACCTTGGTCCATCTATCGTTGAGCGTATCCTGTTCAGCTTGAAGCTGTTGCTGTTTCTTTTTCAGGCTCCTCGCGGTGGCAATGAGCTATCGCTTGAAGATTTCATGCTCAAGGGGTTCCTCTGGTATGATAAAATCTTCGTTACCAAGGCTAACATCCTCCTCGGAGGCCAGCAGATAATTACTATCCTCCGAGTCCTCATGATCGACAGGTTCGTCTGGGTTGACCTGTCCTTCTTCCCACTCATCCTTCTCAATAGTAGGCTCGATGAGGTGGTCAGAGTCTTCGGCGTTCTCCGGAGTGTCATTGTCTCCGGTGCCAGTATTGCTTTCCTTTTCGCGACGCGATCGTGAGCGGCACCGCTGATGTCGTCGTTTAGGTGGTGCTTCGACAGGCTTGTCCTCGATCGGGTCTTGAGCGCTATTGTCGTCCTTCTTTTTGGGTGTATCCACCATGTACACGTCGTATGTAGAAGTGGTCGTCCAACGCCCAGTGATGGGTGGGTTTTGGCCTGATTCGGCTCCGACATCGTCGTCCATGCCGTCGATGTCCTTGGAGGCGTTGTCTAGTGTGTCGGTTAAGTCCTCGACAGTGGCTATCAAGTGGGTGGTGGGTGGGACGTAAAATTCCCCGCACTCAACCCCTAGTCCGGGCTAGACGTAGTTCGGAAGTGATACCTCCGTTATGGCAAGAGATCGCATTAAGTTCAGAGCCTCGTTTAGGAGTGATAGCTGGAGGGTGACTGAGAGCCTGCGGAGCTGGGTCCGGAAATCGCCGTCCGACCGTGCTCAATGGACGCAGGCCTCAAGAGTTCGGAGTTAACATCCGGAGGTGAGTCCGGACTCCCGATGACAGGGAGAGCCCTGTTTGATTCCAGGCCTGCCGATAATATGGTCACCTCTGGGTCTCCGGCAGGGAGCTTCGTAGTAGGAGAGGGTCCGGTGGGTTTCATACTCTCGTCTTCGGACAGGGTGGTCTGCTCTGGATCTAAGGCCCGGGCAGGGACGATGGTTGATCCTTGAACAGAGCCTGATGGTGGATCCAGCATGGTTGTTGATGATCAAACGAGCCATCGAGCCTTCTGCCGACGACACAGTGGAACTCTCAATGAAAGCACCAATGTCGGTGTCAAAACCGGCTGATCTCGGGTAGGGGGTCCCGAACTGTGCGTCAGAGGATCGAAGGTAACAAGGGACAAAGGGAACACAATGTTTACCCAGGTTCGGGCCCTCTTAATGGAGGTAAAACTCTACGTCCTGCTTGATTGTATTTGATGGGTATAGGGGTTACAAGAGTTGATCTACCTCGAGATCGTAATGGCTAAACCCTAGCTGTCTAGCCTATGAGAATTCTGATTGTCTTTACGGACTCAACCCTCCAGTTTATATACACACCGGAGGGGCCTAGGGTTATACAGAGTCAGTTCATAGAGGAAGGAGATTACATATCCGGACACAAATCTTGCTATCCACGCATAGGGGAGTCCTAGCCGGACACGGGGGAAAGTGTTCCGCTTTGTATCTTCACAGCCCATCAGTACGGCCCATATCAAATAGCCCGGACACCCGAGGACCCCTTAATCCAGGACTCCCTCAGCGGCGACACACCGGCCATGTAAATATTGCACACAGTTTCTAAAAGCACAAACGTGTGTGATAGTAGGGAGTAGGTTCCATAGGGTGACCAGCATGAAACACCTTAAAGGCAAGGAGGCAATTCCTATCAGCAAGGGGCGGCTTCCCATCCGCTAGCCTAGTCGAATAGAACGCAGAAGTTAAGCATGCTCGGGCTGGTGTAGTCTAAGGATGGGTGACCCGGTGGGAAGTTGCATATCTCAAGCTTCATTTAAATGGTATGATACGGTCATTATAGACATTTATCATCTAAATGTCTCTATAGTGACCTGTCATGATGATTATATAAACCTTGGGATCCTTGTTTTGCTAATTTGTAGACTATGTTTTTTATTGGTTATTTTTTGTTCTCAAAAATCAAAGAATGATCGATAGCTGTAGGCCCACACAAATTATCCCTTTGACCCAACGCACGAGAAGGGTTTACTCTTTGCTCCGTGTGCTATGTTAGAACAAATCAAGTTTCAGCACATGCGTTGGACGGCAACCAACCCCTACCCCCCCCCCCACCCGCCTCGAAGTTGCGTTCCCGACATCGTACGTCTTTAACCTGTCCGCGGGGGTACGATGTTCAGTTTGTAATGTTACTGATGTAGTTGGTGCCCCATCGAACTTGTGCTTTCAGGATTTGAACAAATCACACACCAGACCCATACATTTTTTTGGGCCGCATGCAGGGTATAGGGGCCGGCTGTTCTGATCGAGCATGTCTCCCTTATGCGGTTTATAGACACCGCACATATCTGTGGGTTCCCCGAGGTATATATATATATATATCATCCTTGATCGATAACAAGCGGGGCCAATGCAATCTATCCCTTTGAGCGAACATACGAGAAGGTTTTGACCATGATGGTTTCCTATTGCTATGTGTGCCATTTTAGACCAAATAAAGTTTGAGCGCATGCGTTGGACGACCCCCCCTCCCGCCTCGAAGTTGGGGAACCGACATCATACGTATTAAATCTGGCTTGGGGTCGGGTACGGTGTTTGCTTTGTAATGTAGTTGGTGCCCCATCGAAGTTGTGTATTCGGGATTTGAACACATCACACACCATCGTACCCATACATATTTTTGGGCCGCATGTAGTGTATAGGGGGTCTTCTGATCGACCACGTCTCCCTTGTACGGTATTTTGTGACAACACGCATATCTGTGGGCTCCCCGAGTGTATATATATCACCCCTTTGACCAATAACAAGGGGTATGTGTTGGCCATGAATGGATTCCTCCTAGTTCGTGTTAGGGCCGGTCACCATCACATGTCGTTCAACCAAAGCTCAAGCTCATGTGTTGTCAGGATTCCCTCCCACAAGCTCGGATTGCTGAGTTCGACCGACACCGTACCGTGTGTATCTCTTCCTTAACTACCTAGCTTTCAAGGTTGTTGTATGTATCGAGAGGTAGGCGCCACATCTAAATTGTACATTATTCGATATTGAAAACACACATCACCCCTTCCAACGTACATCATGTTGGGCCGCATGCAGGTGGTGCTGGTTTTGTGGTCCCTGTCGTGTGATTTTTAATGATGGTTCAATCTATTGGCCCAAGCGGTTTATATATATATTCTATCCATTTTTTATCGACAACAGCAGTTGTCATTTGACGAAGCAATAGATTCACCGGTCTGTCTTATGGTAGGTCATGGCGACATGCATGTATGACCAAGGTATCACTAGGTGCATCCGCCCTGCTGACATGAAGTGGGAGGTGGGTCAAGCACCCTAGCTAGGTAGCTACGACATTATGTCATTATAGATATATCCAAGGGTGCTTTCGGGTTTGCGAGGCAGGTGCCACCAAAGTTGTGCATTGTGTACTTAAAGTTTTAAACATCACACCCTATATTCCTACATATATTTGGCCACTTCCAGGTGGTTCTTGACTTCTGGCCCCTCTCATCGATCTTCGACAACGCGCCCAACTGTGGGCCCTCACGGTCAAAGTTGTGCATTGGAATTTTGAACATCACAGACCACCCTTTTCACTCATATATATTTGGGCCACATGCCGGTGTGGCTGTCTTCTGACCCTCTCTAACGTTTTTTTGCTGCAAAGACTTGGATGACGCTCAACGGACACGGGTGTACTGGCTTAACCGTGTGCGATGCAAGTGAGCTGTGAATCACCACAACTACGCAAGCGCGAGCAAAGGTGGAGGTACTGGCTTAACCGTGTGCGATGCTAGTGCGCTGTAAAATCACCACCTGCGCAAGCTAAAGGTGGGTAGTTTATTTAGATTGAATTCCACGTCTATGTCTGAAAATTAGGACGAACCATGTGCGATAGACCAGCTAGCTAGAAATCTAAAAACAAACTACCCACCTTGAGCGTTGCAAAAATCGGCGGTTCCGCCGCTTTTCCTTATTATCATACAGGCATATTCTTATTGGACAGTGTGTGATCTTGGGAACTCCCGCCCCGCATCAATTCCTTTACCCAAATTTTAGTAGCCACCGTACTTCAACCATCGCCCCCACTCCTCCAGCACCGACCTTATTGTAAAATTAAAGTAGCCGAGGCATACGAACCGTCGCCCTCCCTCGTCCACTACCATCTCTACTCACCATTACTAAAATTTTCAGTAGCCACGGCGTACCCTCTAACACCACCCCGCCCACCCTGCCCCCCTCCACATTCCCTCCACCCAGCCCCCCTCCCCCCTCAAACCCTAGCTCGCCGCCGTCGACGGCGCCGCCGCCGCCAACCCCAGCCGGTCTGCCCATTCCTCCTAGCTTAGACAATAAAGTTCAGGTTACCCAGCGATTTGAAGGAAATATGCCCTAGAGGCAATAATAAAGTTGTTATTTTATATTTCCTTATTCAAGATAAAGGTTTATTATTCATGCTAGAATTGTATTGATCGGAAACTTTAATACATGTGTGAATACATAAACAAACAACGTGTCCCTAGTGAGCCTCTACTAGACTAGCTCGTTGATCAAAGATGGTTAAGGTTTCCTAACCATGGACATGAGTTGTCATTTGATAACGGGATCACATCATTAGGAGAATGATGTGATGGACAAGAACCATCCGTTAGCTTAGCATAATGATCGTTAAGTTTTATTGCTATTGCCTTCTTCATGTAGAATACACATTCTTTCGACTATGAGATTATGCAACTCCCAGATACCGAAGGAATGCCTTGTGTGCTATCAAACATCACAACGTAACTGGGTGATCATAAAGATGGTTTACAGGTATCTCCGAAGGTGTTTGTTGAGTTGGCATAGATCGAGATTAGGATTTGTCACTCCGAGTATCGGAGAGGTATCTCTGGGCCCTCTCGATAATACACATCATAAGCTTGCAAGCAAACGACTAAGGAGTTAGTCATGAGGTGATGTATTATGGAACGAGTAAAGAGACTTGCCGATAACGAGATTGAACTAGGTATGAAGATACCGATGATCGAATCTCGGGCAAGTAACATACCGATGGACAAAGGGAATTATGTATGTTGTCATAACGGTTCGACCGATAAAGATCTTCATAGAATATGTAAGAGCCAATATGGGCATCTAGGTTCTGCTATTGGTTATTGACCGGAGAGGCGTCTCGGTCATGTCTACATAGTTCTCAAACCCGCAGGGTCCGCACGCTTAACGTTCGATGACAATATAGTATTATGTGAGTTATGTGATTTGGTGACCGAATGTTGTTCTGAGTCCCGGATGAGATCACCGACATGACGAGGAGTCTCGAAATGGTCGAGAGGTAAAGATTGATATATAGGACGATAGTATTCGGACACCAGAAGTGTTCCGGAGGGTACCGGGTACATATCGGGTCACCAGAAGGGATTCCGGGCACCCCCGGCAAAAGATATGGGCCTTATGGGCCAAGAGGGGAAACGCACCAGCCAGAAGGGGCTGGTGCGCCCCCCATATGGGCTGGCAAGGTGGAGAAGGAAAGGGGAAGGAGGAAAGGAAAGAAAGGGAATAGGATTCCCACTTCCTTCTCTCTCCCCCCTCCTTCCTAGCCCCTCCAACATATATGGCAGCGGGGCGCGCGGCTTGGGAGGAGCCCAAGTAGGATTCGATTCTACTTGGGGTGCCTCCTGGCCTCTCCCCACCCCCTTCCACCTATATATATGTGGGAGGGGGGCGCCTAGCACACCCCAAACAATTGTTTAGCCGTGTGCAGCACCCCCCTTCACCGTTTACACCCCCGGTCATATTTTCGTAGTGCTTGGGCGAAGCCCTGCGAGGATCACTTCACCATCACCGTCACCACGCCACCGTGCTGACGGAACTCATCTACTACCTCAATGTCTTGCTGGATCAAGAAGGCGAGGGACGTCACCGAGCTGAACGTGTGCAGAACGCAGAGGTGCCGTGCGTTCGGTACTTGATCGGTTGAAGCACGAAGAAGTTCGACTACATCAACCGCGTTGAGAAACGCTTCTGCTTATGGTCTACGAGGGTACGTAGACACACTCTCCTCCTCGTTGCTATGCATCTCCATGGATATATCATTGCGTGTGCGTAGAAACATTTTTGTTTTCCATGCAACGTTTCCCAACAGTGGCATCTGAGCCAGGTCTATGCATAGATGATATGCACGAGTAGAACACAAAGAGTTGTGGGCGGTGATAGTCATACTGCTTACCACCAATTTCTTATTTTGATTCGGCGGTATTGTGGGATGAAGCGGCCCGGACCAACCTTACATGTCCACGCACATGAGACCAGTTCCACCGACAGACATGCAACTAGTTTTGCATAAAGGTGGCTGGCGGGTGTCTGTTTCTTCTACTTTAGTTGAATCAAATTTGACTGTGGCCGGTCCTTAAAGAAGGTTAAAATAGAAAACTTGATGAAACACCATTGTGGTTTTATGCGTAGGTAAGAATGGTTCTTGCTAGAAGCCCGTAGTAGCCACGTAAACCTTGCAACAACAAAGTAGAGGACGTTTAACTTGTTTTTGCAGGGCATGTTTGCATGTGATATGGTCAAGACATGATGTGATAAACGTTATTGTATGAGATGATCATGTTTTGAAAGTTATCGGCAATCGGCAGGAGCCTTATGGTTGTCTCTTTATTGTATGAAATGCATACACCATGTAATTGCTTTACTTTATCACTATGCGTTAGCGATAGTTGTAGAAGCAATAGTTGGCGAGACGACCACGACGCTACGATGGAGATCAAGGTGTCGAGCCAGTGACGATGGAGATCATGACGATGCTTTGGAGATGGAGCTCAAAAGCACAAGATGATGATGGCCATATCATGTCACATATTTTGATTGCATGTGATGTTTATCTTTTATGCATCTTATTTTGCTTAGTATGGCGGTAGCATTATAAGATGATCCCTTCACTAAATTTTAAGGTAAAAGTGTTCTCCCTGAGTATGCACCGTTGCTACAGTTCATCGTGTTGAGACACCACGTGATGATCGGGTGTGATAGACTCTACGTTCACATACAACCGGTGCAAGACAGTTTTGCACATGCGGAATACTTGGGTTAAACTTGACGAGCCTAGCATGTACAGACATGGCCTTGGAACACTGGAGACCGAAAGGTCGAACGTGAATCATATAGTAGATATGATCAACATAGAGATGTTCACCATTGATGACTACCCCATCTCACGTGATGATCGGACATGGGTTAGTTGATTTGGATCACATATCACTTAGATAACTTGAGGGATGTCTATTTAAGTGGGAGTTCTTAAGTAATTTGATTAATTGAGCTTAATTTATCATGAACTTAGTCCTGATAGTATTTGCATATCTATGCTGTAGATCAATGGCTCGTGCTACCATTCCCCTGAATTTTAATGCGTTCCTAGAGAAAGCTAAGTAGAAAGATGATGGTAGCAACTACATGGACTGGGTCCGTAACTTGAGGATTATCCTCATTGCTGCACAGAAGAATTATGTCCTTGATGCACCGCTAGGTGAAAGGCCTGCTGCAGGAGCAGATGCTGATGTTTTGAACGTATGGCAAGCTCGAGCTGATGACTACTCGATAGTTCAGTGTGCCATGCTTTACGGCTTAGAATCGGGACTTCAAAGACATTTTGAACGTCATGGAGCATATGAGATGTTCCAGGAGTTGAAGTTAATATTTCAAGCAAATGCCTGGGTTGAGAGATATGAAGTCTCCAACAAGTTCTATAGCTGCAAGATGGAGGAGAACAGTTTTGTCAGTGAACACATACTCAAAATGTCTGGATATCATAATCACTTGACTCAGCTGGGAGTTAATCTTCCAGATGATAGTGTTATTGACAGAGTTCTTCAATCACTGCCACCAAGCTACAAAGGCTTCGTGATGAACTATAATATGCAAGGGATGGACAAGACAATTCCCGAGCTCTTCGCAATGCTCAAAGCTGCGGAGTTAGAAATCAAAAAGGAGCATCAAGTGTTGATGCTTAACAAGACCACTAGTTTCAAGAAAAAGGGCAAGGGAAATAAGGGGAACTTCAAGAATAATGGCAAGCAAGTTGCCACTCCCGGGAAGAAGCCCAAAGCTGGACCTAAGCCTGAAATTGAGTGCTTCTACTGCAAAGGGACTGGTCACTGGAAGCGGAACTGCCCCAATTATTTGGCAGATAAGAAGGATGGCAAAGTGAACAAAGGTATATTTGATATACATGTTATTGATGTGTACCTTACTAATGCTCGTAGTAGCGCCTGGGTATTTGATACTTGTTCAGTTGCTCATATTTGTAACTCGAAATAGGAGCTACGGATTAAACAAAGATTGGCTAAGGACGAGGTGATGATGCGCGTCGGGAATGGTTCCAAGGTCGATGTGATCGCCATCGGCACGCTACCTCTACATCTACCTTCGAGATTAGTTTTACACCTGAATAATTGTTATTTGATGCCAGCGTTGAGCATGAACATTATATCTGGATCTTGTTTAGTGCGAGATGGTTATTCATTTAAATCAGAGAATAATGGTTGTTCTATTTATATGAGTAATATCTTTTATGGTCATGCACCCTTGAAGAGTGGTCAATTTTTGTTGAATCTTGATTGTAGTGATACACATATTCATAATATTGATGCCAAAAAATGCAAAGTTGATAATGATGGTGCAACATATTTGTGGCACTGCCGTTTAGGTCATATTGGTGTAAAGCGCATGAAGAAACTCCATGCAGATGGGCTTTTGGAATCACTTGATTATGAATCATTTGATACTTGCGAACCATGCCTCATGGGCAAGATGACTAAAACTCCGTTCTCTAGAACAATGGAGCGAGCCAATGACTTATTGGAAATAATACATACCGATGTATGCGGTCCAATGAGTGTTGAGGTACGCGGCGGGTATCGTTATTTTCTGACCTTCACAAATGATTTGAGCAGATATGGGTATATCTACTTAATGAAACAGAAGTCTGAAACTTTTGAAAAGTTCAAAGAATTTCAGAGTGAAGTGGAGAATCATCGTAATAAGAAAATAAAGTTTCTACGATCTGATCATGGAGGTGAATATTTGAGTTATGAGTTTGGCCTTCATTTAAAACACTGCGGAATAGTTTCACAACTCACGCCACCTGGAACACCACAGCGTAATGGTGTGTCCGAACGACATAACCGTACTTTATTTGATATGGTGCGATCTATGATGTCTCTTACCGATTTACCACTATCATTTTGGGGTTATGCATTAGAGACAGTTGCATTCATGTTAAATAGGGCACCGTCTAAATCCGTTGAGACGACATCATATGAACTGTGGTTTGGCAAGAAACCTAAGCTGTCATTTCTTAAAGTTTGGGCTTGCGACACTTATGTCAAAAGGCTTCAGCCTGATAAGCTCGAACCCAAATTGGAGAAGTGCGTCTTCATAGGATACCCTAAGGAAACAATTGGGTACACCTTCTACCACAGTTCCGAAGGCAAGATCTTTGTTGCCAAGAATGGAACATTTCTAGAGAAGGAGTTTCTCTCAAAAGAAGTGAGTGGGAGGAAAGTAGAACTTGATGAGGTAATTTTACCTTCTCTCGAATTGCAAAGTAGCACATCAGAGAAATCCGTTCCCGTGATGCCTACACCAACTAGAGAGGAAGTTAATGATGATGATCATGAAACTTCGGATCAAGTTACTACTAGACCTCGTAGGTCGAACAGAGCATGTTCCGCACCAGAGTGGTACAGTAATCCTGTTCTGGAAGTCATGTTACTAGACCATGACGAACCTACAAACTATGAAGAAGCTATGATGAGCCCAGATTCCAACAAATGGCTTGAGGCCATGAAATCTGAGATAGGATCCATGTATGAGAACAAAGTATGGACTTTGGTGGACTTGCCCGATGATCGGCAAGCCATAGAGAATAAATGGATCTTCAAGAAGACTAACGCTGATGGTAATGTTACTGTCTACAAAGCTCTACTTGTTGCAAAAGGTTTTCGACAAGTTCAAGGGGTTGACTACGATGAGACTTTCTCACCCGTAGCGATGCTTAAGTCCGTCCGAATCATGTTATCAATTGCCACATTTTATGATTATGAAATCTGGCAAATGGACGTCAAAACTGCATTCCTTAATGGATTTCTTAAAGAAGAGTTGTATATGATGAAACCAAAAGGTTTTGTTGATCCTAAAGGTGCTAACAAAGTGTGCAAACTCCAGTGATCCATCTATGGACTGGTGCAAGCATCTCAGAGTTGGAAGATACGCTTTGATGAAGTGATCAAAGCATATGGTTTTGTATAGACTTACGGTGAAGCCTGTATTTACAAGAAAGTGAGTGGGAGCTCTGTAGCATTTCTAATATTATATGTAGATGACATATTGTTGATTGGAAATGATGTAGAATTTCTGGATAGCATAAAAGGATACTTGAATAAGAGTTTTTCAATGAAAGACCTCGGTGAAGCTGCTTATATATTGGGCATCAAGATCTATAGAGATAGATCAAGACGCTTAATAGGACTTTCACAAAGCACATACCTTGACAAAGTTTTGAAGAAGTTCAAAATGGATCAGTCAAAGAAAGGGTTCTTGCCTGTTTTGCAAGGTGTGAAGTTGAGTCAAACTCAAAGCCCGACCACTGCAGAAGATAGAGAGAAAATGAAAGTCATTCCCTATGCCTCAGCCATAGGTTCTATCATGTATGCTATGCTGTGTACCAGGCCTGATGTGTGCCTTGCCATAAGTCTGGCAGGGAGGTACCAAAGTAATCCAGGATTGGATCACTGTACAGCGGTCAAGAACATCCTGAAGTACCTGAAAAGGACAAAGGATATGTTTCTCGTTTATGGAGGTGATAAAGAACTCGTCGTAAATGGTTACGTTGATGCTAGCTTTGACACTGATCCGGATGACTCTAAGTCTCAAACCGGATACGTATTTATATTGAATGGTGGAGCTATCAGTTGGTGCAGTTCCAAGTAGAGCGTCATGGCGGGATCTACTTGTGAAGCGGAGTACATAGCTGCTTCCGAAGCAGCAAATGAAGGAGTCCGGATGAAGGAGTTCATATCCGATCTAGGTGTAATACCTAGTGCATCGGGTCCAATGAAAATCTTTTGTGACAATACTGGAGCGATTGCCTTGGCAAAAGAATCCATATTTCACAAGAGAACCAAACACATCAAGAGACGCTTCAACTCCATCCGTGAACAAGTCAAGGAGGGAGACATAGAGATTTGCAAAATACATACGGATCTGAATGTAGCAGACCCGTTGACTAACCCTCTTCCGCGAGCAAAACATGATCAGCACCAAGACTCCATGGGTGTTAGATCCATTACAATGTAATCTAGATTATTGACTCTAGTGCAAGTGGGAGACTGAAGGAAATATGCCCTAGAGGCAATAATAAAGTTGTTATTTTATATTTCCTTATTCATGATAAAGGTTTATTATTCATGCTAGAATGTTATTGATCGAAAACTTTAATACATGTGTGAATACATAAACAAACAACGTGTCCCTAGTGAGCCTCTACTAGACTAGCTCGTTGATCAAAGATGGTTAAGGTTTCCTAACCATAGACATGAGTTGTCATTTGAGAACGGGATCACATCATTAGGAGAATGATGTGATGGACAAGATGCATCCGTTAGCTTAGCATAATGATCATTAAGTTTTATTGCTATTGCTTTCTTCATGTTAAATACACATTCTTTCGACTATGAGATTATGCAACTCCTGGATACCGGAGGAATGCCTTGTGTGCTGTCAAACGTCACAACATAACTGGGTGATCATAAAGATGCTCTACAGGTATCTCCAAAGGTGTTTGTTGAGTTGGCATAGATCGAGATTAGGATTTGTCACTCCGAGTATCGGAGAGGTATCTCTGGGCCATCTCAGTAATACACATCATAAGCTTGCAAGCAAATGACTAAGGAGTTAGTCACGAGGTGATGTATTATGGAACGAGTAAAGAGACTTGCCGGTAACGAGATTGAACTAGGTATGAAGATACCGACGATCGAATCTCGGGCAAGTAACATACCGATTGACAAAGGTAATTACGTATGTTGTCATAACGGTTCGATCGATAAAGATCTTCATAGAATATGTAGGAGCCAATATGGCATCCAGGTTCCGCTATTGGTTATTGACTGGAGAGGCGTCTCGGTCATGTCTACATAGTTCTTGAACCCGTAGGGTCAGCACGCTTAACGTCCGATGACGATATAGTATTATATGAGTTATCTGATTTGGTGACTGAATGTTGTTCAGAGTTCCGGATGAGATCACGAACATGACGAGGAGTCTCAAAATGGTCAAGAGGTAAATATTGATATATAGGACGATAGTATTCGGACACCTGAAGTGTTTCGTATGGTATCGGGTACATATCGGGTCACCGGAAGGGGTTCCGGGCACCCCCGGCAAAAGATATGGGCCTTATGGGCCAAGAGGGGATACGCACCAGCCAGAAGGGGCTGGTGCGCCCCCCACATGGGCCGGCCAAGGTGGAGAAGGAAAGGGGAAGGAGGAAAGGAAAGAAAGGGAATAGGATTCCCACTTCCTTCTCTCTCCCCCCTCCTTCCTTCCCCCTCCGACATATATGGCAGGGGGTGCACGGCTTGGAAGGAGCCCAAGTAGGATTTGGTCCTACTTGGGGCATCTCCTAGCCTCTCCCCTCCCCCTCCCACCTATATATATGTGGGAGGGGGGCGCCTAGCACACCCCAAACAATTGTTTAGTTGTGTGCGGCGCCCCCCTCCACCGTTTACAGCCCCGGTCATATTTTCGTAGTGCTTGGGCGAAGCCCTGCGAAGATCACCTCACCATCACCATCACCACGCCGTCATGCTGATGGAACTCATCTACTACCTCGACGTCTTGCTGGATCAAGAAGGCGAGGGACGTCACCGAGCTGAACATGTGCAGAACGCGGAGGTGCCGTGTGTTCGGTACTTGATCGGTTGAAGCGCGAAGAAGTTCGACTACATCAACCACGTTGAGAAACGCTTCCGCTTATGGTCTATGAGGGTACGTAGACACACTCTCCCCCTCGTTGCTATGCATCTCCATGGATAGATCATTGTGTGTGTGTAGTAAAAATTTTGTTTTCCATGCATCATTTCCCAACATGATTCCCATACCGTCGCCCACTCCCCTGAGTTTTTAGATGAGGCCTGCGGTGTCCCTCCCCACCAGATCCACATCCCCTGCTCCAAAATGTCGTAGCCTAAGCCCGATCGCGTATCCCGGGGAGCCCGACGAGCGTTCGGCCAAGAAGAGGTTTATCATGGCCTCTGCAATGGACGTTGGCGAGGTGGCCACCGTTCGCCCCGACCTGTCGATCCCTGAGCAACTCCTCACCACGGAAGCTGGCGAAGACATTGACTACATTGCTATGCCAAAGGCTTCACGTCGGCGGGCTAGCGTATTACTGTATCTTGGGAAGGCTGGCTACGACATCAAACTCGTCGACAGCGATGGCTTCACGCGGGCCATGTCACAGGGTAAGTGGTCCATCCCCAATCCCTATAGTTCAACCGCCGTCGATCTCTTCGACGACCCTGCTGCTGATCTCCTCTGCCACGCGGTTAAGGATCTGCTATCCTTGTACGCCATCGAGCCCATTTTGTCATTTCTGAAGGACACATTCTACGGCGGCGGCTTGGGATCCTCAATTGCCAAGTCAGATCTCATCGACCATGACCATGAGGAGGGCACCCACAAAGGTTCTTCCAAGGTGAAACAGCCCATCTGTGACATCAGAGAGCCCACCATGGGTCTGTGCTCTTCCAACTAGAAGGATCCCGTCCATGACATGTGAGGCAACATCCTATCAGCAAATCTTACCTTTTCTAGCTTGCCAACCCGTACCCTTTGTTGTAGTAGCTTTTGCCATGAGGTGTTTTAACTGCGCCGTGTTTAATTATTTTAGTTATGCAAAAATGTAATGTTCAATAGGGCTATGTGATGTTTAAGTATGAATTGTCCACTTCAGTTTCATGAATGGCTATATTTGGTTGTTTATAGTGAGTAGATGCCTTGCTTATATGTATTTGGTTGTTAGGTTGGTCGCAGTGAGCATTTGTCCAGTTATCGAGTAGATGCCTTGTTTATCTGTATTTGGTTGTTAGATTGGTTGCGGTGAGCATTTGTCCAGTTATCAAGCAGATGACTTGTTTATCTACATTTGGTTGTTAGGTTGGTTGCAGTGAGCATTTTTCCAGTTTTCAAGAAGATGCCTTGTCTATCTGTATTTGCTTGTTAGGTTGGTTGCAGTGAGCATTTGTCCAGTTTTCAAGCATATGCCCTGTTTATCTGTATTTGCTTCTTATGTTGGTTGCAGTGAGACTCTGTCCAGTTTTCAATGGCTATATTTGGTTGTTATACTAATCATTTATGCCTTGTTTATTTCAGTCATTCACAATGTGATGTTCATTATGTGCAAGTCAGAACTGTGCCGCTCGATTGCATCAATACCAGTTTGAACATCTATGTTTGGTTCCAGTTATGCCTTGTGTAGTTAACACATGCCCTTTATTTTAGTTTTACACATTTATCTAGTGTAATGTTTAAGCATGACCTATGTTCTATTCATTTTCAACAATACCAGTTTGAATTGCAATATTTAATGGCTGTTAAGCCTGTTGTAGGTAACATTCCCTTCCATTTTATATCTGCTTTAACAGCATGCTGAAACCAACACATTCAAGCTATCATTTGGAGATGATGTTGTTTACCTTTGCTATATTTGTTTGATGTTAAGGTTGCCGTACTTATCATGCCTTTCCACTACTTATAAAGGACAACAACGGGAGTGGCCACCATTTTCTACCGAGGTTAGTTTCATCCCTCGGCTTGGTACCCCCCCCCCCGGTCGTTCCATAATGTAGTGCATATAGATCCAGGCCTGGACACTTGTTAGCTTCTAATATTGACTTGTTGCTTGTAGGTACATATGCCCTTGGCAAGGATCCACGCATCGACACTTTTTGCGTATGGGGCAATGAGATATTCATGAACAAGCATCAAGTGAGGAAACTGATAGGGATTATTAGAAAAAAGATACAAACGGTGGCAAGCAAATTATTTGTTTACGCTCAATCCAACACAACAGCGAGCTGCAGGATGGTAACTACAAACTCTGCAGCCTTCTCTTTTTACTGCCCATAATGAGTTGTTAGACAACAATGTCTGAATCTTTTTCGTTCGTAGTGGTTCCCGAAGCAGTTTACTCAAGATTACCTCGCAAAGTACATGATTGGTGGACACGCAATGAAGGTTAAAGTATTTCATCCAGACTACAATGAGCATCGAGAATTCCTAATGAAGACAGTGAAGGATGGATAAGCAGCCATCACAAGGGGTTAGCCTAGAGTCGTGCGCGCATTACGCATGGAGGAGGGCACAATATGGGAATTTCGCTTCACCTTCTCCAGCAACCAGAACATCCTTTGCCTCTCTCTTTACAGTCTTTAGTACAACTGTGGTTCATCATTCTTTACTTGGTGCTTCAGTAGTTCTTCACTATATGTACCTGTGCATCGAATTATGCATTCGTGGTTGAACCTATATTTGTATTAAATATGGTTCGATATGAAATAAGTGATTGCCTACTTTAAAATTCAAAATCTGTGATTTTTAAATGCAGGGATTAAATTAGGGATTACACTGCACACGGTTTGTGAAAGCGAAACGTCTGCGATAGACATGGAGATCAGACATGTTTCTCGAATCCACTACGTGTGCGATCAATCTCTACTGCACACACGACCAGCCAAGAAAAAACATGTGCGATTAACAACATCATCGCACATAGTTCCTTCTTATTAAATGTTTGCGAAAGTCACCTTATTACACACGCTTGGAAATTATGGATTGTTTATGATGTTGTGCGCATCGCAAACGTTTGGTCATAAAAGAGCGTGTGCGATAGGTCTTCATCCGACGCGGGTGCGACGGATGAATCATGTGGGATGTATTCAAGCTTCGCATACAGTTTTATAGCGACAACTGTATGCACTCTTACGTCGAATAGCATAAGTCGAGGAAAAGTAAATGTGTGTGATTGTCTACTTATCATACCCGTTCTATAATCATGAACTATTTGTGATGGGTCGCGCATCATAAACGTAGCACCACAGAATACCGACTGCGATGGCAATGCATGCACAAACGAGTAGCAAGGATGGAGCGTTTTGGATATTCGGGATATCAGAAACAGTTTTATAGGGACAACTGTATGCATCATGGCTCCCTATCCCCGATGGTTTTTGGGTCGTGTGGGAAGGACCTCCCTATCGCAGTCACTCACTTGGCGACGGTTCAAAACACCGTCGCGGAAAGGGGTTAAAAACCATTTGTATAGCACCTCGTTGTACCTGTGCATGGTGGTCATAATCAACAGTCTAGTCAGGGTAATCAGCAGCATATAATTAGTCAGGATATCAGAGTAATCCGAAGCAGCTTAATGGTGGCCAGTATCACGTCTTCACTATGAACACGTGCAAGCATGACCGAAAGGTCCATAATCGAGCAGCCAACACGGTTGAGCCGGCTGTACCTCAGTATCAAAGGTGGTCAGAACAGATGATAACATGGAGTCGGGCAGATCACCCGCCCCGAGTTGATGATCGGGTCATCTGGCTCTAGTGGTAGTCCCTCAAGTGGGCGGTTATAAATTTACAAAGGTACTTATGGATGGTGGCAGTAGCATCAACATATTGTACTACGACACTTTTCGTCAGATGAGTCTGACCGACAAGGACCTCAAGCCATCCTCCATAGTGTTTCATGGAGTGGTGCCTGGCAAGTTGGCTTACCCTATTGGAAAGATATCACTGGAAGTGGCCTTTGGTGATGACTACAATTATAGAGCAGAGACACTGTGGTTTGAAGTGGTCAAGATCAAGAGTCCATATCATGCCCTATTTGGACGGCCGGCTTATGCCAAGTTCATGGCTCACCCTTGTTATGTGTATTTGCAGCTCAAAATGCCAGGCCAGAGGGGATAATCACAGTTCATGGAAGTCGTAAACTCGCCTTGGAGTGCGAGGAAGGAGATGCTGCTTATGCAGAGTCGGCCTGTGCTACGGAGGAACTTAAGTATTACAAAGATAATGTTGACCCGGCTGATAGGACCCCTCTGAAGAAGCCCACCACTAAGAAAGACCCTTTGCTAAAGTTTAAGTCGGCAAAGGACACACAACAAGTTGATTTTGTCCCTGATGATTCTTCTCAGCAGTTTACCATTGGGACAGTGATGGATCCTAAATAGGAAAGCACGCTCATAGAGTTTATCCGTGAGAATCGGGACATCTTCGCATGGAAACCTTCTGACATGCCGGGTGTACAAAGAGAATTCGCTGAGCATCGTCTTAATGTGGATCCTAAGATGAAGCCTATTAGACAGTTCCTCCGTCGTTTTAATGAGGAGAGACATAAGGCCATTAGAGAAGAAGTGGCCTGACTCCTAGCTGCCGGGTTCATTATTGAAGTTTTTCACCCTCAGTGGTTGGCCAATCCTGTGCTGGTGCTCAAGAAAAATGGCACTTGGCATATGTGTGTGGATTACACAGATCTCAACAAGGCTTATCCAACTAATCCTTTTGCCCTCCCCCGTATTGACCAGATTGTGGATGCCACGTCGGGTTGTGAGAGTCTGTGTTTCCTGGATGCTTATTCTGGTTATCATTAGATCAAGATGGCAGTGGAAGATCAGGAGAAGATAGCCTTCATCACCCCCTTTGGGGCTTTCTATTATGTGTCTATGCCTTTTGGGTTCAAGAGTGCTCAGGCGACTTACCCACGTTGTGTTCAGAATTGCTTTCATAAGCATATTGGACATAACGTTCATGCTTATGTGGATGACATTGTGGTTAAGTCTAGGAAGAAAGAAACCTTGCTTGACAATCTGAAGGAGACCTTTGACAATCTTCGGGTGTACAAGATGATACTTAACCCAGCCAAGTGGGTTTTTGGCATACCAGCAGGCAAATTGCTAGGTTTTCTAGTCTCAGAGCGGGGCAACAAAGCTAACCTGGAGAAGATTGAGGCTATTACCTCTCTAAGCCGGCATGTATCAACGACATTCAGCGCCTGGCGGGTCGTATTGCAGCCCTGAGCCGGTTCATAAGCCGCCTTGGAGAGAAGGTGATTCCCCTGTACCAGATGATGAAGAAGACTGATCACTTCATCGAGTGATGCCGCTAATGAGGCGTTTGAGGCGCTTAAGAAATAGTTGGCTGAGTCGCCCGTCTTGGCTGCTCCTATAGACAAAAAGCCTTTGCTCTCCTGTACGTGGCGGCTAATAATAAAGCCGTCAGTGTGACAGTTGTCATGGAGCGCAAGGAGGCAGGTAAAGATATGTCAGTGAAGTTCTCACAGAGTCCAAGCAACGATACCCGCATTGGCAGAAACTGGTGTTTGGAGTGTTCATGGCCAGCGGCAAACTTAAGCACTATTTCCTTGTACATCCAATCATAGTTGTCAATTCTGCTCCACTTGGCGACATAATTCAAAACAGAGAGGCTACAGGCCGGGTTGCTAAGTGGGTAATTGAGCTTGGGCCGCATCATCTGAAGTATGTGCCCAGAACAACCATCAAGTTTCAAGCTTTGGTAGATTTTATAAATGATTGGACAGAGCTGAAAATACCTGAGGAGAAGCCTGATAATACATATTGGACGATACACTTTGAAGGGTCCAGGCAATTGGAAGGCTCAGGGGCTGGAGTTATTTTGGAATCTCCACGAGGTGATAAATTTTGTTATGTCTTAAGGCTCATGTTCCCTTGTACTCCCTCCATCCCAAAATAAGTGTCTCAAGCTTAGTACAACTTTGTACTAAAGTTAGTACAAAGTTGAGTCACTTATTTTGGGACTGAGGGAGTACTAACAATGCAGCTGAGTATGAAGCTTTGCTCCATGGACTCCATATGGCCAAGGAGATGAACTTGAGCCGGGTTAGATGTCTGGGCGACTCAGACTTGGTGGCGCAGCAAGTTTCAGGGAAGTGGGATTCTAAAGACCCGCTTATGGCAGCTTACCGTCAAGCAGTGAATAATATTGTTGTTCACTTCAAAGGTTATCAGGTGGATCACATAGACCGGTGGAAAAACAAGGCGAATGATGCACTATCTCGGCTCGGGTCACAGCGTAAGCCGGTTCCCCCCAATGTGTTCCTTGATGTGCTGCACAATCCTTCTGTTAAACTGCCTTCAGAGGAAGATCTTGCTATACCTGACACGGAGGGATAGTTGGTGGCGGCTCTTCGTGCTATCCCCGACTGGATGATGCTGTATCTGGCTTACCTGACTCGAGGTGAGTTGCCTGACGATGAAAATTTGGCGCGACAGATCATAAGACGGTCTAAATCCATGACCATCGTCAATGGCGAGTTACACAGATGTAGTGTGACTGGTGTGTTCCAACGTTGTGTTTCCCCTGAAGATGGCCGTGAAATGCTACAGGAAATTCATGCAGGCGATTGTGGTCATCATGCTGGGTCACAATCTTTGGTGGCTAAGGCTTTTCATCACGGATTTTTCTGGTTGACGGCTCATGCTGATGCAGAGGACATTGTTAGCAAGTGCGATGGGTGTAAGAAATTTGCAACGCAAGCTCATGTGCCGACTCAGGAATTGCAGATGATCCCAATCACTTGGCCACTTGCGGTCTAGGGGCTTGATATGGTCGGGCCGTTCAAGAGGTCTAAAGATAAGAAGACCCACCTTTTGGTGGCAGTTGATAAGTTTACCAAGTGGATTGAAGCAGAGACAGTACAGTTCAGTTTGTCAAAAAGTTGATCTTCCGCTTTGGTTATCCTCATAGTATCATCACTGATAATGGGACAAATCTGTCTAAAGGTTCTATGAAGGAGTTCTGTCAAAGGGAACACATCCATCTTGATGTATCCTCGTTGGCTCATCCAAAGTCCAATGGTCAGGCAGAGCGTGCTAACCAGGGGATCTTACGAGGGATCAAGCCCCGGCTTATGGTTCCTCTGGCACGAACACCGGGTTGTTGGGTTGAAGAGCTTCCTACAGTTCTTTGGAGTATCAAAACCACCCCCAACAGATCAACAGGTTACACGCCTTTCTTCATGGTTTATGGTGCAGAGGCGGTTCTTCCAAGTCATATTCGCCATGACTCACCCAGGGTGGTGGCTTACGTTGAAGCAGACTATGAGACAGTGCGTCAAAATGCTCTGGATGCTTTGGATGAAGAACGTGATCTTGTAGCAGCTCGATCGGCGATTTACCAACAAGACCCGCGTCGTTATCATAGCCGCAGAGTTCAAAGCCGGACGTTCCAAGAGGGCGACTTAGTGCTTTGTCTGATTCAAGATCAGACAGGCATGCATAAGCTATCACCCCCTTGGGAAGGGCCCTTTGTGGTCAGCAAAAAGCTCAACAATGGGTCATATTATCTCATCGACATACGTGAACACAATAAATCACGTACCTCTGAGAAGGAGACAAACATGCCTTGGAACATTGCTCATCTTCGGCCTTATTATATTTGAGCCACTGGCTCCAATCATTGTACATACATATCAATGTATATATCTTTTATGATCAACGTGATAAAGCCGGCATCCCCGAAATCAGGGCCTCTGTCGTTTCATCTCATATATTGTGCATGAGTCTTTTATTAATTGATGATAAGGTCACTTGGGGGCTTCCAACTCACCGAGTTTAGCTATCTTACCCTCTTGACTGGCAAATAAACGCCATTATATAGGTTAAACCTGCCTGTATACTTGATGCTACTCCAACAGGTGACCCACCGTACTCTTGACAGTCAATCTTTATGACCTTGAAGTCATCAAGGTTAAAATGGCGGCTTATGTCACGAGAGAGCCGGCTTACAGAGAGCGAGGATAAACCTACCTGTTTTGTTTGTTTCTTCTCCGAATATATGACCCGCCGTACTCTTGACAGTCAATCTTTATGACCCTGAACTAGTCAAAGTTAAAACGGTAGATTATGTCACGAGAGAGCCAGCATACAGGATAAACCAAGGCTATTATGCCAAGCTTTTTTGAAGCAGGACTTGAGCTTTAAAATCCGGTCTTTTTGTCGAGCTTTGAAAGCCGACTTATACATATCATGTTTATACTATCTATTTTTTCTGTCTTTACAGGAATTTTTATGCTTGTGGTTATATTTATATAAAAGCTCTAAACTTCCTGGGTTAGCAAAAGTCCGGGTTAGCATTGATCAGTATGGAGCTTCTTGGGGCCATGGGTAGCTGAGTTATCAGCTCCAAGAATTTCATGACATGGATTCATTGGGTTATTAACCCGCCATTGCTTCTAAGCAGTCAAGCGTTGCGACTATAAGTCGCCAGTTTGGGTAATGTTGAGTTATATTACAACTCCATATAGTGTATACGTCAAGATATCAGATGAGCAACCTTATTAAAAGGATGGTGCAAAGCAAATATATATATAGCAAGCTAACTCAAATAGCCAAAGAGGACTGGTGTGACAAGTGCTGGATCAAATAGTTACAACATGCACGAAGGCACGACAAGACAACCAAATCTTTTTCAAACTAAGCCTATTACATGGCTTTAGTTCAGCCCAAAAGTTTCTGGCAAAGTTTTTTCGGAGTTATACTACTCCTTTGAACCGGCCTCTGTGCCGTCTGGGTTAGTGCCTTCCGGGTTAACATCTTGCTGCTGCCCCGTCGTAGAGGTCCCTGGGTCATCCTGAGCCGGCTCTTCGTTGTTTCCGATCTGAAGATTGTTCGAGGTCTAGTCGACACCAGTTAAAGCCTCAAAGATTGCTTCATCATTGATGATAGAGGAAGGGTCGATATCAGGGGCAAAAATATGCTTACGCCTTTGAGGAGTTAGGTCTACAACATCAAATGAAGGCGCTTTGATCTGAGTGTTGTTGCTGTCGTAAGCCGGCTGGTACTTCTTCAGATCAAGCTCTTGTGCAAGTTGACACGCCAATGGTCGCATCTCTTTGATACACTTGGCAAAATCTGCTTCGCTGAATACCGACCCGTCATCATTGTATTCTGAAAACCCACTGGCCATTTGTTTCGAATCCAATTCTGATTGGTAAGCTTTCGCCTAGCTTAGAGAAGTTATCGCTCCTGCCCGAGCAGCTGACAACTTCAGTTCGTCAATCTGTTTGGGTGTTGTTGAGAATTGATCCAACAAGTCCTTTATCAGCTGTGGTGGTTTCTTGCCATTAGATACAGCCACGAGAGTATGGAGGCTTCCAGCGTATAATTTTTTCGTAAAGGAATAGACGGCTTTCAGCTGATTTTCGGCGTCTTCCGCACGTTTCAACAGAGCAACCTTTTCAGTTTCAAAGGCGGATCTCTCAGCATCAAAATTCGCCTTGAGATTTTCTAAGTCTTCCAAAGAAGATTTCAAGCTTGATTTAGCCTTGGCACGTTTAGCTTGTTCAGATTCCAATTTTTTCTTTAAGCCGGCCAGGTTTGACTCGCCCAGGCTTAAGGCTTCCTGCAAAAGGTTTAAAAAGAAGACTATCATTCAAATAGAACAATATAAGTCTGCTAGATTGGTTAAGTCGGCATTTGACAGAGATGTTATGGCAAAACTATTCAAGTCCCAAACACATTGCAAGCAATGTCCTTGGCACTTGGTGGCTAATGTATGTCGCTCTTTTCAATCTATACTGTAGAAGACCCGGCTTATCTCATGAAGCTAAGCTGGCCCTTGGGGGCTATAGGTAATTCTTCAAAGTGGTCGTATTGAAAGACCCGACTCATCTCATGAAGCTAAGCCGGCCCTTGGGGGCTATAGGTAATTCTTCAAAGTGGTCGTATTGAAAGACCCAACTCATTCATGAAGATAAGCCGGCCCTTGGGGGCTACATCATGTTTTGTTTTCCAGAGTGTCTAAAGAACCAGCTCATCTCATGAAGATAAGCTGGCCCTTGGGGGCTACATGATGTTTCCTTTTCAAACAAATTTTAAAGAACCGGCTTACCATTTGCATGATAACCCGACCCTTGGGGGCTACACTTTGGAATCTACAGATTTTCTTCAAGTCTTAACCATACTCAAAGATTTTCCTATGATCAAGACTTGGGAGCTACATAAGGATATATAACAAGAGAGAATAGAGGGTACCTCGTATTTCTTCTTCATCATGTTTGCTAAGCCGGCCTCCATATCCCGGCTTGTAGCCAGGCGGCTTAAGTAGCCAGCATGAAGGTCTTTAACACTGAGATCTTCATAACTAGGTAGATCAAGTTTTGATTTGCCCTTTTGCAGCAAGGGCGTCTCTTCTTTGGCTGTGTGCTTGGCTAACACATTGGAGGTCTCAGGTGTTTTCTGACTTGCCCCAATGATAGCAATATCCTCATTGTTCTTCTCAGGAGGAATCTCTTCAGTTGTGTTGATAGGGCTTGAGGCAAGGATGGAACTTGGCGGGTTAAGGTTGTTCATCGGGTTAGCATCAGCATCATTGGCCTCAAAGGCCGTTACTTCAGTTTGCGGGGTGGGTCATCTTGGCCATCATGATGGTCTTCACGTTCTTCGATATTCGCCTCAGGGGTCACCAACACTTGATCCGCCGACTCAGGGATCTCGGGGGTCTTTGAAGAGCCGTCTGCTTTTTGTTTCTTGCTTTTGGCTCTGGCCCTGTGGTTAGAGTAGAAGGTTTAAAAACACATGCCAATAAGTTTTAAGCTGTCAAAAAAGTATAATTACTCACCCTGGGTTAATAACAAAGGCAGGTAGCTGGGTTGAAGATGGGCCGCCTGAAGATGGTGGCGACTCCTGGTAATTGGAATCAGAGGGGTTAAGAGGATGTCTCATAAGGCCGGCTTTCGGTAAAGAAGGAGTTGTACTGTGTGGCACCTCAGCAGGCCGCTTATGGGCAAAGGGTTCATGAGTTAATCCGGCCACCAGATCTAAAGAGCCGCCACTCGGGGTTTGGTGCCTTGACTCGTGTTGAGTTTTCTTCAAAATAAAGTACGGATCTAAATGAGCATCTGGATGAGAAAATCTTACTTTCTGAATGACCCGCCTTATCTTCTTTGGAGGCAAGGAGTCTGAGCCGGAGGAGATAGAAATTACCTCAGCATCATCAGCTCGGCTAGTTGCTGCCTCATCCTAAGAACAAGATGCGTCAGCTAATTCAATAAAGAGGTGGCCAGGAGAGTCAAGTTCTACCTGTGATTGATCATCAGCATTTGCTGACCCGCCCACAGCAGTCGGCTCAGTTACAGCAACTGGTTTGTTCTTTTTCTGCCTTGGGCCAGTCCTGGCTTTGGCCACATCAGTTTCCTCTTCCTGTTCCAAAATGCAGAGCTAGGCTGTGTAATGAAGAGGGATTGGCAAGTGAGACACAGAGTAAATCAAAGATATTTAAGCCGGATATAAACGAGTACTTACAGGTGGGGCCGGGTTGAGCTTGAAGAATGGTAACAGCCCTGTCTTGTTACAATTTTCTTAAGGCTCCCCAAGCAAACTCTTCACAGTTTTATTGGCCTCATCAGTGGTAAAGTTATCAGAGCTATACCGTTGAGGGTCATTTGACTCGCCTGAGTACTCGCACATTAAGCTGGACCGGCGGCTTAAGGGGAGGTATTTTCACGAGACCCAGCACCGGGCTAGGTCAATTCTAGTTAACCCATTAGCTAGCAAGGCATTTACTTTTGAATAAAGTGGGAGTGCCTCAGCATGTTCCTCTGGAAGAATCTTGCTTGGCGGGTCAAAATCTATGGGAAGGTGGTCGGCCCTATAACCCGGTAGAGGGTTCTCATCAGCCGGGGCAGTATTCTTGCAATAAAACCAAGTTTTAACCCATCCTTTAGTGTGGCTTGGCAGGGTGGCTGAAGGAAAACCGCCATCCCTGATTAGGTTAAGTGAGGGTTGGCACACTATCAGTAAAATATGTTGATGAAAAATAAACACATTGCAGATTCAACATATTAACTCAAGCCACATGGAAAAGCCATTTGTCCAAACCAAGCATGATTAAGAACTAGGAAATATAGCAATTGTATATGTTTCTCATGTATTTAGTACAACCAAATTCGATTTACTCCTCACATGCATAAAAATACAAAATTGTACCCACAACAATTGAACATCACATTGCAGAATTGAACCAAACAGTTAACTAAACACCACAACAAATGAACCAAACATTAACTGAGCACCACATTGCACAATATAACATACTCCTAATAGAGGATCAGGCAGTTTACCAAACCAATCATGCTTAACAACTTGGAAATATAGCAATTGTATTTGTTTCTCATGTATTTTGTATAGCCAAATTCGATTTATTTCTCACATGGAAGACAATACAAAATTGCACCCACAACAATTGAACATTGCATTATAGAATTGAACCATACAATTAACTAAACACCACAACAAATGAACCAAACATTAATTGAGCACTATATTGCACAATATATAACATACTAGAAGATCAGACAGTTAACCAAACCAAGTATGCTTAACAACTTGGAAATATAGCAATTGTATTGGTTTCTCATGTATTTTGTACAACCAAATTCGATTTATTTCTCACATGGAAGGCAATAGAAAATTGCACCCACAACAATTGAACATCATATTGCAGAATTGAACCAAACAGTTAACTAAACACCACAACAAATGAACCAAACATTAACTGAGCACCACATTGCACAATATATAACATACTAGAAGATCATACAGTTAACTAGACCAAGCATGCTTAACAACTTGGAAATATAGCAATTGTATTTGTTTCTCATGTATTTTGTATAGCCAAGTTCGATTTATTTCTCACATGCAAGACATTACAAATTTGCACCCACAAGAATTGAACATCTCATTGCAGAATTGAACCAAATAATTAATTGAACACGACAACAAATTAACCAAACAGTTAATAAGTGAGCATGACATTGCACGATATATAGAACATATATACTAGAGGATCAGATTGCATGGTAACAGTAAATAGGACAGTTCACTATAATTTGTTAAGGAAAGGCAGGAGCAGCACATGCAATAGGTAAACCGAACATGCTTAACCGGCGTAGCTAGCTAGCTGAACATAGGTCCTTATAGTGAGCTAATAAGACAAGCTAGTCCTCATCTTCAGAGATGTCATTGATGATTAGCTCCTTGGACTTGGAAGAGCGCGAGACCTCCACATCGTGGGTGACCTCCTCGTAGTGGTGAGTTGCCTGAGCTGCTCCGAGCACCAACCTCCTGGCTCTCAAGTTGAGGTAAGCACGGGCACGCTGAGAAAACACCTCATAGTATTCGTCAAAGGCATCGATGGTGGCCTCGAGAAAACGCCACGAACTATCGTTTAAAGCAGCCAACCACGTGGCGGCATTGGCGCGCGAGGCGTCGATGGTGGCCTCGACGGTGAGGTGCTCCTCCAAGATCTGGTGGTCGGCATGAATGGCAGCCATCGCGACCTCTTCCACGCGTGCTGCATCGATTTGCTTCTCCGCTACCAAATGCTCCTGGCTATACTGCATGCACCATGGCTTACGGCGGCGCTTATTTGGAGGATGGGTCGGTGATTTGGGTGGAAGGTGTCGTGCCGGCGGTCGGGGCATGTGGGATGTAGAAGGAGGAGGAGGATTGGGGTCTTGTGTGGATTACCTGCCTAGATCGACGAGGCCGAGCAGCGGGAAGGAGCATCGCCAGTGAGGAGGTGGCCAAGCAGTGAAGGTTTGAACTTGGAAAGGAAGGTGGAAACAGGAGAAATGTGGCTTTTGGTCAGGAGGAGGGGGGAGGTACATATGTTCGCAGAAGCCGAAAATTTTGGCTCGGTGCAGCAAAAAACTGGTGCGCAAAGTGTCATCAGACACGGTCCCTTATTCAGCACCGTGTACCATATGTGAACATCACAAATGATTTGTGTAGCTTACCCCGTGTGTGATGCGTTTGAACGTGCAAATTTTGGTCCAAATTTCCTTGGTTACAGTGGTCATGAACGTCATTGCATAATTTGGGTACACAAAAGAGCCTACAGCACACCCACACTTCTAAATCGAGCAAGTTCAGCAATTAAACAGAGCTATCCGACCTAAACATTACTCTAATAAAAGACCGGTGATCTAAACAAAGAGTACTACTCCGGCTGGCGCTCGTCGATCTCCGCTGCCTCCTCCATGTCCAGCTCGCGCACAACGATCTCCTGGGGAAGGGGCTCAATGTCATCGATCGCACCATACTCGATAAGCATCTCACCATCCGCGTACGCCATCTCTTTGGAAAAGGCCACCACGAGCTGGGCGTGGGTGGCCGTGGTCTGGGCTTGGATGGGCTCCATCGCGGCAAGGTATGCCGCGAATGAACGGACGGCTGCTCGAATGCTCTCGGCGATTGTCAACTCTTCGACCGTGCGTTGCCGACCCTTATCGGAGAAGCTTCATGTGATTTGTGTGGTGATCGGCAGGAGCTAGGCGTGGGCGGCCTCGACATCGGTGTGGGTGTCGGCGTGGAAGCACGATCACCTATGGGGCATGGGTGCCCCTTTGTGGTTCGGCATGGGGACGATCACCTTGCACAAAGAGCAGAAGCAATAGGGGACAGCACAGTGATGGACTCTCTCTCACTCTCTTTACCCAGGTTCGGGCCGCTTTGCAGCATAAAACCCTACTCTTGCTATGGTGGTGGATTGATCTGGAGGAACACGAAGGCTCGACGCACTCTGGCCCGGCGAGGCGCCTCGGGGAGAGCGATGTGAGTTTACAAGTGTTGTGGGATCGAATATCCGAACCCCTTGCTAGGTTGCCTCGGGCCTCCTTTTATAGGTTAAGGGGTGACCATAGTGGCAAAACAGTCATTTGGGTGTGATTAGATAGCTAACAGTGCTATCATACCTAACTCTGGCAGTTAGGACAAAGCGCATTAAATGCACTGCTAGGTGTCGTGCCGAGGGCGAATCCCAGCAAGCCTGTTAGTCGCTTATCTGCCTCTTCTTATCAGCTTGACACACCTCCTGGACGGGTGTCAATAAAGCTAATCTCTTCTCCTTGGTGCCACCACATGTTTGATAGGATCCACCTGGTCGCTTCGTACCTTGACTCCACACTGATTAGTGACTTTGGGCGCGGTGATGTGGAGCGGTGGCGTCTTGGTGAAGGTTCTTCGTCAAAGGAGCTTGGTGGGGTTTGATCTTGGCGGCCCAGGCAACCCTACAGGGGCAAATCTGGACCTATCGTCGGGTGTGGCCTCGACCTGGCCAGGCTCTCCTGCCCAATAAGGGAGGCCCACCCAAGGTGTCCTTCTGTTAGCTTTGGTCTTCTTAACACTCTCCTTGATCTCATGAAGAGCGGCTTCTCTGGCTTGACTTTGTGTCATGCGTTGGTGTTGAATTTGCGATCGTCACCATGCATGTGCATGGGTCCGGTCAACAAACATGGACGTCCGTTGCACCGACAGGAGCCCCCGGGCCTAGCCCATATGTGCTGTCGGGCATCGTTGGGGTAGGCCCTAACAATGCACAGGCCGGCACCCTGACCTTGCCGCGGTGGAATCCATGTCTTTGAGATCTTCTTTACTTCTTCATTAACCTGAAATTGAATTAATTCCTGGGTTCCCCGCTAGTCATGCGACGTCAAACAACATGGTGTTAGCCACTTAAGGGGCCAGAGGACACCCACGTTCGCGGGAAGTTGATTGAAGTGCTTCCGCATGATCTAGTGGTAACTGCCATTTACCCTTGCCACCACTCCCGCTGTTTCCGCCATGCGTGCTGCATGCATTGCGCAGGGTTGGTGGCAGATGCATAGGGCACGGGTATGAGTGCCATGGCAGAAAGCGTGGCACCACGGATTGGCGCAGGAGGGCGGCCGGCGAATCTGGACGTCGTTAGTGGCGTAGACAAACCGGATTGGCGGAGTGGGGCGGTTGCCTCAGGATGGTGGGGAGCCAGCCCCTGGCCATGCTCTGCTATAAAAGGGAGTGCGGAGGTGAATGGAAAGGCTCATCCATGCACCTTCTCTTTCTTCTTCTCGAATTCTCCTCCCACCATGGTGAGGGGAAGAGGACGCGCCCGAGCTTCGACGGTGGCGACGAGGGCCTCCCCTCGGCACCGCATTCCCGCCCCTACTGGGGACACATGGGCAGGGTCAAGTGCGCAAGGCGGAGCCGCATGACGCAGTCATGGCCAGCGCGGTGCTCGGGTCCGAGGAGGACGCGGCGGTGCTCCGGTCGCGCCTCCCCCAGCCATTATGACTCCAATGGATGGCCATGCCGGCGACACGACGATGGAATTCATCGGCAGGCTGCGCGAGTCCCCGCACAGCCGTCTTCGGCTTCCTGGCCCTTTTGCAAGGGTGATGGAGGTTGAAGAGCCGCACGGGTTGAGGTTGCACATGAGGGGTTGTTGTAATGGCAACATGCGGGTGGACGTCGAGTTCCCCGCACCTCATGTCATGCTTCTCCGGCGTGGCTGGAAAACTTTTGCACGTGCCCATAGCCTGGCGGAGGGGCACGTCCTTCATTTTAAGTTAATGGAGGCCGATCTGCTCTCCATCAAGGTCTTCGGGCGTTCGGGTGCTCGCTTAGGGTGCTGCGCGGAAAGCTCAACCGACGACGAAAGCTCCTCCTCGAGCGACAGCGACGAAGAGGACATTGACGGAGAAGATGGCGACGTTGAGCCCCTGGTCGTCAAGCATGAAGATGACAACATGGACTCCGGCTGAATGTCGGGCGCACCATCACCGTCAGTTAGGCGCCGGCAGCACCACCATCTGCAGCTGGACCCCCGGCAGAGCGATTTGCTGGGGGTGCTTGGCTCGGTCGACTCCGCTTACACTAGTTGGACCCCGGCAGGCTTCCTCGTGGACTCCGGCTTCTTCTTCCCTGCCAGTGTCCCTCCTGCCGCGTTCCACTGGTCCTGGCAGGGGTGACCAAGCCATCGCCTAGCCGCTCTCCCTGTCCCCGACCTCTTCTTCCTTGCCGGGGAGGCGCCCTCCCAATCTTGTCAGGCTGCGTCCCACGGGCCCGGATGAGGTCGGGCTGGGCTTCTGCCTAGGCGCTCCTTTTGCCCTCTTTCCTTCTTGATGCAACTCCTAGGAGGAGAGGGACAAGAAAGGAATTATGGGGCACTTATCATTTTTCAATTTCAAAGATGTAGGCGCTAGCCAAGTTCTAGTTCAAATTATGTAACCCTCTATCCATGTTTGTATCTT
Source organism: Thinopyrum elongatum (assembly GCA_011799875.1). Lineage (NCBI taxonomy): Eukaryota > Viridiplantae > Streptophyta > Magnoliopsida > Poales > Poaceae > Thinopyrum > Thinopyrum elongatum. Next base: position 492,272,898 of record CM022302.1, on the reverse strand, counting down.
GTATGATCTTTACTTGTTTGTCTACGTTTTAATGGAAAAAGAATGCATGCCAGGCACTTGTGCATGTATCATATCCATGCTGAGGAATGATTTCTCAATACTTTCAAGTAAACAAGGTCCTCCAGCAAGACATCTTGCCGGTCCCTTCCATAGCTGCTACCGAACCCTGCCTCATGGGTTAGGAGCACGGATGGAGGCCGGCCCTTTGTCAGTCCCCCGCCAAATGCTACTGCAACCAACTTGACTGAAAAGACTTTGAATCAAAAGATGAGAGCACACATGTTGGGAGTGACAAGGTTTCCTTTCACCCAAGTTTTTCATACGGGAACACATCATGGATGGTGAGGTGAACTTATCTGTGTTTGCTGTCCTTCTTATTGTTCTCGGTAAGAAGGAGCTGTCGGGGATCGATATGCTGGCTTGTTCCCACCCTTCCTTCCAGGAAGTCCACCCATGATGGGGCCCTGTTGTTAACTTCAAGAAAAAATGCACAGGGGGAAACAACTGCATATGATCCTTTATAAGAGATTAGTCATCTTGTGATAGGGTTATTGTAACCACAATAAAGCCATACTTAATTAAACATGCATGCAAGTCTTGTGCCAGTGCTTGATGACCCACAAGTATAGGGGTTCAATCGTAGTCCTTTCGATAAGTAAGAGTGTGGAACCCAACGAGGAGCAGAAGGAAATGACAAGTGGTTCTCAGCAAGGTATTTTCTGCAAGGACTGAAATAGTTGGTAACAGATAGTTTGATAGCAAGATAATTTGTAACGAGCAAGTAACGGTAATGGTAAATAATGTGCAGCAAGGTAGCCCAATACTTTTGTGGCAAAGGATAGGCCAAAATGGTCTCTTATGATAAGCAAAGCGTTCTTGAGGGTAGACGGGAATTTCATCATATCACTTTCATCATGTTGGTTTGATTCGTGTTCGCTACTTTGATAATTTGATATGTGGGTGGACCGGTGCTTAGGTGCTGTACTTACTTGAACAAACCTCCTACTTATGATTAACCCCCTCGCAAGCATCCGCAACTACGAGAAAAGTATTAAGATAAAATCTAACCATAGCATTAAACTTTTGGATCCAAATCAGTCCCTTACGAAATAGCGCATAAACTAGGGTTTAAGCTTTTGTCACTCTAGCAACCCATCATCTAATAACTACTCCACAATGCATTCCCTTAGGCCCAAATATGGTGAAGTGCCATGTAGTCGACGTTCACATGACACCACTAAGGGAATCACAACATACATATCATCAAAATATCGAACACATATCAAGTTCACATAATTACTTGCAACATGACTTCTCCCTTGACCTCAAGAACAAAAGTAACTACTCACAAATAATAATCATGCTCAAGATCATAGGGGTATTAAATAGCATAATGGATCTGAACATATAATCTTCCACCAAATAAACCATATATTAATCAACTACAAGATGTAATCAACACTACTAGTCACCCACAAGCACCAATCTAAGGTTTCGGTACAAAGATTGAACACAAGAGATGAACTAGGGTTTGAGAGGAGATGGTGTTGTTGAAGATGTTGATGGAGATGGCCCTCCCAAAGATGGGAGAGTTGTTGGTGATGAGGATGACAATGATTTCCCCCTCCGGGAGGGAAGTTCCCCCGACGGAATCGCTTCATCGGAGGGCAAAAGTGCTCCTGCCCAAGTTCCGCCTCGAGACAGCGGCGCTTCATCCCGAAAGTCCTCTACTTATTTTTTCTAGGTCAAAATGACTTATATACCAGAAGAGGGGCACCGGAGGTGGGCCAAGGAGGGCACAACCCAGCAGGGCGCGCCTGGGCTCCCTGGCGCGCCCAGGTGGGTTGTGCCCACCCGGTGGGCCCCTCTGGTAGTTATTTGCTCCAATATTCTTCATATATTCCAAAATAATTCTTCGTAAATTTTCAGCTCATTTGGAGATGTGCAGAATAGGTAACTCTGACATAGCTTTTTCAGGTCCAGAATTCCAGCTGCCGGTATTCTCCCTCTTTGTGTAAACCTTGCATAATACGAGAGAAAAGGCATTAGAAATACTCCGAAAGGCATTATTATGCATAAAAACATTATAAATAACAGTAGGAAAACATGATGCAAAATGGACGTATCAACTCCCCCAAGCTTAGACCTCGCTTGTCCTCAAGCGAAAACCGAAATAAAAAAACATGCCCACATGCTTAGAGAGAGAGGTGTCGATAAAAACAAAATACGGACATAGAAGCATCTTGCATATTATTATAACAACAATGAAATTTAATAGGAAACTTTATCAAATAACTTTTATCATATAACTTTTCATGAACAAGTAACAATTCATCACAACATTGAAGTATAAAGCATAAACCTTATTGAAAACCAACAAACTATGTTCTCAGTCAACTTTGCAACTATAATTTATCATATTTTTAGGAAGGGTCACGTATCGGAGCCTTTAGGCAAGTCCACATACTCAACCATCATTTAATCTTCTACGATTGCTAACACTCACAACGTACCCATGAACAAAAAGTTTCAACCGGACACATAGAAAGATAGGGGCTTATAGTTTCGCCTCCCAACATATTCACCTCAAGGGTGATGTCAACAATAATAACTCATGCCCACTCATATCCAACTGGATATATGTGCCTAGATCTTTCCTCACCACATGATGCTTGCAAAAAGATAAAATAAAAAGGAATAGGGAAGAAAACTTTGACTCTTCATAAAAGTAAATGCATAAAAGTAAAAGAAAGGCCCTTCGTAGAGGGAATCAGAGGTTTTCATGCGCTTATTCATTTGTATGCCAAATCCCTTAATGCAAAACAACGTCATGTTATATTGCCCCTTATGATAGCAACCTTTATTATGCAGTACGTCACATTTATTACTTTGCCATCACAAGTTCGTACAACGCTCAATTTTCTCTTACAGTAAATGATCCAACACATTTAGAAGCAATTTTTATTGCCTTATTGCATCGATGAAAACTTACTTGAAGGATCTTACTCAATCCATAGGTAGGTATGGTGGACTCTCAAAATAAGATTTGGGTTAAGGGTTTTGGACGCACAAGTAGTATCTCTACTTAGTGCGGAATTTTTGGCTAGAAAAGATATTGAGCAAGCACCACATGTTAAAGGATCTATGACAATATAACTTCTATGTGAATATTAATAAACATAATTCATTACGTTGTCTTCCTTATCCAACGTCAACTATTTTGACACAAAATATTTAATGGGGGCTCACAATCCTAAAAGATGTCCAAGATAGTGTATTTGCATGTGAATCTTCTCTTCCCTTAATAATTCTTTCATGAGTTGCATCATTGACTAATGCTATGTTTGTTAGTCTCCAACAAATTTTACCACTTATACTTTTCCTTATGTGATGTCATTACTTACCATAAGATTAGCATATGATCTTTTTCATTTATTTTCCTTTCTTTTTATTGAGACATAAAAGTAAAGAAACAAAACTCAAGCTACTCTTTATTATATATCTCGCACATGATTACATCGATTGATAGATCACTAAGCAAGCACTCGAAAGGAAAGGATCGAACTAAAACTTTTATTCAACTAAATCATAGGAAACTAAAGATCGGACTAAAATAGATGAAAGCAAAGATAGTGGTGGTGATACGATACCGGGACACCTCCCCCAAGCTTGGCACAAGCCAAGGGGAGTGTCCATACCATGAACTCAAGCCTCCTTTGGTGATGAAGAAGGTGGTGGTGGTGATGTAGTAGCGTCATACTTCAGGCTCAGGAGATACTCCAATCTACGGATGATGCTCCAGAGGGCGATGGCATGCTCTTGCAATAGAATATTTTCACGAGTGAGATATTTATTTTGCACACGAACCATTTTGATGATCCTAAAAGCCTCAATTTCAGTAGGGGCAAGATGATCATAGTAAGGCTGAAGGATGACCTCTTCTTCTGCTGCTGGAACGGCTTGCCCCTCTTCCGGAACTTGATCTCCCTTGACTTCCTTGACCTTGTCAACCTTGATGGTCTTCTCTGGTTCCTCTCTCTTTAGCATCCTCTTCTACTTTTTGTTGGAGGAGGGAGAAGACATGATACTTGGCTTAATAGATCTGACAGAAAACAGCAAGAAAGAAGAACAGAGGATTTCTCCGCGATACGGTGGTCAATACTTTCGGGGGGTATATAAAGATTTTTTTTTATCTTGGGAAACAAGCAAATGGGAGGAAAACGGAGTCGGGAAGATTCCCGATGTGGGCACAACTCACCTGGGCACGCCACGGGGCTCTGGTGCGGCCTGGTGTCTTGTGCCCTCCTCGGGTGCCTTCCTGGTTGTTTCTTATTTTCCTAATTTTTAAAATATTCCAAAACTGACAGAAAAAATATTTTTGCGGATTTTTCGGTGTCTGTTTACTTACCGTATCACGTACCTCCTCTTTTTTAATTATTCTGGAGTGTTCCAGAAGGTCTCTTTTATGTGTTCCTCAGGTGTCATAGTTTGAATAATATTGCTTTCAACATTAATAGGCGTACCTGAGATATAGTGTTTAATTCTTTGCCCATTGACCACCTTCGGGTTAGTACCTTCGGCATTATTTATTTTGATAGCTCCAGAGTGGTAAACCTCTTCGATGATGTATGGTCCTTCCCATTTAGAGAGAATTTTTCCTGCAAAGAATCTAAAATGAGAGTTGTACAAAAGAACATATTCTCCAACTTTGAATTCCTGCTTTCGAATTCTCTTGTCATGCCATCTTTTAACTTTTTCTTTAAATAATTTGGCATTTTCATAGGCTTGGGTTCTCCATTCATCAAGTGAGCTAATATCAAATTACCTCTTTTCATGGGCAAGTTTGAAATCATAGTTGAGTTCTTTAATTGCCCAATATGCTTTATGTTCTAACTCAAGAGGCAAATGACAAGCTTTTCCATAAACCATTTTATAGGGAGACATACCCATAGGATTTTTATATGCTGTTCGGTAGGCCCAAAGTGCATCATCCAATTTCTTAGACCAATTCTTTCGGGACCTATTAACAGTTTTCTGTAATATTAGTTTTATTTCTCTATTGCTAAGTTCAACTTGACAACTAGATTGAGGATGATAGGGTGATGCAATTCTATGGTTAACATCGTATTTACCAAGCATTTTACGGAAAGCACCATGAATAAAGTGTGAACCACCATCAGTCATTAAATATCTAGGGACTCCAAACCTCGGGAAAATAACTTCTTTAAGCATTTTAATGGAAGTGTTATGATCACCACTACTAGTTGGAATAGCTTCTATGTCGGGGGGATAGACCCCGGGTAGCCTCATCAGCACTTAACCATATTTCAAGACATTGGGGCTGGCCAAGCCCCTCAGTACGACTAGTCATAAGACCGGCCTCCGGGGCCGGACGGGACCGGAGGGCCGCCTCCTAGAAGACGGCGGGCCCCAAGAAAGCGGTTGAAGCTAGAAGGCTGCCTCCTAGAAGACGGCGCACTCTAGAAGGCGGCGAGGGTACGGGCCGGCTCCTAGCAGGCAGCCCGTCCCCTCCCTAGGAGTCTGAGCCCGACCAGGAGAAAAGCTGGGGCATGGCCACAGTGCGCCATGCCACCCCCAAATCACGGCCGCATGGATACAATAGGCGCCGCCAGGCGGCCGCCGACCCGCCCGGCGTGGCGCTGTAGCCATGGCGCGCCCGACACGGCCTCCGTCAGCGTGGACGGCGCCACAGTGAAGAGACATCAGCGGGGCCCTTAGGCGGCGGGCCCCACCTGTCGGCCGGTTCTTCGGCAGCCGGCAGGGCCCAACAAAGGCGAGCCCCAGCAGCTGGTGGAGAACCCGGCCCCCATAGACACTGGCAGCCGGGGCCTACCACCCGGCCATATTACCATTGTACCCCTGGGGGGTTAGCCTATAAAACCCCCCAGGCCGCACCCATGCAAAGGGTTCCTCTCATGTTCCACCTCAGTTCTACACACACCATAGCCAGGGAGAGGAGAGAGCTAGCCTTGTCCTTCTTCCTCCTCTAGCCGAACAACTCTAGGAGCACCATTATACTATTTGCTTCATAGTGATCATGCGGAGACCCCGCAGAGCAGGAGTAGGGGTTTCATCTCTTAGGAGAGCCCTGAACCTGGGTAGATCTCGTGTCCATCCGAGCTTGTGCCCACTCCCGCTTCCAGGACCCGACGATGATATCATGGCCCCTACCTTGATAAGCCACCCCCTGGCATCTGTCGAGAAATTACCACGACAATTGGCGCCCACCGTGGGGCCAGCAGTGATGCCGGCCGGGGACACGTTCTGGACGGGAACCTTGTTCCTCTCCGGCGAGTGTGCCGTGGCTGGCGAGATAAGTCGGCCTGATGCGCCCGCCCACGCCGACCTTGGTGCATCGCCTTACGCGGGAGCCGCCTTCCCCGCTGGTCGCCTCGCCGGCCTCTTCAGCAAGCTCAGCCTCTTCGACGAGCCCGCCGCCGATGCACGAGCAGCCGACTCCCTCACCGAGCTCTTCGGCAAGCTCGGTCTCGTCGACACGGCCTCCACCGATGACTTCCCCAGCTATGTGGAGATCGTTGACGATCCCCTCCCTCCTGCCGCCAGCGACGCTCCTATCGGCATGCTCGACGCCAGCACCTTCGCGGAGGTTATGGTCATCGGCGACGGCCTGGGCGCTGGCGGATCCAACCAGGATCCGCTGGATGCGACCATACACGCCCTGGCGACGCCTCCTCCCCCTGGCGCCAGCCAAGAGGAGCTGGAGGAGTTCTGCACCAAGCTTTTCGACAGCGCCTCCAAGATGGCGGCGCTGAAGTGCCACGCTGAAGCCACTCAGCACGAGAACTACTGCGTGGTCGGTGGGACGCCGGCTACGGCTGAGCCTAGCCGGGCCGGTGCCATCCGGCAACGCGGCACTGATATTGCCAGCATGCTGGGGGTCGAACGCCCGGTCTATGAGACCCCAGCGCAGAACATGCGTGCTGCCCAGGCGGCCGAAGATGAGCTCAAGCACTTGCAGGGTGACAAGCTACGCGAGCAACTGGAGCGCCTCTAGCAGCTCATCGATGCTGCGAATGCGCAGCAGGACACGGGCAACCGTGCGGTGGGAGCAGGCCGACGGGTCGACGCCCACGTGCCCCGTCACGAGAACGGCGCGACCTCTCGGTCCCCTAGCGGCGGAGGCCACGGGCAGCCGCGAGACCTAGAGCCGGCTGCTAGCAACAGCCAGCGTACGCGCCGCACGATAGCGGACAGCCACCAAGTGCTCCAGAACCCGGAGCCTCAACGCCGGCCGGCAGAGCGCTTGCCTTCTCGGAGGGAGAGGGCGGCCACTCCCGCGCCGCCGCCTGATCACCCGACGCTCAGCGGCCGGCTTGGCCCCCGCGAAGCAGTCGGCGAAAAAGACGCACAACACCGGATCGAGTAGCTGGCTCGGTCCCAGTTGTTGGAAGAGGAGCGCACAATCGGGCCGGCCTGCTTCGGACCCCGCATCCACGATGAGCCCTTTCCAAGAGGGTTCACGATCCCCAGCGACACGCCCAAGTACAACGGCGTCGTGAAGCCGGAAGACTGGCTGATCGACTACTCCACAGCAGTCGGCATCGCCAACGGCAACAAGCGCGTCACTGTCAAGTACGTCTCGCTCATGCTTCAGGGCACGGCCCGGACATGGCTGAACAGCCTCAAGCCCAACAGCGTCAACAGCTGGGTAGATTTCAGTGACGCCTTTGTCCGCAACTTCACCTGTACGTACAAGCGGCCCCCCAAGCCACGCCAGCTCTCCATGTGTGTTCAGGGGCCGACCGAGTCTACTCGCGACTACCTGGCGCGTTGGGGCGAGCTGCGCAACTCCTACGAGGGGGTCCACGAGGTGCAGGCCATCAAGTACTTCACCGCCGGGTGCAGAGAAGGCACTCTGCTCAAGCACAAGCTCTTGTGCGACAAGCCGGCTACCTTGGACGAGCTCCTGGTCATGGCCGACAAGTACGCCACCGCCGACTCCTCCATGAAGTCGGAGATCCGGGTTGATGCGACCGGTAGGGTGGTCCAGCCGGGTTCCCAAACTCCGGCTGGTGACACCAACCGGTGCCAACAACCGAACGACAACAAGCGCAAGGCCCCGCAGCCGGCTTCCAACAGCCGGCAGGTGGCCACTGTCGAGGATCAGCAGCCGGCCGGGCAGCCCGGCCCCAAGCGTCAGCGGGGCGGCAAGGGTGCCTGGCAGACTGCCTTCTCCTTTGATCAAGCCCTCGATGCCCCATGCAAGTTCCATAGCGGCGCGAAGCCATCCAACCACACCACCCAGAAGTGCAACTGGCTTGCCCGGATTGCCAAGGGCGAGGCCCTGCCGCCTCCTCCACCAGCCGGCCAGGTAGCTCCGACTGTTCAGCAATTACTGGGTCCCTCTCAATTCTTGTTGGGTCAAACGCTCTGGAGCGATGACATACTGGGCAAGGTTGGCCAGTACTGGGTCCCTCTCAATTCGCCCATCGAGAAAAGATGCTACTTCTCCGGGTGCTGCACGACTTGGGAAGTAATAATACCCCCTTTCGCTGGCATAGGGTACTGCGAAGCGAAGACGAGTGATAGCTTCGTACGCAGCAGCTTCTATGGCCATTTGGGGAGTCGGCATAGATTTCCCCACGAAGGAAACTTTCGTTGGGTCTTGGTTTGGGTTTGCGGGAGGGATGTGCACTACTGCCCAATATTTCGAGGTGGAAGGGGTGATTCTCGATTTGAGCAGCTCGTACTGGGGTTGATGGGTAGAACTCATGGTACTGCAGGTAAAGTCCCACAATATTTTTACAAAACTACCTGGGGTTGCATCTGGAGTTCTCAGATAAATACTAGGGCTCGGCATGGCAAAGAAATGGCTGTGCGAGTTGTGCACAAAGTGAGGGATGCTTGGTAAGGTCACGAGGTGGCCTTTTATATAGCATCAGGGCTGGGTTAATTATCACGGTGTGGGGGCAACTAGTTTGTCGGTTCTGCTCTATGGGGTCGGGGTCAAAGCCACAGATACACATATCTCACAAAAGTGACGTGTTACTGTGGGTGTCGTCGGGGTGGTTTTCGGTAGCTACGCCCGGAATTAAAAATGCAACCGCACACCAACAGACTTATGCGGGGCTACTAAACAAAACAAAGGTGCACAAGCAGTCTGCATCCATTCAAGGCGAGTACAAGGTCACACTATTACAAGGCGTAGAAATACTAAGACTCGGTACTACTCGAGTGGCTTAGTCTACCTCGTTAATATCTAAGTGGGCGTGCCTTGTGGACGTCGAGGCTTCTCCATGGGCTTCACCATCGGGGTTAGCTGGATGGGGTTGAGGAGCTGCAGGGTCGGGGTAGCGATGATGACCATCGCGGGGGTTGTTGGCCACAATCCCGTTGGAGCGTGTTCCCAAAAGGCGACGAAGCACTTCTGGGGACACCAAAGCATTTCGGTCGATGGCAGGGGCAGACCTCAAGGAGTCGATTGGTTGCCCGAACAGCACAACTGGGTTGTCGGCGTCGGGCTCCTCTTCTCCTCTTGCCGGGGCTTGGCGAACAAGCTCTCCATGAGCAGCGATCAGATCAAGGGTGATCTGATGGAATAGTGCCTCTAGTGCACTTACATAGCGCACCAGATGTAGCAATGCAGGGTCCGTCTCGTGGTCTCCGTTGGCAACCTGGGGTGGCCTACTGTACCCATCACGGCTGGGGCAGTAGTAGAACGAGCGGCAGTTAACTCTGGGCGACAGGTGCCGGAGTTGAACTATAGCCTCTCGAGCAGCTAGCTGAATGGCTTGTGGCTCAAAGGAAGTTGTCCTTTCGGTGAACCTGTAGGGGCGTTCTGGCGACATACCCCTACCATAGACGTGCACAGTGGCCCAGAATTGACGGCTCTCACCGCTCATGGGCCCTTGGTACACAACATACTCTGGGGGCTCTTCTAATGCAAAGGCACGACGGGTGAGGTTTGCTAGCACGGTCACAAAACCTCCAAGGTTGGTTGCTGTGGTCTCATTGTGCACAATGGGGCCAGGCATCTTGGCTCGGTTTTGGGGTAGAGGCTGTGCTGTGCTGGGTTGGGGCTAGCGTTCCCTTTTTATGGAAAAAGAGGACGGAGTCTTCCTTCGCACGCTTGCGAATGAGACAATTTAGGTGTCGGTCGCTGGCGCGTGATCGACAGGCTAGGCTGATAGGTTAGGCACCGACTGCCAAAAGGTGTCGGGGTCACTGTGTGGCTATCATACACGAGAAGCTTGACTGGGTTTAGGTTAAGGTCTGGTGGGTTGGTTAACCTAGGTTTATTGACCTGGCTAAGATAGGATTAGCCAATGGTCAGCCTGGCTCTGGTACCAAGTTTGTCGGGACCGGTTTTCCAGGATATTAATTTCCTTGTAAATGGCACTTGTGCTCACCAGCCCCAGGATTACTGTTAGCTGATGAGACACCAACTTGATACAGAAATTCCAAGCAAAATACAAAATATGAAGTACAAGACCATTCTGGCCTATGGGTACAACAAATGGTTTCTAGTGGTTGATGGCGGAAGCGGTTTGCGGATCATCAGCGTCTATGGGACTCCATTTCCCACAGGAACAGCTGACCTGGATAACTCCTATCTTCGCGAGGCTACTATCATCATTGCCTAGGTTCCGGGGCTGTTATCGCAGCGCTCCTCTCCAAGCAAGAAATCTGGCCAAGACAATAGCCAGGGACAAGCCAGTGAGTACTTTGAATGTACTCGCAAACATTATGAACACAGGTATAATATAACAGATGATAATCATGCTCTGAAATATTTTCATGATCACTTAGCCAGTCACGAAGCAAAATTCATGCCGCATGCAAACAGGTTAATAAAAAAGTAATCTAGATAATAAGAATAAAATAAAACGATCGGGTGTCTGAAGCGACGCCTCGAAAGGATAAAAATATAAAGCATGCCTCAGTCGGGTGTCTGAGCGACGCCACATAAAGGGCTTGTAAAGGAAATTAAATAATCACCATGCCACAGTCGGGTGTCTCAGCGACACCACATAAAGGGCTTATAAAGAAATAAATAGCAGGCATGCCACAGTCGGGCGTCTCAGCGACACCACATAAAAGGGCTTATAAAGAAATAAATAGCAGGCATGCCACAGTCGGGCGTCTCAGCGACACCACATAAAGGGCTTATAAAGAAATAAATAGCAGGCATGCCACAGTCGGGCGTCTGAGCGACACCACATAAAGGGCTTATATAAGAATAATCACAGTGAATATCCAGGAGGTAGAACCGTCCCAGGGATACTCAAATATTCAAATAATACAAATGGTTAGTCCATAATAATAATAATCATAATCATCATATGTCACAAGTCATGACCAATGTTCTGGTTTAGCAGTTTTTCCTCCGAAGACCGACACTAAGACCGACACTTGACCTATCCCAGACTGTAGTCCTTAACCATGGACACGGCTATTCGAATAGATATAATCTCTGCAGAGGGTGTACTCTTTACCCACGAGTAATGGATTCCTTTAGTCCATCGGGACTAATTCCGTTTACGGCCTTTTAATTGAAAACACACCTGACCTGCACACACCAGCTTAACTTACCGGTGTCTGGAATCACCCACGACTTCCGTTAAGCAAAACCCTAAGTGAGGAGGCTACAACCTTGACTAGCATGGGATCACAAAATTTATAACGCGCGCAAACTAGGGGAGCTACCCCCTCGGCTCCAACCGGAAACACCCATGCCCCCGGACCAGGTGGCATGTCTACCGGATGCAGCCGGTATCTTCCACCATGGCCTCTCTGTACGGTGTGTGCTAAGAAAGGGGTTGACAACTTACTGAACCGTACCTTACCTAAGGCAGGGACAAGTGGTAGCACGAAGCAAGTATGGGGGTTACTGGCACAAGACTCGATCTATGGTCGTCTTAGGAGGTTTAAGCATTCCCTGCATGATTAGTATAACAAATATATTCCACACCAACAGACAGAATCACCACTCATCATACCTCACCATGCCTTACTGAATATGCTCGTCTCAACGAAATATCAATATCAAGCTCGTGTCTACCCATGACAGAGACTTTTCCGGATTCCTTCCGGTAGGCATGGAAGGCATACGTGGGTGAATACTGTCACAAGTATATCAATTCCAACAGCAAGGAATTTCCATCATGCACACAGGGACATGATCATAACATCACATGAAATAATGCATGTTCCAATCAGCTCGGTGTTGTAGCTATATCAAAACAACACACGGCAAATATTATACTAGGGTTCAGAATGCTTGCCTTCCATGTGTATGTAGGTGGGGTGCGCTTTTGAAAGCTTTCATCTTCCCTCCAATATCCTATTTTTGAAAAGATTGAATCAACACGCAATTCGAAAACAGTACAAAAAAGTTGTTCGGAAATTTTTCAAATAAATATGAAAATAAACTAGATAGAATTTGAGAGAAAACAGAAAAAGAATCAAGTCAAATGGAGTTGTATTTTAGAAACTAGAGCCAGTCAAAGTTCAGGTCAAAATCTGTTTTTAATAAAAATCAGAAAAAGAAAACGGTTCGGAGGGCTTACGCTTTCCATTGATGAAAGCGTATTCCGGGGGAATACGTTTCCACTTAAAAATGTTTCGGCGGGGCTGGGTCACTGACAGTGGGTCCATCGGGCCCACTGGTCAGGTTTGACCAGTCATCCCCACCTCCTTCCTCCTCTGGCCGAGCGGAGGCGGGGCTCCGGCGATTGCCGCCGACGAACGGCGGCTCCCCACGGGGTTCTGAGGGGGGGGGATGGATCCGCTGGTCCAGGGCAGTCCTCCCGGTGGTCGATAGGCTAGCGGGGATGAAGGGGGTCGCCGGCGGCGAGCTCCTCAGCGGGTGGTGGCTTCTGGTGGATCGGGGTCTCGGCCTACAATGGCTCCCGACTGATCTAGCGGGGTTGGGCGGCTCTATACGGTCGAGGGGAATCGGATGGTGGCGCTGGAAGGACTAGGGAGCTGCGGCTACGGCGAATTTCGCCGAGGGACAGCGACGGCCGAAGTTGCCGGAGGCGGAGAAGACGGCGGTTCCAGATGGATTTGAGTGAGGGGGAGAACTCTACGGCTTGCCTCAGGATGCTCACGAGCTCGAGCGAGGTCTGGGGGCAATTTATATCCGTGGAAGGTCGGTTCGACGGCGGCAGTGGATAAGAACGCCGGCGAACCGCCGCTCTGTTGCTAGCAGGGCGATGTGGCGCTGGTCGGCGCTAACCGACGAGCTCACGGATGAGCTCGAGCTATTCCAGAGGGCAGCTGGCGCGCGGGGAAGGCTCGAGCGGCGCTGCCAAGGCCAGGGCCTGCTGCGGCCGTCCGCTAGCCGCCATGGCCGACCTGACGGTGGCACTGCGGGGCTCCAGGAGGTGGCCAGAGCGACTCTGCGACGAGAGAGGGGTCGGGCGCGTTGGCTGCGAGTGGAAAAGGATCAGAACGGGCGCGGGGAGGCGGCAGCGGGACGCGGCGACTCGGGCGCACGCATGTGCAAAACGCGCGTTCTGCTCGCGCCCAGAGCATGCACGCGAGGTGCTTGGTAAAATGCCAATGCCTGCCAGGAGGCTCTAATCCACATGAGGTTTAGCAGGGTGGGGCTATAGACCAAGGTAGAGCCATGAGACATGCTGGTTAGGCAAAGCAAGCAGGTTCATAATGCAAACTAAAAACTATGCCAACTCTGTCCATGAACACAAGGTGCTCGACAGAATGCCATGGGCATCTAGGCATCTTCTCTGGTGGCCAAAATCTCCAGATCAGAGTCTCTTTAGATGGTAAAGAGGGTGGTAAGATTAGTTTGAAAAAAACAGAAACTAGTTAGTGCAAGTTTTTGAGAAAGCCAGATCTAGACAGAAAATATATGCCATTATTGCATGTGTCAAAAATATTCTAATGGGTCCAATCTTATGGACTTAAGGGTTTGGTGGGGTGGACTACAAGCAGGAAAAATCCCAAGATTAATAGAGCAAAATAAAATATGGTTGCATTGCAAAACACCAAACTGGACCAGAATGAAGATGAGGATGGTTTGTTCAATTTTTTTAAAACACAAGCCTGGGTTTTTGCATAAAAGTGATCCAGGGACATCACATGTCATCCCCAAATTTTTGTGGAATCTTTAAATGAAGTTATCAAAGGGTTGTTGTGCAAATGGGACTCTAAAACTTATGAGAAACCATTTTAAAAGAAATAAAACTTAGGAAAATAATTATAGAAATAATTCCACTGATAAGAGAAATGTTTTTGAGAAGGTATACAAGTCCAACAATATTTTTGAAAAGTTTCCATTTGGAGGGAAAAACTCCACAATTCAGAAGAAGGAGTGATTCTGAAATCAGAAGATAATCCAGAAAAAAAAAAATTCTAGGCAAAATTTTAATTAATAAATCATGGTTAAATTTTTGGGGTGTTACAACACTACCCCCCTTAAGAAAAATCTCGTCCTCGAGATTTGCTGAGAATGGTATCAAAAAAATTTACTCCTACTGTCATGCAATAATAACTCGAAGATTAAATAATCTGCTCACGCGATATGATGAGGGAAGATAATATGTACAACTACAGTGGGGCACTGGCGCTGCGTGGAAAAAATCTACGGTTGGGAAAACCGAGAAATTTCTACTATGGCTGCAGTAAATTTAGAATAACATTCTAAATTTCTAAATTTCGCTGGTCGTACCCGAGTGCATAGTTCTCTCTGGCTGACAAGTGGACCTGGGGCCCACTGTCAGTCTCTTCTTCCTCTTCCGTCTCTCTTCTTCCTTCTCTCTCTCGCGCGCGTCCGCGCTTTCTCCACCTGCGACACCTAGCGAGTAGGGCACCTAGGCCGTACTGCGGTAGTGCGCGGCGTGCTAGCTGCCGGCACAGCGTGCACTCACCTCGCGGGCCAGTGCGCTGGCGGCACTGCTCGCGGATTCGCCTCTGAACACCGGCGATCGAGCGACGAGCGGCGCTGGTGGACTTCGCCCACCGTACACCGATCTCGAGCTATAAAATGACCGCGGTGCTCCACTCTCCTTCCTCACACCTGGCCTCGCTTCTCCTTCTCCTTCCTTCTCCTCCATTGCTGTCTGTAGGAGCTCGAGACGAGGCTCTAATGGCGGAGGTGATGCCGGATTGGTACATGATCCTGATGTGCGGAGGGTTGGCGGCATTGCTGGTGTTCTCCGGGCTCTTGTGCGCGATGATCCTCGATGATCGTCGTGATGCTGCTGCTCGAGTGCTAGCTCTTCGCGGCGGCGGTGATCATGAGGATTAGGTGCTGGTGTCAGGTGCTAACTGCTGTCAGTGTGCTGGAGGCAATCTGCACTAGAATAATTTACCCACAAATTTCTCCTTCAGAAACTGTGGTGTGTCAGTGAGGTGATCAGTTAGGTGCAAAATGTGTACGTGGTTTAGTAATTAGTGCCTGTGGTTGAGTGGTTGTGAGCCTGCTGTCGCGGTGCTGCGTGAATTAAAAATACTTTATGTCACAGAGAAAAATATGCTGAAATAACTCAAGGAATAACCTACCTCGAAATTTACCGAGAGCGAAAAACAGTCAATCAAAAATAATAACAGTGAGTAAATTGCTCACATTAATTGAAACCAAACAATTAATTCATCGCACAAACTTAGGATACAACGCATAAGCTGCAACACATGCTAGGCTAATAAACACAGAAGTGGCGTCTATGACGCAAGCGTAAAATATGCTGGGTCCTGAGAAAAAGGTTTTCGGCACTGGGGCACAATCTTCTTCTATCGGGGGAAGTGGATTGACTAGTCGAAGAACGCGTCTCTCCTGGTCTGGCCTCAGTGGTCTGCCAATGGCGATCTGAGGATTCAAATCGGCGAGGCTCTGGAGATAACCCATTACTCGTTGGGTCAAATGCTCTTGAGCGATGACATACTGGGCAAGGTTGGCCAGTACTGGGTCCCTCTCAATTCGCCCATCGAGAAAAGATGCTACTTCTCCGGGTGCTGCACGACTTGGGAAGTAATAATACCCCCTTTCGTTGGCATAGGGTACTGCGAAGCGAAGACGAGTGATAGCTTCGTACGCAGCAGCTTCAATGGCCATTTGGGGAGTCGGCATAGATTTCCCCACGAAGGAAACTTCTGTTGGGTCTTGGTTTGGGTTTGCGGGAGGGATGTGCACTACTGCCCAATATTTCGAGGTGGAAGGGGTGATTCTCAATTTGAGCAGCTCGTACTGGGGTGGATGGGTAGAACTCATGGTACTGCAGGTAAAGTCACACAATATTTTTACAAAACTACCTGGGGTTGCATCTGGAGTTCTCAGCTAAATACTAGGGCTCGGCATGGCAAAGAAATGGCTGTGCGAGTTGTGCACAAAGTGAGGGATGCTTGGTAAGGTCACGAGGTGGCCTTTTATATAGCATCAGGGCTGGGTTACTTATCACGGTGTGGGGGCAACTAGTTTGTCGGTTCTGCTCTATGGGGTCGGGGTCAAAGCCACAGATACACATATCTCACAAAAGTGACGTGTTACTGTGGGTGTCGTCGAGGTGGTTTTCGGTAGCTACGCCCGGAATTAAAAATGCAACCGCACGCCAACAGACTTATGCGGGGCTACTAAACAAAACAAAGGTGCACAAGCAGTCTGCATCCATTCAAGGCGAGTACAAGGTCACACTATTACAAGGCGTAGAAATACTAAGACTCGGTACTACTCGAGTGGCTTAGTCTACCTCGTTAATATCTAAGTGGGCGTGCCTAGTGGACGTCGAGGCTTCTCCATGGGCTTCACCATCGGGGTTAGCTGGATGGGGTTGAGGAGCTGCAGGGTCGGGGTAGCGATGATGACCATCGCGGGGGTTGTTGGCCACAATCCCGTTGGAGCGTGTTCCCAAAAGGCGACGAAGCACTTCTGGGGACACCAAAGCATTTCGGTCGATGGCAGGGGCAGACCTCAAGGAGTCGATTGGTTGCCCGAACAGCACAACTGGGTTGTCGGCGTCGGGCTCCTCTTCTCCTCTTGCCGGGGCTCGGCGAACAAGCTCTCCATGAGCGGCGATCAGATCAAGGGTGATCTGATCGAATAGTGCCTCTAGTGCACTTACATAGCGCACCAGATGCAGCAATGCAGGGTCCGTCTCGTGGTCTCCGTTGGCAACCTGGGGTGGCCTACTGTACCCATCATGGCTGGGGCAGTAGTAGAACGAGCGGCAGTTAACTCTAGGCGACAGGTGCCGGAGTTGAACTATAGCCTCTCGAGCAGCTAGCTGAATGGCTTGTGGCTCAAAGGAAGTTGTCCTTTCGGTGAACCTGTAGGGGCGTTCTGGCGACATACCCCTACCATAGACGTGCACAGTGGGCCAGAATTGACGGCTCTCACCGCTCATGTGCCCTTGGTACACAACATACTCTGGGGGCTCTTCTAATGCAAAGGCACGACGGGTGAGGTTTGCTAGCACGGTCACAAAACCTCCAAGGTTGGTTGCTGTGGTCTCATTGTGCACAATGGGGCCAGGCAACTTGGCTCGGTTTTGGGGTAGAGGCTGTGCTGTGCTGGGTTGGGTTGGGGCTAGCGTTCCCTTTTTATGGAAAAAGAGGACGGAGTCTTCCTTCGCACGCTTGCGAATGAGACAATTTAGGTGTCGGTCGCTGGCGCGTGATCGACAGGCTAGGCTGATAGGTTAGGCACCGACTGCCAAAAGGTGTCGGGGTCACTGTGTGGCTATCATACACGAGAAGCTTGACTGGGTTTAGGTTAAGGTCTGGTGGGTTGGTTAACCTAGGTTTATTGACCTGGCTAAGATAGGATTAGCCAATGGTCAGCCTGGCTCTGGTACCAAGTTTGTCGGGACTGGTTTTCCAGGATATTAATTTCCTTGTAAATGGCACTTGTGCTCACCAGCCCCAGGATTACTGTTAGCTGATGAGACACCAACTTGATACAGAAATTCCAAGCAAAATACAAAATATGAAGTACAAGACCATTCTGGCCTATGGGTACAACAAATGGTTTCTAGTGGTTGATGGCGGAAGCGGTTTGCGGATCATCAGCGTCTATGGGACTCCATTTCCCACAGGAACAGCTGACCTGGATAACTCCTATCTTCGCGAGGCTACTATCATCATTGCCTAGGTTCCGGGGCTGTTATCGCAGCGCTCCTCTCCAAGCAAGAAATCTGGCCAAGACAATAGCCAGGGACAAGCCAGTGAGTACTTTGAATGTACTCGCAAACATTATGAACACAGGTATAATATAACAGATGATAATCATGCTCTGAAATATTTTCATGATCACTTAGCCAGTCACGAAGCAAAATTCATGCCGCATGCAAACAGGTTAATAAAAAAGTAATCTAGATAATAAGAATAAAATAAACCGATCGGGTGTCTGAAGCGACGCCTCGAAAGGATAAAAATATAAAGCATGCCTCAGTCGGGCGTCTGAGCGACGCCACATAAAGGGCTTGTAAAGGAAATTAAATAATCACCATGCCACAGTCGGGCGTCTCAGCGACACCACATAAAGGGCTTATAAAGAAATAAATAGCAGGCATGCCACAGTCGGGCGTCTCAGCGACACCACATAAAAGGGCTTATAAAGAAATAAATAGCAGGCATGCCACAGTCGGGCGTCTGAGCGACACCACATAAAGGGCTTATAAAGAAATAAATAGCAGGCATGCCACAGTCGGGCGTCTGAGCGACACCACATAAAGGGCTTATATAAGAATAATCACAGTGAATATCCAGGAGGTAGAACCGTCCCAGGGATACTCAAATATTCAAATAATACAAATGGTTAGTCCATAATAATAATAATCATAATCATCATATGTCACAAGTCATGACCAATGTTCTGGTTTAGCAGTTTTTCCTCCGAAGACCGACACTAAGACCGACACTTGACCTATCCCAGACTGTAGTCCTTAACCATGGACACGGCTATTCGAATAGATATAATCTCTGCAGAGGGTGTACTCTTTACCCACGAGTAACGGATTCCTTTAGTCCATCGGGACTAATACCGTTTACGGCCTTTTAATTGAAAACACACCTGACCCGCACACACCAGCTTAACTTACCGGTGTCTGGAATCACCCACGAGACACGTTAAGCAAAACTCTAAGTGGGGAGGCTACAACCTTGACTAGCATGGGATCACAAAATTTATAACTCGCGCAAACTAGGGGAGCTACCCCCTCGGCTCCAACCGGAAACACCCATGCCCCCGGACCAGGTGGCATGTCTACCGGATGCAGCCGGTATCTTCCACCATGGCCTCTCTGTACGGTGTGTGCTATGAAAGGGGTTGACAACTTACTGAACCGTAGCCTACCTAAGGCAGGGACAAGTGGTAGCACGAAGCAAGTATGGGGGTTACTGGCACAAGACTCGATCTATGGTCGTCTCAGGAGGTTTAAGCATTCCCTGCATGATTAGTATAACAAATATATTCCACACCAACAGACAGAATCACCACTCATCATATATCACCATGCCTTACTGAATATGCTCGTCTCAACGAAATATCAGTACCAAGCTCGTGTCTACCCATGACAGAGACTTTTCCGGATTCCTTCCGGTAGGCATGGAAGGCATACGTGGGTGAATACTGTCACAAGTATATCAATTCCAACAGCAAGGAATTTCCATCATGCACACAGGGACATGATCATAACATCACATGAAATAATGCATGTTCCAATCAGCTCGGTGTTGTAGCTATATCAAAACAACACACGGCAAATATTATACTAGGGTTCAGAATGCTTGCCTTCCATGTGTATGTAGGTGGGGTGCGCTTTTGAAAGCTTTCATCTTCCCTCCAATATCCTATTTTTGAAAAGATTGAATCAACACGCAATTCGAAAACAGTACAAAAAAGTTGTTCGGAAAATTTTCAAATAAATATGAAAATAAACTAGATAGAATTTGAGAGACAACAGAAAAAGAATCAAGTCAAATGGAGTTGTATTTTAGAAACTAGAGCCAGTCAAAGTTCAGGTCAAAATCTGTTTTTAATAAAAATCAGAAAAAGAAAACGGTTCGGAGGGCTTACGCTTTCCATTGATGAAAGCGTATTCCAGGGGAATACGTTTCCACTTAAAAATGTTTCGGCGGGGCTGGGTCACTGACAGTGGGTCCATCGGGCCCACTGGTCAGGTTTGACCAGTCACCCCCGCCTCCTTCCTCCTCTGGCCGAGCGGAGGCGGGGCTCTGGCGATTGCCGCCGACGAACGGCGGCTCCCCACGGGGTTCTGAGGGGGGGATGGATCCACTGGTCCAGGGCGGTCCTCCCGGTGGTCGATAGGCTAGCGGGGATGAAGGGGGTCACCGGCGGTGAGCGCCTCAGCGGGTGGTGGCTTCTGGTGGATCGGGGTCTCGGCCTACAATGGCTCCCGACTGATCTAGCGGGGTTGGGCGGCTCTATACGGTCGAGGGGAATCGGATGGTGGTGCTGGAAGGACTAGGGAGCTCTGGCTACGGCGAATTTAGCCGAGGGACAGCAACGGCCGAAGTTGCCGGAGGCGGAGAAGACGGCAGTTCCAGATGGATTTGAGTGAGGGGGAGAACTCTACGGCTTGCCTGACGATGCTCACGAGCTCGAGCGAGGTCTGGGGGCCATTTATAGCCGTGGAAGGTCGGTTCGACGGCGGCAGTGGATAAGAACGCTGGCGAACCGCCGCTCTATTGCTAGCAGGGCGATGTGGCGCTGGTCGGCGCTAACCGATGAGCTCGCGGATGAGCTCGAGCAATTCCAGAGGGCAGCTGGCGCGCGGGGAAGTCTCTGGCGGCGCTGCCAAGGCCGGGGCCTACTGCAGCCATCCGCTAGCCGCCATGGCCGACCTGACGATGGCGCTGCGGGGCTCCAGGAGGTGGCCAGAGCGACTCTGCGACGAGAGAGGGCTCGGGCGCGTTGGCTGCGAGTGGAAAAGGATTAGAACGGGCACGGGGAGGCGGCAGCGGGACAAGGCGACTCGGGCGCACGCACATGCAAAACGCGCGTTCTGCTCGTGCCCAGAGCACGCACGCGAGGTGCTTGGCAAAATGCCAATGCCTGCCAGGGGGCTCTAATCCACATGAGGTTTAGCAGGGTGGGGCTATAGACCAAGGTAGAGCCATGTGACATGCTGGTTAGGCAAAGCAAGCAGGTTCATAATGCAAACTAAAAACTATGCCAACTCTGTCCATGAACACAAGGTGCTCGACAGAATGCCATGGGCATCTGGGCATCTTCTCTGGTGGCCAAAATCTCCAGATCAGAGTCTCTTTAGATGGTAAAGAGGGTGGTAAGATTAGTTTGACAAAAACAGAAACTAGTTAGTGCAAGTTTTTGAGAAAACCAGATCTAGACAGAAAATATATGCCATTATTGCATGTGTTAAAAATATTCTAATGGGTCCAATCTTCTGGACTTAAGGGTTTGGTGGGGTGGACTACAAGCAGGAAAAATCCCAAGATTAATAGAGCAAAATAAAATATGGTTGCAGTGCAAAACACCAAACTGGACCAGAATGAAGATGAGGATGGTTTGTTCAATTTTTTTAAAACACAAGCCTAGGTTTTTGCATAAAAGTGATCCAAGGACATCACATGTCATCCCCAAATTTTTGTGGAATCTTTAAATGAAGTTATCAAAGGGTTGTAGTGCAAATGGGACTCTAAACCTTATGAGAAACCATTTTAAAAGAAATAAAACTTAGGAAAATAATTATAGAAATAATTCCACTGATAAGAGAAATGTTTTTGAGAAGGTATACAAGTCCAACAATATTTTTGAAAAGTTTCCATTTGGAGGGAAAAACTCCACAATTCAGAAGAAGGAGTGATTCTGAAATCAGAAGATAATCCAGAAAATAAAAAAAAATTAATTTCCAGGCAAAATTTTAATTAATAAATCATGGTTAAATTTTTGGGGTGTTACAACAGCAGACGGCAGCAGCACCTCGAGGTGAATGCTGTCAACTCAGAGGTCCCCACCTTCATGCACTGGTCCAAGAGGCCCATCACCTGGAGCCAAGCTG
This sequence comes from Thinopyrum elongatum, assembly GCA_011799875.1. Taxonomy (NCBI): domain Eukaryota; kingdom Viridiplantae; phylum Streptophyta; class Magnoliopsida; order Poales; family Poaceae; genus Thinopyrum; species Thinopyrum elongatum. The sequence continues at coordinate 492,250,915 of CM022302.1, read as the reverse complement.
ACCACCCGGTCGTGATGCCCTCGCCGGGTGCATACGCCTTGGTGCTGGAATCAACCTTCTCAACGGAGAGGCGAACTTGCCACTTCAGCCGAGTTCTAATAGATGGCGGCAGCAGCATCAACATCCTGTACCGCGAGACCATGGAGCGGTTGGACATCAAGGTCAAGTAGCTTCAGCCCAGCCGGACTGTCTTCCACGGCATAGTTCCTGGCCTTTCCTGCTCTCCAATCAGCAAGATCAAGATCGATGTCCTGTTCGGCGACAAGAACCACTTCCGCCGCGAGCCAATCTGGTTTGAGGTGGTCAACCTGGATAGCCCCTACCACGTGCTCTTGGGCCGCCCGGCGCTGGCCAAATTCATGATGGTCCCGCACTACGCCTACCTAAAGGCCAAGATGCCGGGTACCAAGGGCATCATCACTGTTGCTGGCGACTACCGGAAGTCGCTAGATTGCGCTGCCGCCAGCAGCCGGCTGGCCGAGTCCCTCGTCATCGCTCAAGAGAAGCGTCTTCTTGACCGGATGGTAGCCATGGCTAGCGAGAAGCCGGCCATGCCGACTGATCCCAAGGAGATGGAAGCAGGGGCCTCCTTCCATCCGGCCAAGGAAACCAAGAAGATCGCCTTGGACCCGGCGCACCCGGAGAGGTTTGCTGTCGTAGGGACCAACCTCGACAGCAAATAGGAAGGCAAGCTCATTGATTTCCTCCGTCAGAATTGAGACATCTTCGCATGGTCCCCCAAAGACATGCCGGGTGTCCCAACGGATTTCGACGAGCACAAACTACATGTGAGGCTGGATGCTAAGCCGGTCAAGCAACCCATCCGCCGCCTATCAGAAGAGAAGAGAAGGATCGTTGGTGAAAAAATCGCCCGGCTTTTGGCAGCCGGCTTCATCATGGAAGTGTTCTACCCGAACTGGCTTGCCAACCCAGTCCTTGTCTTGAAGAAGAATAACAAGTGGCGCATGTGTATCGACTACACGAGCCTCAACAAGGCCTGCCCGAAGGATCTGTTTGCCCTGCCACGGATCGACCAAGTGATAGACTCCACGGCCGGCTGCGAGCTGCTGTCCTTCTTGGACACGTACTCTGGCTACCACCAGATCAAGCTAGATCCGGCCGACCGCTTGAAGACCGCCTTTATGACACCATTCGTTGCCTTCTGCTACATCACCATGACGTTCGGCTTGAGGAATGCCGGCGCTACCTTCCAACGATGCATGCAGAAGTGCTTGTTGAAGCAACTCGGCCGCAATGCCCACGTCTATGTGGATGACATTGTGGTGACGATGGAGAAGCGCAGCACCCTCCCAGAGGATCTCAAGGAGACCTTCGAAAATATGTGCCGTTTTCAAATCAAGCTCAACCCAGAGAAGTGCGTCTTCGGAGTACCAGCCGGCCAGCTCCTCGGCTTCCTTGTCTCTGAACGCGGTATCGAGTGCAATCCCGTGAAGATCAAGGCCATCGAGCAGATGGAGAGACCCACTAAGCTGCGTGACGTCCAAAAGTTCACCGGGTGCCTGGCATCCCTCAGCCGCTTCATCAGTCGGCTGGGCGAGAAGGCGCTCCCCCTGTACCAGCTCATGAAGAAAACCACTTGCTTTGAGTGGAACGACCAGGCGGACGAAGCTTTTCGTCAGCTCAAGCGCATGATGTCCATGCCGCCTATCCTGGCGGCTCCGGCTGCCAAGGAACCGATGCTCCTCTACATCACCGCCACCAGCCGAGTCATCAGCACGGTGATTGTGGTCGAGCGCCCAGAGGCTGGCAAGGTGCAGACGGTCTAGAGGCCAGTGTATTAGCTGAGCGAGGTCTTGTCCGCCTCCAAGCAGAACTACCCCCACTACCAGAAGATGTGCTACTACATGTACTTTGCCGCCAAGAAGCTGAAGCAATATTTCCAAGAGCACTCCATCACGGTTGTCTGCACTGCCCCCCTTGCCGAGATCATGGGCAACAGAGATGCCTCAGGCTGGGTGGCCAAGTGGACCACCGAGCTGGCTCCCCATACCATCCTCTACAAGCCCCGCATCGCCATCAAGTCCCAAGCACTGGCCGACTTCTTAGTTGACTGGGCCGAGTCCGAGTACCTGCCGCCAGCGCCGGATTCTACGCATTGGTGGATGCACTTTAACGGCTCAAAGACACGCACCGGCTTGGGAGCCGGCATCGTCCTCACCTCGCCCAAGGGCGACAAGCTAAAGTACAAGCTGCAGATCCACTTCGCCGCCTCCAACAACGTAGCCGAGTACGAGGCGCTCATCTTTGGGCTCTGACTGGTTAAGGAGATCGGCATCCGCCGCATCCTCTGCTACGGCGACTCGGACTTGGTGGTCCAGCAGTCGTTCGGCGACTGGGACGCCAAGGACGCCAACATGGCAAGCTATCACTTCCTCATCCAGCAGATGAGCAGGCACTTCGATGGGTGCGAGTTCCTCCACGTGCCAAGAGCTGACAACGACGCAGCGGATGCCCTCGCCCGCATTGGCTCCACCCGGTAGGCCAAACCAGCCGGCGTCTCCCTCGAGTGTCTGTGCAAGCCGTCTATCAAGCCGTCGCCAGAGTCCGACTCCATCTTCGTGCCGGCTGACCCCGGATCAGTCGGATCCGGCTCGGGGACTCCAGCAGTCGGCCTGGGGACTTCAACAGTCGGCCCGGGGACTTCAGCAGGTGGCCCGGGGGCTGTACCACTAGCACCCGGCCCAGAAATTCCAGCAGGCGGCCCTGGGACCGCAGCAGTCGGCCTGGGGACTTCATCGACACCACTAGGAGCGGCCAGCTCCAGCCCGCCGCCTCCCAACCCAGCCACCCTCGTGCCAGTTGCCGTCTTGACAGTGATGGCGGCCCCATCTTGGGCACAGCCCATCCGTGACTATCTGGTAAGCCACGTGCTACCAGCAGACGAAGTGCTAGCCCGACAGATCCAGCGCCGGGTAGGCGCCTACACCATCGTCAACAGAGAGCTCGCCAGGCGGAGTGTGACCGGCGTTTATCAGCGCTGCGTGGAGCCGGAGAAGGGCATGGAGATCCTCAGAGACATCCACCAAGGCGAATGTGGACACCGTGCCGCCTCCAGGTCCCTCGTAGCCAAAGCCTTCCGCCATGGTTTCTTCTGGCCGACTGCATTGGACGATGCCAAGGAGTTGGTCAAGAAGTGCAAAGGGTGCCAGAAGTTCAGCACCAAGCAACACCAGCCGGCCTCTGTCCTCCAGACCATCCCCATCACCTGGCCGTTTGCCGTGTGGGGTTTGGACATGTTGGGTCCTTTCAAGACAGCACGCGGCGGCATGACTCATTTGCTAGTCGCCGTGGACAAATACACCAAGTGGATAGAAGCCAAGCCAATCAAGAAGCTGAACGGTCCGACTGCCATCACGTTCGTCACCGACATCACCGTCCGATACAGCGTTCCCCACAGCATCATCACCGACAACAGCACCAACTTCGCCAAAGGCGCCTTGGCCCATTTCTGCGCAAACCAGGGTATCCGACTGGACCTAGCGTCCGTTGCCCATCCGCAGTCAAATGGCCAGGTGGAGCGAGCAAACGGCCTCATCCTGTCCGGCATCAAGCCCCGCCTGATCGAGCCGCTGGAGTGATCGGCCGGCTGCTGGATCGACAAGCTGCCGGCCGTCCTCTGGAGTCTTCGGACCACGCCCAACAGATCAACCGGCTTTACACCCTTCTTCCTCGTGTACGGTGCCGAGGCTATCATCCCCACGGATATCGAGTTCGACTCGCCTCGTGTCACTATGTACACGGAGGTGGAAGCAAAGGAGGCACGAGAAGACGGCATCGACCTGCTGGAAGAGGCCTGGCTGCTAGCGTGCAGCCGGTCCTCCATCTACCAGCAGAGCCTGCGCCACTACCGCAACAAGAAGGTCAAGCCGCGTACATTCCGCGAAGGCGACCTTGTGCTCCGCCTGATCTAGCGATCAGCCGGCCAGCACAAGCTCGCAGCACCTTGGGAGGGCCCCTTCATCGTCAGCAAGGCCCTGGGCAACGACTCGTACTACCTCATTGATGCCCAAAAGCACAGGGCACGCAAGCGAAGCACAGCCAGCGAAGAGACGGAGCGGCTATGGAACGCGAACCTACTCCGTCCGTTTCACAGTTAAAGCGAGTGTATGTACCATGCCAACTTTTGTATTAAGTAAAGACCTCAGGTCCACCGAGATGCACTCGGGGGCTACCTTTTTATCCATGAGATAAGCCTATACCATGAATTAAGTTTTTTTTATATATTCTTGCCCCGTCCGGGTTCTGGTCAGCCGACCCGGGGGCTCGCCGTCTTGGCCTAAGTTCGCACCAGCCGGAGCCGACTAGTAGTGTGCCGACGCCAAAGCCCTCTCTTCGCTCCATGTCACAGCTCACAGCGCGGCTGTCCGACTGGCAAGAGTCAAAGGCCGGAAACACTATCCACACGAAAAATGACTAAGGAAAACGCTGACTACGGCCAAGCCGGCATCTCGCCTACCTCGTCCGGCTGCTCAGCAGCCGGCAGGCCGGCTTCTCGCTCGACTAAGCTACGCTCTAAGCGGCTGAAGTAACTTGCCCGTTCTAAATGACCAAGTCCCTGACCCAGCCACAGACCGCAGCGCGGCTGCCCGGTTGGCAGGGAGGCGGCCAAGGGAACGCGGTGAAGGAAAAAGCCAAAGAGGGCAAAAGCAAACTCAAGCTAGAACCCAGTAACACATGCAAAATGTGGGGATTTAAACTTTGTACATTGCAAAAGGGCCCAAGGCCAGCATTCATCAAGTTTAAAAATACACCGCCAGTGGGTGGAACTGCGCATAACTGACATTGTTTTCAAGCACGAAGACAGAAAAAGATAACACGCCATCTAGGCGGACGGCCCCTCGGGCTGCACGGACTGGTCGACGGCAGGCGTAGCTCCGGCTGGTGGGGCTTCTGGCTGCGGAGTCTCGGCCTGGCGGTCGGCGACGGCTGACGTGGTCTCCGGTTGGTCGCTAGTCGGTGCTGGGTCGGGCCGAGTCCGCCTGGTAGCTCCGCCGTCTGGTGATTCGTAGCTGCCTTCCTTGTCCTCGTTGCCCTCATCGTCTTTGTCGCTGGAGGCGATCTCCTCCGCCGAGTCCTCCCCGTCCGACGGGTTCAGACCGAACCAGGACGGAGGAACCACAGCGCCATCATCTCCCCGCTCCGGGATGAAGACGTCGACATCAGCATAGTCGGCAATGGACGCCACGCAGACGGCGATGTCCTCGTGCTCCACCGCCAGCTACGGCAGCGCCTCTTGGCGAAAGGTCGCCAGCTGCGCCAGGCGCACGCCGGGGTACCAGGCCTTGACGAACTCTAGAGCCTTTGCAGCCCCGGACCGTGCCGCAGAGCTCTTCCAGGCTTCGAGCCGGCTCGCCACCACCTCCAGCCAGTCGGCCGTCCGACTGGGAGTCCGTGGGATCTGAGCACCCGGCCACAAGCTTTCCAAGACCTGCGACCCGGCGCGCTGAAGCCGGCGGAGCAGGCGGCGCGTGGGCTCGAGGCGCATCCGGACGGCCGTGAGCTGTTCGCCCATGGTTCGAGGCTGGTCCTGCGCGATCTCCTTGCCCTCCCGCCTTTGCTCCTCGCGCTGGGCCTCGATAGCCATGCAGACGGAGACGGAGTAGCCCGGGAGGAACTCTGCTCAAGAAGAAGACAAAGATGTCAGAGGCCGGCTTCCAGCGACCAGCCGACAGCTAACAATCAGCAGCCCACAACCCGAAGAAGAGAGACGCACCGTCAAGCATGTCCTCAATCACGGAGTAGCCGTCATCGAGGAGCTTCTCCCTCTTGGCCCATTCTGAGTGTTGAGTCTCGAACTCGGCCGTCAGGCGCTCTTTGTCCGCCTCCAGCGTTCGGACCTAGTTCGTGTGGCGTTCGGCCTGCTCCGCCAGCTCCTTCTCCAGGCGGTCGCGAGCCGCAGCCGCCTGGTCGCGCTCCTGCCCCAAAACACGGAGCTGGCCCTCCAGCTCGGCCACACGCTCCCTCAACTAGGCGGCGGCCACTGCAAGAAGAAGACAGAAATCATCATCATCTACTTCGACAAAAACGAAAACAAGCCTACCAGAAAAGATCTGGCCCGACTGCTCAACAGTCGGCCCGACTGCTCAACAGTCGGCCCGAATCTTGGGGGCTACACCTAGTGGGTGCGCTGGCGCGCCCCCACTGAAAGTCGGCTTACTTACTTCGGCTCTGAGCCAGCTTAGTAGTCCGCGCGGTGAGCCTCCGGTTCTGCATGTTGTACGCGGCCGCCCGCATGTTGTGGTAGTCCTGCAACAGCAGCAAGCATTTCAGCCAAAGAAAAGAGCACCTTGGAGTTCCAACCCACCTGCCCAGCAGCCGGCTCAGAACTCGGGGGCTACACCCAGTGGGTGCGCTGGCGCGCCCCCACGGAAGATTACAAGACAAAAAATATAGCAAAATAAGGTGTACGTACCCGGACGGCCGACCGCGTCACCAACAGCTCCTCCCTCGCCCTCTGCAGAGTGGCGTTCTGGGCGAGGAACCGGTCCTCCAGGTCACGCACCGCCAAGTTCAAGGCGGCCGAGCCGGGCCCCGCCACCCAGCCTGAAGGAGGGCGCGCTCGTGGCCCCGGCGTTGGCTCCCCATGAGCTCGAGGCTACAGCCTCCACCGGCCGCCTGGGCTCTGATGTCGCCCGCGTCGCACGTCGGCGCGCAGGAGTGTGTGCCACCAAGGCCTGGCTCGCCGCCTGCCTGGCGCCGGCTGGTGGTACCTCCGCTGGTTGTGCTTACCGCTTCCTCGTCCGCTGGCATCCGGCGCGCGCTGGGTCTCCTCCACCTCCGGGATGACGGTGTCGGGGACCACAAGCTCCGGCACCGACTGGTCGGCTCCGGCCGCCCCAGCCGGCGTCTGGCTCTCCGCCATCTCCACCTCCGGCTGTTCGAGGGTGACGGTCTCCGGGACCTCGCCACCAGCCGGATCCGTCGTAACCCTGGCGTTGGCCCCCGCCTGCGCCTTCGTCGCCGCCTCCGCCTCCGCTTCCACCACGGCCCGGGCCTCCGCCTGTGCCGCCTCCTCTGCCTGGGCGTCGGCCCGTGCCTTCTCCGCGGCCTCCTGCGCCTCGCGCGCCTCACGCGCGTTCCTCTCCTGCGCCTCCCGGAGGGCAGTAGCCGGATTCGGACGCCGAGCATCCGCGAAGCCGTTCGCTGGGTCTATCAACGAGGCAAATGAAGCTCGCGTGACGGTGAAGGCCATCCTGCTGAACAAGAAAGTGAAGATGAGGAAACACCCCAAGAAAGAAGGAAAACATGAAGTCAGAGAGTCAAGTGCGCATACCCGGACGTGAGCGGCATGGGTTTGGGCCACTTTCGGGCGGCGGCCACCTTCTGGGCCTCGTGCCGCCTGGTGGCGTCCGCCTGTTTGGCCTTCTTGACTGGGTGGCTGCCGTACCTCCCCGCCAGGCGGCGCTTGTGCCCACCGGGTGCAGCTGCCGGCCGTGGCGTAGAGGTTCCGGCTCTTATTCCCATGCCCCCCTAGGCGGGCGCCGCTCCTCGTCGCCTTCGTCGTCGTCCGGCCAAGCCCGAACATCGCCGATTCCTCCTCCGCCGCCTCCTACGGAGCCGTCCACTTCGGGGCCGCCTGCTCCTCCGCCGCCTCCTCCAGCGACCTCCTCGTCGCCGCCTTCCTCCATGGCGGCTGCCCCCAGCTCGGGATCCTCGGCGTCGATATCCTCGCGGTTTGACATCCACTCGTGGCCAGGAGCCGGCGGGCCTTGGCCCACGAAGCACTGCCACAAAAATCCAACTGGTCAAGACGGAGGGACGAAGAATATTGTGAATAAAGCAACCAGATCTGGTACTTACCGCTGGAGGGGGGTTGGCCCGACTGTAAGGCTCCTTGCCGATACGCCACTCCGCCTCGCTGAGGTTGCAATTGGAGATGTCGTTGACATGGCGGGCCACCTCCACCCTCGGCATCTCCTTGGTGGATATCCGGCATGGATCCCGGCGGCCACTCATCTGGCTGATGAGGTGCGGCCGAAGCTGAAGCGGTGATACCCGGCGCATGATGAAGCCGGCTAGCAGGTCGGCCGGCTTGAGCCCCTCCCGGCTTGTCATCTCCTCCAGCCGGGTGAGGACGCTGATGATAGGGCCTGGCAGAGGGCGCTTGGGCGGCTGCTATTGCCAGTTGTCACGCGACCCAGCAGGCGGCCCGGGCACGTAGGCCGGCAGGTTGATGTAGTCAACGTTCCGGAGATTTCGGACATAGAAGTATGACTTCTACCATAGCTTGGCCGACTCGTGCAGAGGGATCGACGGGAAGCGCGTGTCGCCTCCTGAGCGCCTCACGGCCACACACGCCCCGCACTGGGCCGGCTCCTCCTTCACCGACGTACCTAACTTGAGGAAGAAGAACCTACCCCAGAGCTCGATAGTTGGCAAGACGCCGAGGTATCCCTCACAGAAAGTAACGAAGGCGGAGAGGCACACCACCGTGTTGGGGGTGAGGTGGTGCGGCTGCAGTCGGTCAAAGTGGAGAAACTCCCGGAAGAAGCCGCTGGCCGGGAGCGCGAAGCCGCGGAGGAAGTGAGCGCGGAAGGCGATGTACTCGCTGGGCTCTGGCCGCGGCAAGATCTCTGGCTCGGGGGGGATGCGCACGCCCACATTGTCGGAGCTAGGCAGCCTCCGCGTTGTGTGGAGGAAGTCGACGTGGTTGTCGTGGATATTAGACCCTAGCCATCCGCTTTTCGCCATGGCGCAGGGACGGCAAGGAGGAGCTTGACGGAGAAGAAGATGACGGGTGCTGCGGCGACGGAGAACAAGACGATGGGCAACGCGACGACGACGCGAGGCAGCAGAGCCGCGATGGTGGCAGCGGCGGAGTGGCTGCTTCAGCGGAGCGGCGACCGCGGCTAGGAGACAGCGACAAGGGAGGCAACCGCGGAAGCACTTCGGCAGCGGCGGAGCAGCGCCGCGACAACAATGGTGATGGGATACGAGAGAGTGGGAAGGGGGCACGCGTGCGTTCTGCCGCCCCTCCTCCTCCTCCCCCTCTTTATAGCCGGCGAAGGCAAAGCCGAGATGACGTGGGGGCGTGGGATTAACTGCGCCCCACGCCCCGCACGCCCCCGCGTATTCCGCGCGGTTATGGCGCAGTTAATGCGCCGCAGAAGGGCAACCGCCCGCCTCGGCCACAGCGGATCCGCGCGCGGGCCCCAGCCTGCGGCGATGTCTCGTCGCGTGCGTGGGCTGGCAGGCCGGCCTGGCCTGTGGACGCCGCGTGGCGCACGTGCGGCAGACGGCGCCGCCCCGACTCCCGCCTGTCAATTCGAATTCCACAAGGCGGCCGCGGCCGCGTCCGGCTCCTCCCAGCCGGACGGAGCAGAAGGCGGAAGACCACTCGAAGGGGAAACTGCTGAGGCCCTCCGTCTGCTAAAGCCGTACAACCTCACCAGCTTCGGGGACTACTGTCGGGGGGATAGACCCCGGGTAGCCTCATCAGCACTTAACCATATTTCAAGACATCGGGGCTGGCCAAGCCCCTCAGTCCGACTAGTCGTAAGACCGACCTCCGGGGCCAGACGGGACCGGAGGGCCGCCTCCTAGAAGACGGCGGGCCCCAAGAAAGCAGCTGAAGCTAGAAGGCCGCCTCCTAGAAGACGGCGCACTCCAGAAGGCGGCGAGGGTACGGGCCGGCTCCTAGCAGGCAGCCCGTCCCCTCCCTAGGAGTGTGAGCCCGACCTGGAGACAAGCTGGGGCATGGCCACAGTGCGCCATGCCTCCCCCAAATCACGGCCGCATGGATACAGTAGGCGCCGCTAGGCGGCCGCCGACCCGCCTGGCGTGGCGCTGTAGCCATGGCGCGCCCGACACAGCCTCTGTCAGCACGGACGGCGCCACAGTGAAGAGCCGTCAGCGGGGCCCGTAGGCGGTGGGCCCCACCTGTCGGCCGGTTCCTCGGCAGCCGGCAGGGCCCAGCAAAGGCGGGCCCCAGCAGCCGGCGGAGAACCCGGCCCCCATAGACACTGGCAGCCGGGGCCTACCACCCGGCCATATTACCATTGTACCCCTGGGGGGTTGGCCTATAAAACTCCCTAGGCCGCACCCATGCAAAGGGTTCCTCTCATGTTCCACCTTAGTTCTACACACACCATAGCCAGGGAGAGGAGAGAGCTAGCCTTGCCCTTCTTCCTCCTCTAGCCGAACAGCTCTAGGAGCACCATTGTACTCTTTGCTTCATAGTGATCATGCGGAGACCCCGCAGAGCAGGAGTAGGGGTTTCATCTCTTAGGAGAGCCCTGAACCTGGGTAGATCTCGTGTCCGTCTGAGCTTGTGCCCACTCCCGCTTCCAGGACCCGACGACGATCTCATGGCCCCAACCTTGATAAGCCACCTCTGGCATCTGTCGAGATATTACCACGACATTCTACCAACTTAGTAACATAATCAACAACAACCAAAATATGTGTATACCCATTAGAGGAAGGAAAAGGTCCCATATAATCAAAACCCCAAACATCAAATGGTTCAACAGCAAGTGAATAATTCATAGGCATTTCTTGACGCTTACCAATATTAACAATTCATTGACATTCATCACAAGATAAAACAAACTTACGGGCATCCTTGAAGAGAGTAGGCCAATAAAAGCCAGATTGCAATACCTTGTGAGCAGTTCTATCTCCCGCATGATGCCCTCCATAAGCTTCGGAGTGATATTTCTGTAGGATTTGTTCCTGTTCATGCTCAGGTACACAACGTCTAATAATACCATCTACTCCTTTATAAAGATGTGGGTCATCCCAAAAGTAATGTCTTAAATCATAGAAGAACCTTTTCTTTTGTTGGTATGTGAAACTAGGTGGTATGTACTTAGCAACAATATAATTAGCATAGTCAGCATACCAAGGAGTGTTATGAGAAACATTTATTAGAGCTAATTGTTCATCAGGGATGCTATCATCAATATGTAATGGGTCATCAAGGATATTCTCTAACCTAGATAAGTTATCAGCTACGGGGTTCTCAGCTCCTTTTCTATCAGTGATATGTAAATCCAATTCTTGTAGCAAGAGAACCCACCTAATGAGTCTAGGTTTACCATCTTTCTTTTCCATAATATATTTAATAGCAGCATGATCGGTGTGAACAGTAACTTTAGAATCAACAATGTAAGATCTGAATTTGTCACAAGCAAACACAACTGCTAAAAATTCTTTTGCAATAGTAGCATAATTTCTTTGGGCACTGTCTAGAGTTTTGCTAGCATAATGAATAACATTTAGTTTCTTATCAACTCTTTGTCCTAGAACAGCACCAACAGCATAATCACTAGCATCACACATAATTTCAAAAGGCAAGCTCCAATCAGGTGGTTGAACAATAGGTGCAGAAGTTAAGGCTTTCTTAATTGTTTCAAAGGCTTCTACACAATCATCATCAAAAACAAATGGAACATCATTTTGTAAAAGATTTGTAAGAGGACTAGAAATTTTAGAGAAGCCTTTAATAAACCTCCTATAGAAACCAGCATGACCGAGAAAACTACGAATACCTTTAATATCTTGAGGACATGGCATTTTCTCAATTGCATCAACTTTAGCTTTATCCACTTCACTACCTCGTTCAGAAATTTTATGCCCCAAGACAATACCTTCATTAACAATAAAGTGGCACTTATCCCAATTCAAGACAAGATTAGTTTGCTCACATCTCTGCAAAACTCGATTAAGGTTGCTTAAGCAATCATCAAAAGAAGATCCATATACAGAAAAATCATCCATGAAAACCTCCACAATCTTTTCACAAAAATCAGAGAATATAGCATTCATACATCTTTGAAAGGTAGCAGGTGCATTGCATAAACCAAAAGGCATACGTCTATAAGCATAAGTTCCAAAAGGGCAAGTAAAGGTGGTTTTCTCTTGATCAAGTGGTGAAACGGGTATTTGAGAAAAACCTGAATATACATCAAGGAAGCAAAAGTGTGTGTGCTTTGATAATCTTTCTAACATTTGATCAATACAAGGCAAGGGGTAGTGATCTTTTCTAGTTGATTTATTTAATTTTCTAAAATCAATAACCATTCTATAGCCAGTAACAATTCTTTGTGGAATGAGTTCATTTTTATCATTAGGAATAATGGTAATACCTCCCTTCTTAGGGACACAATGAACGGGACTCACCCATCTACTATTAGCTATGGGATAGATTATACCTGCGTCCAAAAGCTTTAATATTTCAGTTCTTACCACTTCTTTCATTTTGGGATTCAAGCGTCATTGATGATCAACAAAGGGTTTAGCATCATGTTCCATATTAATCTTGTGCTGACAGAGAGTGGGACTAATGCCCTTAAGATCATCCAAAGTATATCCAATTGCAGGACGGTGCTTCTTCAGAATTTTGAATAATCTTTCTTCTTTATGTTCTGAAAGGTTAGCACTAATAATAACAGGATATATCTTTTTCTCATCAAGATAAGCATATTTCAAGGTGTCAGGCAATTGTTTCAATTCAAAACTAGGATCACCTTTAGGTGGAGGATGACCTCCTAGAGTTTCAATAGGAAAATTATGTTTGAGCAGAGGTCGTTGTTCAAAGAAAATTTTATCTATCTCATTTCTTTCATTCATGCATATCATTTTCATGGTCTAGCAAATATTGTTCTAGTGGATCAGTAGGAGGTACGGCAATAGAAGCAAGACCAATTATTTCATCCTTACTAGGTAATTTTTTCTTGTGAGGTTGTCTATTAAACTTGGAAAAATTAAACTCATGAGACTCATCACCAAAACTAACACTGACAGTTTGTTTATGACAATCTATAGTAGCATTGACAGTGTTCAAGAAAGGTCTACCAAAGATAATGGGACAGAAGTCATCTTGTGGGGAACCAAGAACTAGAAAATCAGTAGGGTATTTTATTTTCCCACACAAGACTTCGACATCTCTAACAATCCCAAGTGGTGTGATGGTGTCTCTATTAGCAAGTTTAATAGTAACATCTATGTCTTCTATTTCAGCGGGTGCTATGTCATTCATAATTTTTTGATATAAGGTAAAAGGAATAGCACTCACGCTAGCACCTAAATCACATAAACCATGATAACAATGATCTCCTATTTTAACTGAGACAACAGGCATGCCAATAATATGTCTATGTTTATCTTTTTCATCGGGTTTGGCAATTCTAGCAGCTTCATCACAGAAGTAAATAACATGCCCATCAATATTTTCAACCAACATATCTTTAACCATAGCAACACTAGGTTCTACTTTAATTTGTTCAGCAGGTTTAGGTGCTCTAATATTACTTTTGTGAACAATAGTTGAAACCTTAGCATGTTCTTTTATCCTAACAGGGAAAGGTGGTTTTTCAATATAAGCAGTAGGCACAACTGGATCAACATTGTAAATAATAGTTTCATCCTTAGCTATGTCAGGTTCTTTAATTTCTTATTTGATAGGTGGGTGATATTTAAACCACTTCTGCTTAGGGAGATCAACATGAGTAGCAAATGATTCAAAAAAGGAGGCTACTATCTCAGAGTCAAGTCCATATTTAGTGCTAAACTTGTGAAAAGCATCGGTATTCATAAAAGATTTAACACAATCAAATTCAAGCTTAATACCTGACTCTTTACCTTCGTCGAGTTCCCAATATTCAGAGTTGCATTTAATTCTTTCTAAAAGATCCCACCTGAATTCAAAGAACCAGTACAAGAAGTATCGAGCATGGATCGATCATCATGAGAAAGCCGAGCATAAAAATTCTGAATAATAATTTCTCTTGAGAGCTCATGATTGGGGCATGAATATAACATTGACTTAAGCCTCCCCCAAGCTAGAGCGATACTTTCTCCTTCACGAGGCCAAAAATTATATATATAATTCCGATCACGATGAACTAGATGCATAGGATAAGTTTTTTTGGTGAAATTCCAATTTCAATCGATTCCAATTCCAAGATCCAATATCATCGCATAGCCTATACCATGCCAATGCTTTTCCCTTCAAAGATAAAGGGAAACCTTCTTCTTAGCTTCATCTCCGGGCAAACTGCAAGCTTAAATAATCCACAAATTTCATCCACATATATCAAGTGCATACCAGGATGTTTAGTTCCATCTCTTGCATAAGATTAGCTAGCAGTTGTTCTATCATACCCGAAGGAATTTCGTAACCAATATTTTCAGTAGGTATAGTAGGTTGAGGGGCAACTAATTGTGGTTTCGGTCGAGGTGAAGATGCCCCAAACAAACCCCTCAAAGGATGATTCTACATAGTAACAAGTGAGAATAAATTTCAGCACGTAGTAATAATTTCCCCTTAACAATTTCCACTTACCAAGAGTGCTTCACTCCCCGGCAATGGTGCCAGAAAAGAGCCTTGATGACCCAGAAGTATAGAGGATCAATCATAGTGCTTTCGATAAGTAAGAGTGTCGAACCCAATGAGGAGCAGAAGGAAATGACAAGTGGTTCTCAACAAGGTATTTTCTGCAAGCACTGAAATAGTTGGTAATAGATAGTTTGATAGCAAGATAATTTGTAACGAGCAAGTAACGGTAACGGTAAATAATGTGCAGAAAGGTAGCCCAATCCTTTTGTGGCAAAGGATAGGCCAAAACGGTCTCTTATGACAAGCAAAGCGTTCTTGAGGGTACACGGGAATTTCATCATATCAATTTCATCATGTTGGTTTGATTCGTGTTCGCTACTTTGATAATTTGATATGTGGGTGGACCGGTGCTTAGGTGCTATTCTTACTTGAACAAACCTCCTACTTATGATTAACCCCCTCGCAAGCATCCGCAACTACGAGAAAAGTATTAAGATAAAATCTAACCATAGCATTAAACTTTTGGATCCAAATCAGTCCCTTACGAAATAGCGCATAAACTAGGGTTTAAGCTTCTGTCACTCTAGCAACCCATCATCTAATAACTACTCCACAATGCATTCCCTTAGGCCCAAATATGGTGAAGTGCCATGTAGTCGACATTGACATGCCACCACTAAGGGAATCACAACATACATATGATCAAAATAGCGAACACATATCAAGTTCACATAATTACTTGCAACATGACTTCTCCCGTGACCTCAAGAACAAAAGTAACTACTCACAAATAATAATCATGCTCAAGATCAGAGGGGTATTAAACAGAATATTGGATCTGGACATATAATGTTCCGCCAAATAAACCATATAGTAATCAACTACAAAATGTAATCAACACTATTAGTCACCCACAAGCACCAATCTATGATTCCGGTACAAAGATTGAACACAAGAGATGAACTAGGGTTTGAGAGGAGATGGTGCTGTTGAAGATGTTGATGGAGATGGCCCTCCCAATGATGGGAGAGATGTTGGTGATGACCATGACGATGATTTCCCCCTCCGGGAGGGAAGTTCCCCCGGCGGAATTGCTCCGCCGGAGGGCAAAAGTGCTCCTGCTCAAGTTCCACCTCGAGACTGCAGCGCTTCATCCCGAAAGTCCTCTTCTTATTTTTTCTAGGTCAAAATGACTTATATACCAAAAGGGGGGCACCGGAGGTGGGCCGAGGAGGGCACAACCCACTAGGGCACGCCTGGCCTCCCTGGTGCACCCAGGTGGGTTGTGCCCACCTGGTGGGCCCCCTCTGGTAGTTATTTGCTTCAATATTCTTCATATATTCCAAAATAATTCTCTGTAAATTTTCAGCTCATTTGGAGATGTGCAGAATAGGCAACTCTGATGTAGCTTTTCCAGATCCAGAATTCCAGTTGCCGGTATTCTCCCTCTTTGTGTAAACCTTGCATAATATGAGAGAAAAGGCATTAGAAATACTCCAAAAGGCATTATTATGCATAAAAACATTACAAATAATAGTAGGAAAACATGATGCAAAATGGACGTATCAGGGCTTTGTTTTATTATCTTTGCATAGGGTCTGCCCCTGGCTTTGTACAAAGGGTTACAAGTCCAGGGGACTATGCTTGTACAAAATAGGCTGCCAGGACAAGGCCCGGCAACCGCGCCTTACGGGTAGAACTTGCGAAGATGCTCAATATTCAATGAGTTTTGCATTGGGATGCCATCTTCAGTCTCCAGACAGATTGCGCCAGGTCTGGTGAGACGTACTACCCGGTAAGGGCCTTCCCACTTTGGTGTCAACTCGTTTGAACCCTTGGCGGACTGAACACGCCTAAGGACAAGGTCACCTTCCTCAAGGCTCCAGGTGTGGACCCTACGGCTATGATAGCGACACAGGGCTTGCTGGTATCGTGCAGCATGTATAGCTGCCCGGAGACAGTCCTCCTCGAGGAGCATGTCATCGTCATGCCGTAGCTGCTCTTGCGCTACTTCATCGTAGGCAAGTACCCGAGGCGACCAGTATATGAGTTCCGTGGGGAGCACTGCTTCTGCCCCATATACTAGGGAGAAGGGAGTCTGGCCAGTAGCTCGATTCGGTGTCGTCCTTATTGACCAAAGAATCACTGGCAACTCATCAATCCAGTGCTTGGCACATTTCCGCAATCTATCAAAAGTTCTTGTTTTCATCCCTCGCAGCACTTCTGCGTTCATCCTTTCTGCCTACCCGTTGCTCCTTGGATGGGAAGCTGAGGTGAAAGAGACCTTGCTTCCAAGGTTTTGGATGTACTGCATGAAGGCGCGGCTTGTGAACTGGGTACCGTTGTCGGTGATTACTCTGTTGGCTACTCCAAAATGACACACCAGTCCCTTGAAGAACTTGATAGCTGCTTGCATCGTCACCTTTCTCACTGATTCCACTTCAGGCCACTTTGTAAACTTGTCGATTGCCACGTACAAGAATTCAAAGGCCCCGGTAGCATGGGGGAAGGGGCCCAAGATGTCGAGGCCCCAGACCACGAAGGGCCAGGATTAAGGGATGGTCTGCAAGGCTTGAGCTAGTTGATGGATATTCTTGGAATGGAACTGGCATGCTTCACACTTGGTGACGAGCTTAGTTGCATCCCAGAGGGCGGTGGGCCTAGAGAATCCTTGTTGAAAAGCTTTCCCAGCAAGTGCTCTTGATCCCAGATGTGAGCCACACGTGACTCCATGTATCTCTGCCAACAGCTCTAGTCCATCCTCTTGACTGATGCACTTCAACTTCACACTGTTCAGCCTGTTTTCTGTACAGCATGTTGTCTACAAACTGGTACATACTCGACTGCTGGGCTACTTTTTCAGATTCATCTGGATTGCCAAGAAGTTCTCTAGTTTGCAAGAATTGGACTATGTGTTGTGCCCATGTTGGAGCATGAGGTTCGACGACAAGGACTAAATGCATTTCTTCAGCTGTCAGAGCACTTCCTTCAACGGCAAGAACTTGGGACTCTGCTTGAGGGCGCGGCTCACCAGTTAGCTTGGAGTTTACTCTGGCGACCTTCTCTCCAGCAGCTTCAGGGAGATATGCCAGAAAATGTTTGCCGGTGTTGAGTTTCCTTCTTTTTCTGGCCAAGGCTGACGGAGAAACTGTTGGTTGGGTGAGGTGGAGCACAAAAGTGCCTGGTTCCACAGGAAGCTTCTGTGCAGCGCACTTTGACAGGTGATCAGTGATGCTATTTTCCGCACGGGGTACGTGCTCTGTTTGCAGCCCGTCAAAGTGCTTCTCCAGCTTCCTCACCTCTTCCATCTAGGCCTCCATCAGCAGGCTCTGATAATCTTTGTTCACCTGCTTCACAACAAGCTGGGAGTCACCGTGTATGACTAACTTCTTGATTCCCAATTCAACAGCAATACGGAACCCGGCAAGGAGCCCTTCATATTCTGTCGTTTTGTTGGTGGCATCTTCCCTGGGGAAATGCATTTGGACAATGTACTTGAGGTGTTCTCCGGTGGGCACAATGAGTAATTACCCCGCAACGGCACCTTGGAGCGAGAAAGCACCGTAAAATTTTGAAGAATGACAAGGCGCACTCAGCGGATTTAGAAATGAATCTGCTTAGTGCGGCCACAAAGCTAGTCAGTCGTCTCACATCCTTAACTGCCTTTGGGGCTTGGATCTGCTCTATTGCTTTGATCTTGTCGGGGTTGGCTTCTATCCCTCGTTGAGACACAAAGAACCCAAGAAGCTTGCCGGATGGAACGCCAAATACGCATTTCTCCGGATTAAGCTTCAAGTTGATCTTCCTCAAGTTTACGAAGGTTTCTTCTAAATCCTTAATGGGTGAAGACTTGTCTTTGGTTTTGACCACGATATCATCCATGTATGCTTCAATGTTCCTGTGCAGCTGTTGCTCGAACCCAATCTGCACGGCCCATGCGAATGTAGAACTAGCATTCTTCAGCCCAAAGGGCATACGCACAAAGCAGTACGTGCCACATGGGGTGAAGAAGGCGGTCTTTTCTTCGTCTTCCTTGGCCATGAAGATCTGGTGATACCCAGAGTACGCATCCAAGAAGGACAGCAAGTCACATATGGAGGTGGAATCAATGATATGATCAATGCACCACAAGGGGAAGGGGTACTTTGGACAAGCTTTGTTCAAGTCGGTGAAGTCAATACAAAGTCTCCACTTCCCAAGAGCCTTGCGCACCACCACTGGATTTGCTAACCAAGTTGGATGCAGTACCCCTCGATCCAAACCTGCTGCTTCCAGTTTCTTGATTACCTCAGCAATGAACTATTGCCATTCCAAAGCTTGCTTTCTGACTTTTTGCTTGACAGGGTGGGCTTGAGAACAGACATCAAGGTGGTGCTCGATTACCTCCCTGGGAACACCGGGGATGTCGGATGGTTGCCAGGCAAACACATCGACATTCACCCGTAGGAAGGTAACAAGCGTGCTTTCCTATTTGTCGTCAAGGGAAGCACTAATGGTGAAAGTACCATCAGTGCCATCCTGCCGCGTCGAAACTTTCTTGGTTGCCGGGGGAGCAGCCTTGGATCATTTGCTAGTTGAACTTTCTGGCAAGTCGCTGCCGGGTGCAGCATACTCCGAAGAGATGCGCTTCTCGGAGTCCTTATCGGAGTCCTTGCCGGTTTCCTTGACTTTCTTCTCCTTCTTGGCGGGAGCTGGGGCCCCGATGGCCTCTGCTGCGACCGCGTCTCTATACATCTTATCCACATAGATAACTGCATCTCTCTTGTCCGACGAGATGGTGATGACTCCCATAGGACCAGGCATCTTCAAAGTGTTGTAGGCGTAGTGGGATGCCGCCATGAACTTGGCCAGAGCTGGTCGGCCAAGAATCCCATTGAATGGTAGGGGAAGTTCAACAACATCGAACACAATCTTCTTTGTCCTGAAGTTTATTTCCCCGCCAAATGTTACCGGCAAGGTAATCTTTCCCTTCGGCTGGCTCCTTCCTTGGTTGATTCCTTGGAAAGTGCCAGTCTTCTTCAGGTCCTCATCCCAAATCTGGAGTTTCTTTAGCACACCAGGAGAAATCAAATTCAAGCCTGCCCCACCGTCAACTAACATCTTAGTGACCTTGAGGTTGCCGATTGTTGGTGGAACCAACAATGGCAAACATCCTACCACAGTGGTGCGGTCTTGATGATCCTCAATGTCAAAGATGATGGGCGTGCGGGACCACTTGAGCGGTTCTCGAGCGCTTGCTACTGGTTCTGCATCATTAACCTCACATGCCCACTGCTTGAGCTGGCGGTGAGAGGAGTGTAAAGATGCACCCCCATCAATGCACATTGCCTTAGTAGTTTTCTGGAACTCCTGTTCACTAGTTTCATCATCTTATTCTTCGCTATCATCTTCATTTTCTTTCCTCTCACAGCCTCTAGCGGGTTTCTCTTTCTGCTGATCAGACTTGCCGTGGTGCCCATTATGACCACCACGACCCTTCCCACCAGTACCATTCTGGTTTCTCTCCTTGTCGCGCCTTTAATACTCAGCTTTCTGTTTCTCAACCAACTGCTCGACTTGCTTGCAATCTTGGAGAGCATGACCCTTGGTACTATGGATCTTGCAGTACGGCCCGTCAGACTTGCCGGTTTTATCAACAGCCGCTGCCGGCCAACAATCAGCACATGTAGCAGCTTCCTTGCCGGGCGCCTCGGTTTTTGCTTTCTTGCCGGCGCTAGGATCACCGGCACTCTCAACGGCCATCACTGCCTTCTCCTTCCGCTTCTTATTGTGCTTCTTGTTCTTACTCCTGGGGATGGCAGGGTCATCATCGTCCTCCGTATCGACTTCGACGCCAACCTCTTCCCCTGGAATTCTCCTCCCTTCTTTAGCACGAGAACACTTATCCACCAGCGTGTAGAGTTCGCTGACGGTCTTAGGCAACCGAACATTCATCTTAGCCCGCATTCTGCGGTTGCGCACATTCGTATGAAATACGGCAATCACAGCTGCCAGGTGTATGTTGGGAATGTTGCGGTGTACTCGGCTAAACCTCTGCAAGTATTTACGCAAACTCTCTCCTTCCTTCTACAAAAGGGTTTGCAGGTCACTAGGCTGTCCTGGTTCTTGGTGTCCACCCGTTAAGGCACCCACGAACTCATTGCACAAATCTGCCCAGGAGGAGATGGAATCCTTCGGCAAGTGCATTAGCCAGGACCTCACCTTCGGCTTGAGTACCAACGGTAGTAGTTGGCAAGCACTTTCTCATCCCTTCCCCCGGTGGCTTGCACAGCAATCGTGTAGATGCCCCAAAAGTCTGTCGGGTTCAGCTTCCTGTCGTACTTCTCCGCAAGTCAGGCTTGAAGGTGTGAGAGGCTGGCCACTCGACTTGCCGCAGCTCGCGGGTGAAGGCCGGGCAGCCTACCTCGTAAGGCAGGTACCCACTAGCACTGGGAGTGGGCTCATCGACGTCGACACCATTACCCCTATCTGACTGATGGCGTGTCTCGCGACGCCGCTCAATGGTGATGCGGGCGTCCTCCTTCCTCCTGTCTCTCAACACTTGACATTGATCTTGCTGGAGTCGTGGATTCGGCGAGGCCATTGATGCCTCATCACGATCATCAATTCCTTGAGATTGTTAAGCTCGCTGTAGCCGCCCCTGAGCGGGCTGCCGCGGATGGGACTGCATCATAGGCGCAGTCCTCCCGTCTTGACCACCTGCGCGGGCCACTGGCGTCGCTTGAGGGCGCCACGGTGGCTCCACGCTCGGTGTCTTATTAACCTTAGCAAACCCAAGGAGGCTTTGGATGGTAGGTCTCCACTCATCCATCCTGTCTGCCACTGGAGGAAAATCCAACAACAGCTGAGCTCTCGCCACAGCTTTGGCCGTCGTCTCCTGCATGGCGTGGGAGGGAGAGCGCGATACCGCTCAGCTTCAGGTCGAGCCAGAAGGAGCGCCGTCGGACTCTCGCCACCTATGGTCCGCTGCTAGAGGGGCCTGACATGACCGGAGTTGTGCTTGATGCCCGGGCTCTTGGTCAGCTGTGCTATTCCCGTGCGGGCACGGTCGTTGTGGGTCGACAGCGCCGCTCGGGGTGTGGTTGTGCTCGCCCGATGTGGGACGAGGCACACATCCCGTCTCCGCCCCTACCGATGGTGTGGCCGGTGGGTCTTGGCTTGTGCCAGAGCAAGCGTCGATGTCGCGTTGGCTGAGGACGCCGGTGGGGTGAGCGGGAGGAGGCTGCGCGTCTCCGTGACCCGCACCGACGGGAGTATGATCGGCGGCATGTTGAGGAGGCCCGGCCACGCCTACGGGGCTGTCCCCCGCTCCAGCCACGACGGGAGCATTGACGACACCGCTTGCCTCGCCGGCTCCGCCTACTGTAGCGGCGGCGCCTGCGGCGCCCGCCGCTACATGTGACGAAGCCTTCGAGGTGGAAGGTTGCGCCCCTGCTCCACTTCTCTTCTTGGGAGCCATGGATGATGAAGATTGACGAAGATCACCGCACCGGCTACCGCTTCAGGTTCGCACAAGCGACACCCCCCTACCTGGCGTGCGAAAGATGTTGGCGTGGAAGCACGATCACCTATGGGGCATGGGTGCCCCTTTGTGGTTCGGCATGGGGACGGCCACATTGCACAAAGAGCAGAAGCAATAGGGGACATCACGACGATGAACTCTCTCTCTCTCTTTACCCAGGTTCGGGCCGCTTTGCAGCGGAAAACCCTACTCCTGCTGTGGTGGTGGATTGATCTAGATGAACACAAAGGCTCGATGCACTCTGGCCCGGCAAGGCGCTCGAGGAGAGCGGCATGAGTTTACAAGTGTTGTGGGATCGAATGTTTGAACCCCTTGCTAGGTTGCCTCGGGCCTCCTTTTATAGGTTAAGGGGTGACCGCAGTGGTCAAACAGTCATTTGGGTGTGATTAGATAGCTAACAGTGCTATCATACCTAACTCTGGCAGTTAGGACAAAGCGCATTAAATGCACAGCTAGGTGTCGTGCCTAGGGTGAATCTTGGCAAGCCTGTTACGCCGCTTAACCGCCTCTTCTTATCGGCTTGACACGCCTCCTGGACGGGTGTCAATAAAGCTAATCTCTTCTCCTTGGTGCCGCCACATGTTTGATAGGATCCACCTGGTCGCTTCATACCTAGACTCCGCCCTGATTATTGACTTTGGGCGCGGTGATGTGGAGCGGTGGCGTCTTGGTGAAGGTTCATCATCAAAGGAGCTTAGCGGGGTTTGATCTTGGCAGCCCCGGCAACCCTACCGGGACAAATCTAGACCTATCCTCGGGTGCGGCCTCGACCTGGCCAGGCTCTCCTTCCCGGCAAGGGAGGACCTCCTAAGGTGGTCTTCTATTAGCTTTGGTCTTCTTAACGCTCTCCTTGATCTCACGAAGAGCGGCTTCTCCGGCTTGACTTTGTTAATGGAAATATGCCCTAGAGGGAATAATAAAATGGTTATTATTATATTTCCTTAATCATAATAAAGGTTTATTATTCATGCTAGAATTGTATTGACTGGAAACTTAAATACATGTGTGGATACATAAACAAATACCGTGTCCCTAGTGAGCCTCTACTAGACTAGCTCGTTGATCAAAGATGGTTAAGGTTTCCTAACCATAGACATGAGTTGTCATTTGATAATGGGATCACATCATTAGGAGAATGATGTGATGGACAAGACGACCCATCTGTTAGCTTAGCATATGATCGTTCAGTTTATTGCTACTACTGTCTTAATGTCAAATACATCTTCCGTCGACCATGAGATCATGCAACTCCAGGATACCGGAGGAATGCCTTGTGTGCTATCAAATGTCACGACGTAACTAGGTCATCATAAAGATGCTCTACAGGTATCTCCGAAGGTGTCTGTTGAGTTGGCATGAATCGATATTGGGATTTGTCACTCCGTGTATCGGAGAGGTATCTCTAGGCCCTCTCGGTAATACACATCACAAGAAGCTTGCAAGCAAAGTGACTAAGGAGTTAGTTTCAAGATGATGTATTACGGTATTGCCGGTAACGATATTGAACTAGGTATAGAGATACCGACGATCGAATCTCGGGCAAGTAACATACCGACAGACAAAGGGAATTACGTATGTTGTCATAAAGGTTCAACCGATAAAAGATCTTCATGGAATATGTAGGAATCAATATGGGCATCCAGGTCCAGCTATTGGTTATTGACCGGAGAGGTGTCTCGGTCATGACTACATAATTCCCAAACCCGCAGGGTCGCACGCTTAACATTCGTTGACACTAGAGTAGTATTGGGATATTTTATGAGCGGTAACCAAATGTTGTTCGGAGTCCCGGATGATATCCCTGACGTCATGAGGAGTCTTGGAATGGTCAGGAGGTAAAGATTTATATATGGGAAGTCATATTTTGGGTTCGGGAAAAAGGTGTAGTTTTTTCGGTATTGTACCGGGAAGCTTCCAGGACATTCCGAAGGATGCCGAAGGGGTCCAGAAGTCCACAAGTGGGTCCACCACAACCCAAGGTCTAGCATGGGCTGAGGGGACGTGCCCTGTCCTTGTTGGGCTAGGTGCACCAAGTCCTCAAAAGCCCATGTAGCTAGGGAAGGCAAAAAAGGAAGGAGTCCTAGTAGGAATAGGATTGGACATGGAGTCCAAGTCCTCTCCCCCTTAGGTGCGCCCTAGGGCTTGGAGGGGCTATTTCCCATGCCCCTCCACCTATATATAGAGGGAGGGGTGCCCCAAGAGGACACACCAAGCCCTTGGCGCCCCTCTCCCTCCCATTACTCCGTAATTCCACCGCCTCGTCCTGGCGACGCTTAGCGAAGCGCTGTCGGTGCCCCACCACCACCATCACCACCATGTTGTTGTGTTGGTTGTGATACCATCTACTTCTCCTCTCCTGCTTGCTGGATCAAGAAGGAGGAGACATCATCGAGCCGCACATGTGCTAAACTCGGAGGTGCCGTCTATTCGGCACTAGATCGGTTGGAATGTGATGATCGGATTGCGAAGAGTATGATTACATCAACTGTGTGATAAATGCTTCTGCTTAGCGATCTACAAGGGTATGTAGATGCTCTCCCCCTCTCGTAGCTATGCATATCCATGGATAGATCTTGCGTGTGCATAGAATTTTTTTTGTTTTCCATGCAACGTTCCCCAACAGTGGCATCATGAGCCAGGTCTATGTGTAGATGATATGCACGAGTAGAACACAAAGGAGTTATGGGCGGTGATGGTCATACTACTTACCACCAATGTCTTATTTTGATTCGGCGGCATTGTGGGATGAAGCGGCCCGGACCAACCTGACATGTCCACGCACATGAGACCGGGTCCACCGACTGACATGCAACTTGTTTTGCATAAAGGTGGCTGGCGGGTGTCTGTTTCTCCTACTTTAGTTGAATCGAATTTGACTACGGCCGGTCCTTGAAGGAGGTTAAAACAGCAAACTTGATAAATCACCGTTGTGTTTTTTGCGTAGTTAAGAACGGTTCTTGCTAGTTGCCCGTAGTAGCCACGTAAAACTTGCAACAACAAAGTAGAGGACGTCTAACTTGTTTTTGCAGGGTATGTTGTGATGTGATATGGTCAAGACGTGATGTGATATACGTTGTTGTATGAGATGATCATGTTTTGTAATATCGAAAATCGGCAGGAGCCTTAGGTTGTCTCTTAATTATTGTATGAAATGCAAATGCCATGTAATTGTTTTACTTTATCGCTATGAGTTAGCAATAGTTGTAGAAGCAATAGTTGGCGAGACGACCCCAACACAACGATGGATATCAAGGTGTCAAGCCAGTGACGATGGAGATCATGACGATGCTTTGGAGATGGAGATCAAAAGCACAAGATGATGATGGCCATATCATGTCACATATTTTGATTGCATGTGATGTTTATCCTTTATGCATCTTATTTTGCTTAGAACGGCGGTAGCATTATAAGATGATCCATTCACTGAATTTCAAGATAAAAGTGTTCTCCCTGAGTATGCACCATTGCCAAAGTTTGTCGTTTCGAAGCACCTCGTGATGATCGGGTGTGATAGACTCTACATTCACATACAACGGGTGTAAGACAGTTTTACACATGCAGAATACTTGGGTTAAACTTGACGAGCCTAATATGTACAGACATGGTCTCGGAACACTGGAGACCGAAAGGTCGAACATGAGTCATATAGTAGATATGATCAACATGAAGATGTTCACCATTGATGACTACCCCATCTCACGTGATGATCGGACATGGGTTAGTTGATTTGGATCATGTATCACTTAGACAACTTGAGGGATGTTGATTTAAGTGGGAGTTCATTAGTAATTTGATTAATTGAACTAAGATTTATCATGAACATAGTCAAAATGTCTTTGCAAATTATGTTGTAGTTCAATAGCTCACAATGTAGCTTCCCCATTTTTTGATACGTTCCTAGAGAAAACTAAGTTGAAAGTTGATGGTAGCAATAATGCGGACTGGGTCCGTGATCTGAGGATTATCCTCATTGTTGCACAGAAGAACTATGTCCTTGATGCACCGCTAGGTGATAGACCTGTTGCAGGAGCTGATGCAGATGTTATGAATGTTTGGCAAAGCTCGATCTGATCACTACTTGATAGTTTATTGCGCCATGCTTTACCGCTTAGAATCGGGGCTCTAAAGACATTTTGAATGCCATGGAACATATGAGATGTTCCAAGAGCTGAAATTGGTATTTCAGGCTCATGCCCGTGTTGAGAGGTATGAGACCTCTGACAAGTACTTTGCCTACAAGATGGAGGAGAATAGCTCAGCCAGTGAGCATGTGCTCAGAATGTCTGGGTACTACAATCGCTTGAATCAAGTGGGAATAAATCTTCCAGATAAGATAGTGATTGACAGAATTCTCCAGTCACTATAACAAAGCTACTAGAGCTTCATGATGAACTATAATATGCAAGGGATGGCGAAAACGCTTCCCGAGCTCTTCGCGATGCTGAAATCAGCGGAGGTAGAAATCAAGAAGGAGCATCAAGTGTTGATGGTTAACAAGACCACTAGTTTCAAGAAAAAGGGAAAGGGAAAGAAAGGGAACTTCAAGAAGAATGGCAAGCAAGTTGCCGCTCCCGTGAAGAAGCCCAAAGTTGGACCCAATCCTCAAACTGAGTGCTTCTACTACAAGGGAAATGGTCACTGGAAGTGGAACTGCCCCAAATACTTGGCGGATAAGAAGGATGGCAAAGTAAACAAAGGTATATTTGATATACATGTTATTGATGTGTACCTTACTGATGCTCGTAGTAGCGCCTAGGTATTTGATACTGGTTCGGTTGCTCATATTTGTAACTCGAAACAGGAGCTGCGGAATAAACAAAGATTGGCTAAGGACGAGGTGACGATGCGCGTCGGGAATGGTTACAAGGTCGATGTGATCGCCGTCGGCACGCTACCTCTACATCTACCTTCCGGATTAGTTTTAGACCTCAATAATTGTTATTTGGTGCCAGCGTTGAGCAAGAACATTATATCTGGATCTTGTTTATTGTGAGACGGTTATTCATTTAAATTGGAGAATAATGGTTGTTCTATTTATATGAGTAATATCTTTTATGGTCATGCACCCTTGATGAATGGTCTATTCTTGTTGAATATCAATCGTAGTGATACACATATTCATAATATTGATGATAAAAGATGCAAAGTTGATAATGATAGTGCAACATACTTGTGGCACTACCGTTTAGGTCATATTGGTGTAAAGCGCATAAAGAAACTCCATGCGGATGGACTTTTGGAATCGTTTGATTATGAATCATGTGATACTTGCGAACCATGCCTCATGGGCAAGATGACTAAAAATCCATTCTCCGGAATAATGGAGTGAGCTAATGACTTATTGGAAATAATACATACCGATGTATGCGGTCCGATGAGTGCTGAAGCACGCGGCGGGTATCGTTATTTTCTGACCTTCATAGATGATTTGAGTAGGTATGGGTATATCTACTTGATGAAACACAAGTCTAAAACATTTGAAAAGTTCAAACAATTTCAGAGTGAAGTGGAGAATCATCGTAACAAGAAAATAAAGTTTCTACGATCTGATCGCGGAGGCTAATATTTGAGTTACGAGTTTGGCCTTCATTTAAAACAATGTGGAATTGTTTCACAACTCACGCCACCTGGAACACCACAGCGGAATGGTGTGTCTGAACGTTGTAAGCATACTTTATTAGATATGGTGCGTTCTATGATGTCTCTTACCGATTTACCACTATCGTTTTGGGGCTATGCATTAGAGACAGCTGCATTCATGTTAAATAGGGCACCGTCTAAATCCATTGAGACGACACCGTATGAACTATGGTTTGGCAAGAAACCTAAAGCTATCATTTCTTAAAGTTTGGGGATGCGACGCTTATGTTAAAAGGCTTCAGCCTGATAAGCTCGAACCCAAATCGGAGAAGTGCGTCTTCGTAGGATACCCTAAGGAAACTATTGGGTACACCTTCTACCACAGATCCGAAGGCAAGATCTTTGTTGCCTAGAATGGTTCGTTTCTAGAGAAGGAGTTTCTCTCGAAAGAAGTGAGTGGGAGGAAAGTAGAACTTGATGAGGTAGTTTACCTTATCTCGAATTGGAAAGTAGCTCACCAGGGAAAAATGTTTACGTGATGCCTACACCAACTAGAGAGGAAGCTAATGATGATGATCATGAAACTTCAGATCAAGTTACTACTGAACTTCGTAGGTCAGCCAGAACACGTTCCGCATCACAGTCGTAATCCTGTCCTAGAAGTCATGTTGTTAGACAACGGCGAACCTACGAACTATGAAGAAGCTATGATGAGCCCAGATTCCTACAAATGGCTTGAGGCCATAAAATCTGAGATAGGATCCATGTATGAGAACAAAGTGTGGACTTTGGTGGACTTGCCCGATGATCGGTAGGCCATTGAAAATAAATGGATCTTCAAGAGGAAGACGAACGATGATGGTAATATCATTGTCTACAAAGCTCGACTTGTTGCGAAAGGTTTTCGACAAAGGGTTGACTACGATGAGACTTTCTCACCCATAGTGATGCTTAAGTCTGTCTGAATCTTGTTAGCAATTGCCGCATTTTATGAAATCTGGCAAATGGATGTCCAAACTGCATTCCTTAATGGATTTCTTAAAGAAGAGTTGTATATGATGCAACCAGAAGGTTTTGTCGATCCTAAAGGTGCTAACAAAGTGTCCAAGCTCCAGCGATCCATCTATGGACTGGTGCAAGCATGTCGGAGTTGGAATATACGCTTTGATGAGGTGATCAAAGCATATGGTTTTATACAGACATATGGTGAAGCCTGTATTTACAAGAAAGTGCGTGGGAGCTCTGTAGCATTTCTGATATTATATGTGAATGACATATTGTTGATTGGAAATGAAATAGAATTTTTGAAGAGCATAAAAGGATACTTTAATAAGAATTTTTCATTGAAAAACCTCGGTGAAGCTACTTACATATTGGGCATCAAGATCTATAGGGATAGATCGAGACGCTTAATAGGACTTTCACAAAGCACATACCTTGGAAAAGGTTTTGAAGAAGTTCAAAATGGATTAGTCAAAGAAAGGGTTCTTGCCTGTGTTGCAAGGTGTGAAGTAGAGTAAGACTCAAAGCCCGACCATGGCAGAAGATAGAAAGAGAATGAAAGTCATTCCCTATGCCTCAGCCATAGGTTCTATAAAGTATGCCATGTTGTGTACCAGACCAGTTGTGTGCCTTGCCATGAGTTTGGCAAGGGAGTACAATAGTGATCCAGGAGTGGATCACTAGACAGCGGTCAAAATTATCCTTAGGTACCTAAAGAGGACTAAGGAAATGTTTCTCTGTTATGGAGGTGATAAAGGGTTCGTCGTAAAGGGTTACGTCGATGCAAGCTTTAACACTGATGCACATGACTCCGAGTCTCAATCTGGATACGTATTGAACGTGGGAACGGTTAGCTAGAGTAGCTCTATGCAGAGCATTGTAGACATAGACATTTGCAAAGTACACACAGATCTAAATGTAGCAGACTCGTTAACTAAAACCTCTCTCACACGCAAAACATGATCATACTGTAGTAACATCTTTGGGTGTTAATCACATGGCGATGTGAACTGGATTATTGACTCTAGTAAACTCTTTGGGTGTTAGTCACATGGCGATGTGAACTATGGATGTTAATCACATGACGATGTGAACTAGATTATTGACTCTAGTGCAAGTGGGAGACTAATGGAAATATGCCCTAGAGGCAATAATAAAATGGTTATCATTATATTTCCTTAATCATGATAAAGGTTTATTATTCATGCTAGAATTGTATTGACTGGAAACTTAAATACATGTGTGGATACATAAACAAATACCATGTCCCTAGTGAGCCAAGATGGTTAAGGTTTCCTAACCATAGACATGGGTTGTCATTTGATAATGGGATCACATCATTAGGAGAATGATGTGATGGACAAGACCCATCCGTTAGCTTAGCATATGATCGTTCAGTTTATTGCTACTACTCTCTTAATGTCAAATACATGTTCCTTCGACCATGAGATCATGCAACTCTCGGATACTAGAGGAATGCCTTGTGTGCTATCAAACGTCACAACGTAACTGGGTGATCATAAAGATGCTCTACAGGTATCTCTGAAGGTGTCTGTTGAGTTGGCGTGAATCGAGATTGGGATTTGTCACTCCGTGTATCGGAGAGGTATCTTTCGGCCCTCTCGATAATACACATCACAAGAAGCTTGCAAGCAAAGTGACTAAGAAGTTAGTTGCAAGATGATGTATTATGGAACGAGTAAAGAGACTAGCCGATAATGATATTGAACTAGGTATAGAGATACCGACGATCGAATCTCGGGCAAGTAACATACCGACAGACAAAGGGAATTACGTATGTTGTCATAAAGGTTCAACCGATAAAAGATCTTCATGGAATATGTAGGAATCAATATGGGCATCCAGGTCCAGCTATTGGTTATTGACCGGAGAGGTGTCTCGGTCATGACTACATAATTCCTGAACCCGCAGGGTCGCACGCTTAACGTTCGTTGACGCTAGAGTAGTATTGGGATATTTTATGAGTGGTAACCAAATGTTGTTCGGAGTCCCAGATGATATCCCTGATGTCACGAGGAGTCTCGGAATGGTCAGGAGGTAAAGATTTATATATGGGAAGTCATATTTTGGGTTCGGGAAAAAGGTGCAGTTTTTTCGGTATTGTACCGGGAAGCTTCCAGAAGGTTCCGAAGGATTCTGGAGGGGTCCGGAAGTCCACAAGTGGGTCCACCATGACCCAAGGTCTAGCATGAGCTGTGGGGAGGTGCCCTGGCCTTATTTGGCTAGGTGCACCAAGTCCTCAAAAGCCCATGTGTCTAGGGAAGGCAAAAAAGGAAGGAGTCCTAGTAGGAATAGGATTGGACATGGAGTCCAAGTCCTCTCCCCCTTAGCTGCGCCCTAGGTCTTGGAGGGGCTGTTTCCCAAGCCCCTCCACCTATATATAGAGGTGAGGGGCGCTGCAAGAGGACACACCAAGCCCTTGGCAGCCCTCTCTCTCTCCCATTTCTCCGTAATTTCACCGCCTCGTCCCGGTGACGCTTAGCGAAGCGCTGTCGGTGCTCCACCACCACCATCACCACCATGCCGTCATGTTGGTTGTGATCCCATCTACTTATCCTCTCCCTCTTCCTGGATTAAGAAGGAGGAGACGTCATTGAGCCGCATGTGTGCTAAACTCAGAGGTGTCATCCGTTCGGCACTAGATCGGTTGGATCGTGATGATCGGATCGCGAAGAGTACGACTACATCAACCGCGTGATAAACGCTTCCGCTTAGCGATCTACAAGGGTATGTAGATGCTCTCCCCCTCTCGTAGCCATGCATCTCCATGGATAGATCTTGCGTGTGCGTAGATTTTTTTTTTGTTTTCCATGCAACGTTCCCCAACATTTGTGTCATGCGTTGGTGTTGAATGTGCGATCGTCACCATGCCTGTGCATGGGTCCGGTCAACAAACATGGACATTCATTGCACCGACAGTGGGAAGCCTCCATCTGGGCTAAGGCCACCGCTGCGGAATGAATAGCTGCTGTGCCGCTCTCGCCATTTGCTATCCCCGTCGTAGATGTTGCTGCCGCCATCTAAGCTACAACATCGGTTATTTGGGCTGCCACGACCACCCGGTCGCAGATTGCGGCCCCACTCATGCAGGTTGTTAGCACGCTCATGGCAGCTGTGGCCATGCTCTCGCTGGAGTGGGCCAAAGAAGTTGCCCCCACAACATGGGTCCACGTCCCATTCTTTGACCGGCGATGATTGAACAGTGAAATGATATTTGGGGAGCTAGTGTGCTTGACGTGCCGGCTGTGGACTATAGCGGACGAACCATCTCACATAAGCCATATAGTACTACATATGATGGTGCTCCAAGATATTTTGTACTGCATCTCACACGGTTGGTGATAATAAACTGTTTGTGATGTACTTGATTTTTTGTCTTGATTTGAAATCCATAATGGGGCATACCGGCAAAGGAGGGTGTTTTAATTGCTAGAAATTTTATCTGCAGTGAACATGCAACTATAGGAGTGTCGTCAAAATTTTTGGAATTATTCAGGGTTTGTTTGGACATTTTTATACATTAACTGAGTTTTCTAGGCATTTATGGTGCATAATTCAAAATTAAACTACATGCACATGCTCCGGTGCACCAAAATGGGTTGTAAAATCATATATGTGTCTGTGGGTGGATGCTTAGGTCCCATGCAAGGAATGGGAATGAATTTCAAAAACCTCGTCACCATGGCTCACCGGCAAACATTGAGATACCTGGTTTTGAAATTCTAGTAAATCCAAAACTCATCTGAAATTCATGAAACTTGGCATGATATCATGGAATGGCACCAACATGTTGTGGTAAAACAATTGTCCAATTTGGGGCAGGTTTTGGTATATTCTTCTCAAAAACCAAAGCTTCTCACAAGAAGCCTCATGGTTCTGGTAGGGAACGTGTCACATTTGTGGATGAAATGATATTCGTTGCCTCTTCTTGCTTTCACATTTTCCTAGACGCAACATAGACCAATGGGAGTGTCGTGTTAAAATTTGGAATTATTCGGGGCTCATTTGGACATTTTTATACATTAACTGAGTTTTCTAGGCATTTTACGTGCGTAATTAAAATCTGAACTACAGACACATGCTCCAGTGCAGAAAAATGGGTTGAAAAATCAAATCTGTGTTCCTTGGGTGCATGCTTAGTTCCCATGCAATAAATGGGAATGAATTTCAAATACCTCGACACCGTCGCTCGGCCGCAAACATTGAGATACTTGGTTTTAAAATTCTAGTAAATCCAAAACTCGTATGAAATTCATGAAACTTGGCATGCTATCATGGAATGGCACCAACATGCTGTGGTAAAATTTTTGTTCCATCAGGGGCATGTTTTGGTACGCGCTCCTCACAAACCAAAGCTTCTCACAAGAAGCCTCGTGGTTCCGGTAGGGAACATGTGTCACCTTTCTAGACGAAACGACATTCGTTGCCTCTTCTCGCCTTGAATTTTTTCTAGATACAACATAGACCAGCAGGAGTGTCGTGTTTTATTCAGGGTTTGTCTGCACATTTTTATACATTAACCGAGTTTTCTAGGCATTTTATGTGCATAATTCAAATTTGAACTACATGCACATGCTCCAGTTCAGCAAAATGGGTTAAAAATCATATGTGTGTCCTTGGGTGCATGATTAGGCCCCATGCAAGAAATGGGAATGAACGTCAAACACCTCGGCGTTGTGGCTCGGCTGCAAACATTGCGATACTTGGATTTTAAATTCTAGTAAATCCAAAACTCGTTTGAAATTCATGCAACTTGGCATGCTATCATGGAATGGCACCAACATGTCATGGTAAATTTTTTATCCCATTTGGGGCAGGTTTTGGTATATCCTCCTCACAACCAGAGCTTCTCACAAGAAGCCTCGTGGTTCCGGTAGGGAACATGTGTCACCTTTATGGACGAAACGACATGCATTGCCTCTTCTCGCCTTGAATTTTTTTTCTAGGTACAACATAGACCAATAGGAGTGTCATGTTAAAATTTGGAATTATTCAGGATTCGTTTGACATTTTAATACATTAACTGAGTTTTCTAGGCATTTTATGTGCATAATTCAAATTTGAACTACAGGTACATGCTCCAGTGTAGCAAAATGGGTTGAAAAATCATATGTGTGTCCTTGGGTGTATGCTTAGGTCCCATGCAAGAAATGGGAATGAACTTCAAACACCTCGGCATCGTGGCTCAGCCGCAAACATTGATATAATTGGTTTTAAAGTTCTAGTAAATCCAAAACTCGTCTGAAATTCATGAAACTTGGCATGCTATCATGGAATGGCACCAACATGATGTGGTATTTTTCGTGTCCAATTCGAGAGAAGGCGCACGAATTAATGATATGTCTCCAACGTATCTATAATTTTTTATTGTTCCATGCTATTAAAGTATCAATCTTGGATGTTTTATACTCATTTACTAGCAACTTTATATCATTTTTTTGCAACTAACCTATTGACATAGTGCCTAGTGCCAATTGTTGTTGTCTGCTTGTTTTTTACTTTGCAGAATATCAATACCAAACGAAGTCCAAATGCCACGAAACTTTTGTAGATTTTTTTCTGGACAGAAGACACCCAGGGAGCCAAAGGAGCACATGAGAGGAAGCCCGTGGAGCCCACTAGGAACTGATTGCATGTATCTGCGTTGGTAATTCCACGAAGAGGAGGGGATGATGCAACACAGCAACGGTAAGTATTTCCCTCAGTTATGAAACCAAGGTTATCAATCCAGTAGGGGAACCAAGCAACACTATGTAAACAGCACCAGCACACAAACAACAAAAACTTGCAACCCAACGCTTAAGAGGGGTTGTCAATCCCTCCTCGCTATTGAGATAGATTAAATTGTATGAGATCTGATAAATAGATCTAACTAAAACACAAAATAAAATAAATAAAGAAAAAGTGCAGCAAGGTATTTTTTGTTTTAATATGATAGGAAATAGACCCGGGGGCCGTAGATTTCACTAGAGGCTTCTCTCAAGAGAATAACATACGGTGGGTAGACAAATTACTGTTGGGCAATTGACAGAAAAGCAAATAATTATGACAATATCCAAGGCAATGATTATGTATGTAGGCATCACGTCCAAGATTAGTAGACTGACTCCTGCCTGCATCTACTACTATTACTCCACACATCGACCGCTATCCAACATGCATTTAGTATATTAAGTTCATGGAAAAATGGAGTAATGCAATAAGAACGATGACATGATGTAGACAAGATCTATTCATGTAGGAATAGACCCCATCTTGTTATCCTTAATAGCAACAATACATGCGTGTCATGTCTCTTTCTGTCACTGAGATTGAGCACCACAAGATCGAACCCATCACAAAGCACCTCTTTCCATGGCAAGAAAAAATCAATCTAGTCGGCCAAACCAAACCAAAGTTTCGGAGAAGAAATATGAGGCTATAAAGATCATGCATAAAAGAGTTCAGCAAAGACTCAAATAGTATTCATGGATAGATCTGATCATAAACTCACAATTCATCGGATCCCAACAAACACACCGTAAAAAGTCATTGCATCAAATAGATCTCCAAGAACATCGAGGAGAACATTGTATTGAAGATCAAAAAGAGAGAAGAAGCCATCTAGCTACTACCTATGGACCCATACGTCTGTGGCAAACTACTCACGCATCATCGGAGGGGCAACAAGGATGATGAAGAACCCCTCCGTGATCGTTGCCCCCTCTGGCAGAGTGCGAGAAAAGGCCTCTAGATTCAATCTCGTGGTTCTGGAACTTGCGGCGGCTGGAAAAGTGTTTCGTCGACTCCCCTAGGGTTTTCTGGAATTTTAGAGTATTTATAGAGAGCTTCCCGTGGTGCCCACTACCCACACTACAAAAAAAATACACTTGCGTGATGATACATGTTTGTCACAGTAGGTCATGTTTTCTGTCATGCATGTACATCCATGATGATTTTATGACAGAATCAAGATAATCATACCTATGCTGTCATAGAAGTGTTCCATGACAATACTGAAATTATCATCACGGAAGTGTCCACTTCCATGACGATAAATGACGCATCATGGAAGTGTTTTCGTCAAGGTTAACTGACACGTGGCATCCACCATAACAGGTCGCCGTTAAGCTATCGGGTTCCGGTTAGGATCCGATAACCCATTAACAGCCCGGACCAATGGAGATTTTCCACGTGTAAAATTCTCATTCGCGGGAGGATCCACGTGTTAGCTTAGCATTGGGAAAAATGCCAACCGTCCACTGGACAGGAGTCGCCAATGAAACGTTGACACGTGGGATGGCCCAATAGAGGCCCATATAGGTTTAAAAGCTAGCCCAGGAATAGGCCCACAAGATTTCGTCAGATCTGATGGGCCGGCCCACTAACAGCCTAACATTTTCTGGACCAAATTATGGCCCACATCAGATACGACCCATTAAAGGACTACAATATTCTGGGCCAATTTACGGCCCATATCAGATCTGGCCCGTTAACAGTCTGCAATAGTTTGGGACAAATTACGGCCCATATCTGATCCGGTCCGTTAACTGACTTTCATATCTTGGGCCAAATTATGGCCCATAACAGATGCGACCCTTTAACAGCTACTGTGCCATTGGGCCCATTGGGGGCTTGATTTGCTCTTCGGCCTCTTAATGGTCCATTTAACAGTTCGGCCCGATATTAGTTTCGGCCTATTAGCGGCCCTGTGTACATATGGGCCTCTTTTGGCCTAGTTTCACTTTTGGCCATTTAAAGGCCCGAGTTGCATCTGGGCCTAATTTTGGTCCGTAGCCCAAACTGCCTATCGGCCTGTTAAAGGCCATTGATAGTGTTGGGCCTAATTTTGGCCTGTTATGCATCCGCCTGCTTCCAGCCCGTCATGTAATTGGGTCCACCAAGGCCCAAAAATATTTTGGCATATTAATGGCCCATCATATCACTGGGCTAATAATGGGCCAATGTATATTCCAGCCTGTTGTCGGCCCGTGATTTGTTCGCCATAATTAAGGCTCAATCTACATCTCAGCCTGTTAAAAGCCTATTTAATTTTTTGGCCCAATTAAGGCAAGTGGTTTACTCGGCCTTTTAAATGCCCGAAACTAATAGTGGGCCAGATTAAGTCTAGGCCTACTAATGGCCCAAGATGATTGTAGGCCCACAGTTCGGCCTGTTCATAGCGATTGGCGGCCGGCCAGTTGTAGTACCGAAATTATTTTTATATAAACCTAACATATTGGCTCATTGCGCTCCGATTGAAGATTATGACCTTTTCTCAGAGTGAGGACAACATATACATCAAATAAATTACAGCATCATGACGAAGAATAAACCTAGACTATACAACAAAGAAATTACAGCATATTACATCCCCTGGGCATCAAAGTTCGCCGCCAGTGATAATAAAGGGCAACCAGACAGTAGATTCCATACACTGGGCAGGTCGCCACCAGTGGAAGTAAACACACCGACAAAATAATAGACAGAACCGACATCACTTCAACACAGTTCAAGAAAGGTTAGCCCTGCCCAGGAGCTGCAGCGTAAGCAGCTTAGCAACCTGATGAGACTGTGCTTGTTTGATGCTTATATCCGCCAACTCAAGCTACATAGCATCAATATACGTCTTGTACTTATGGTTAATCTTGCATAGAGATTAAAGTTCCAGTCGGATTTGAATGGAAGCATGTCTTTCTACTTGAATTTCAGACTGAAGAAGTCGAACAGATTCAGGCGGCTTCATCGAGCTTGTGTCACTGAGTAAGTTCAACACTACATCAAGACGTGACTTTGGGGTTGTATTGCTATCCTCAAGATATGTTGCCTTCTTCTCTGAAATATATGTTAGAGGGACAAACAATGGGTTCGTCTCACTATCATTGTGGTAGTTCTTCCTAGCATTAGTGATGTCACCCTGAAAGATAAACAAGTAGGTAGATAAGAGGTTTTGCACGTATAAGCATCAGTGCTGTCAATTCATCTAATTTCTTTGTCAGAAATAAAGAGACATCATTTAAAATAGCATTAACATAATAGGCATTGTTCATAGTTAAGACAGCAGGAAATGGCATTGTGCAGGAGCGGCCAACTTCACCACACCACTGGATTACAGATCAAGAACACAAGCATACATGTAGTGCTAAACAATGTATAAGCATGAATGGTGAGTGTACTATCAATCTATACCATTTCAGATTGGTAAATAAAGAGACATGATTTAAATAACATTAACATAATATGGCATTGTTCATAGTTAAGACATAGCAGACATTGTGCTGGAGTTGGTAGTTTCACTACACCACTGGATTACAGATCAAGAACACAAGCATACATGCAGTGCTAAAGACGATAACTTGCTATGTTTAGTTTAATTTACATGGTATGAATAAGGAACTAGGTTGTACAACTATATACTGAAATTGAGAAGGACAAACATATGTTTATCTACTTCTTCGTTATAAACTTTGAACAAACAATTTTATGCAGACGACAAAAATAAACAGCATTTGCAGTCATAGCTATCCAAATATACACAACAAAGTTTGAAGGCTCGAGGAGGACAAACTTACATTAGTAGTGAAGACCGGCTCTATAAAGCCCTTGTCCATATTGATGGGGGGCAATTCAAGAAGTTTAGCACAGACTCTTCTTCAAGAGCATTGCCTTTATTCCACATTTTGTTAAGAGTAAATATAGATGTGATAATATAGGAACAAATGGCGATTATTTAAGCTAAGATGCAGACTACAAATGTAAGTACAACATACAGGCAAAAGGAACTGACAAGAGCAATGCAGAGCTAAACTTCTTCAATAGCATTGGTTTTATTCAATATTTTGGCAAGAGTAAATATAGATCTAATGTGTAGAAAATGGAGGGCAAGGGAAAATAACCTGAAAAGTGTACATGAACAACTAGCCGACAATATAAGTACAATGATGAAGGACAGCAGATAGTTACAAGAACAATGCAGAGCTATTCATAAGCATTGGGTTTATTCTACATTAATGTAAGCATTAATATAGATATGATAATTTGGAGTGAACAGTGGGTAAGAAAGCTATAATGCACAATAATGTCACATAATCCACCAGGTATGAATGTAAGTACAGCAATAGGACAACAGGTACTAACAAGAGCAAAGCAGCGAGCAGCATAGTTGCGATATCCTAGGTTTTGTGGTGCTGGT
The DNA here is from genome assembly GCA_011799875.1 of Thinopyrum elongatum. Taxonomy (NCBI): domain Eukaryota; kingdom Viridiplantae; phylum Streptophyta; class Magnoliopsida; order Poales; family Poaceae; genus Thinopyrum; species Thinopyrum elongatum. The sequence goes on along the minus strand of CM022302.1, from coordinate 492,212,317 downwards.
TCTATCGCCAATAAAAGTGGGGTGCTATCTGATTTCTCCGGTACCACCACCTTTTCAAGGACTTTGCTTGTACTCCTTTAGGTTCTGCAATCACCCTCTTCCTTTTGGATGTCTGAAACACAAGAACATCATTTGAATGGAAAAACATGGTATGACGACAAATGGAATAGGTATTGATAATGGATGGGCATGGCATCTTCACATATATCATGAGTAAAATAAGCAGATGGCGGTGCAACGAAGCAGAAGAAATGCAAGACACCTTATGCAAGATACGTGCAACCAATAAAACCTTGCCAAATTAGAACAGGCACCTTATTGGGTGAACCGGATAGGCCATCTGCCTTTGACTCCTTGAGCTCAGAATAGTCATTAGCATCATAATCTGAATACGAATCTGTAGGTCGGGACCATGTGGGTTTCATTGCATCCACAATGGATCTGAATCCCTTGATGCCAAGTTTGTTACCCATTGAACTGTTCCGCAATATTCTTCTGATGTGTGCATTCTTATATTCATTGTGATTACGTACAATATCTGAGAAGCATGAAAACATAAATAGTAGTGAAATTATCTTTGTAATGCAGAGGATATTCTAATATAATAGGGGCTCCCTGTATACCCTTGTGTGCTATTACTAGATTCTGATGAGAGAGCCCATGTGTGCTGTAATATGGTGCATAGATTAATATAATCTGGCACAACTACACAAAAAAAAGGCTCCCTGTGGGAGCTCCAGATGTAAGGATAGTTGGCAGATGATAAGTTCCTGCTCCTCTTCACTACAAAGAACATACTGTACTACTATTATACTCCCTCCGTTCCGAGATATAAGTTTTGTAGAGATACCACTATGGATCACATTCGGATGTAGATAGATAAATTTTAGAGTGTAGATTCACTCATTTAGCTCCGTATGTAGTCCATGGAGGAATCTATACAAAAGACTTACATTTAGGAACGGAGAGACTACTTATTAAAGAAGAACAAAAGAGGAACATGTTGAAGAAGAGCAAGCAGATTTTGGATAATAAAATATTCGTTGCCCACACATGATGAACCAGAGAGCATAAAGAATGCAACTCCCTGTTGTCCCTCTATATGTGGCGCATGTGCTTTTCAAAAGTAAAGTAGGAACATTAGCTGACCAATTAAACATTCTCTATTTTAGTAATATCAGCATCATATCAGATTCGTATTTGAGCAACTAAGTTTGGAATTATGAGTGGCATGTTGTTTAGCTTGATGGGTTGAGGAGCAGTGCTAGCATGTCTCGAAGCACCTACGATGATGGTATTGAATATAAAGGGACTGTCTACATGCAAGTCGCCTGACTTTCGTCATTTGGGTCAGTCGACCATTTCAGTCGGTTGGATGAAGATCCTACGTCTCCTAACCCTTCTTCTTCCTCGCTTCTTATTCTTCCCCTAGAGACCACCGCATGGGCCGTCGGCCGAACCACCGGCCCTCGACCTCCCCTGAACCGCCCACCACCTCCGGTCTTCCGCCGCCCCCGGCCATCCCTCTAGCCAACCCCACCCCCACCCCCACCCATGTCGAGTTTTGCCTCCGGCGAGGCCCCACCATAGCCTGACGACCGCCCCCCACAACCACTGTCCCCACCCGAAACCCTAAGATAGATAATGGGGCTGCCCTCCGGTGAGCCCCTTCCCTCCCTCTGGCAAACTCTAAAAAATGGACTGACCCCAAATTGAAATTCAGTCGACTGTCATTTAAGCTAATGTGGAATATAAAAGGGGAAAACCATAAGCATTGCAAGTATAGTGGTGAGCGTGCCATGGCGGATCTGAAGGTGCAAACCGGACAAAGGCAACTTCGCAACCAATGTTTGCTTTCAACTAACAAGTAAGATTCTAAGTGATGGATAAGAAATCATAGTAGAGCAATGGCGATTTATTTTCTTGCTGAGATAAATAACATGAGCAGATACGAAAGAGTACCGCCTTTGGTGTGGCGCCGTGTAAGCATCTGCTGAGGCGTTGAGGGTGGTGCGGTAGCGATGGCTATCGGCGGCGTGGAAGCAGATCTAGGAGGGCAGACGATGGCGGCGAGGGAAATATCCTGGCGCGGTGGACGAGACGGTCGTACGAGCGGCCTCGGCAAGGTGGACGACGGCGCGGATGAAGCGAGAGAATGAAAGAGGTTGATCTCTTGTAATGTGTAACATCCCCAGATCTTAACCCTGTCAATAAGCTAATTCAGTTGCCTTATCATCTTGATCACCAAGCTAATCGGCCACTTGTTCAAAATCAAAGTCATTTTCCAATTCAAATTTCATGTCAAATAATTATTTCTTCAAATTGCAAAAATAAAATGTTCATTAAATAGCAAATAATTCAGAGGCAATTATAAAATTGAAACCAACATTAATAGTATTAGTTAAGTGACTCTAACAACCTAGATCAGTAGCAAACAGCACCCATTTAACCCTATTTTGTTTAATAAAAATCCAAATGGAATCATATATTTCACAAACAAGTTTTTGGTGGTAGATAATAATGCACTGTAATATCTGGACCAGGTCACATATTTTTCAAAATTCCTTAAGTGCTCAAACAATTTGCAAAACAGAGTAAGAAAAGAAAACAGAAAAAGAGAAAATAGAAAAGGCCTAATGCTCTACTGTGCACTTAAACCTGCTGCTACAGGATTGGGCCCAGCCCAACTGGAGCTCGTCTCCCTCCTCCCGCGCGCTGTCATGTGCCCGCGCCGACACGCCGCCGAATCGCCACGTGTGGCCCATCCCTCGGCTCACCGGCGTGGATAAGGTCTCCCCCGCCTCACGGACGAACTCTAGCCCTCACTTCCCCCCTCTATCCCAGCGCTCGCCCGCTGCTCTCTTCCCTCTCTCTATCCCAAACGCCACCGTCGCCATCGCTCGCCATTGCCGCGGCCACCGCTACCCGCTCGCCCCTCGGTCATGTCCTAGAGCTCCGCTTCATCGCGCTGAAGCTCTCCACTGAGCCACGCTTCGTCGGAAGCCCTGCATCATTTCCACCACCGTCGTCTTTGTCATCAGCCGCCGTCGATCGTCGCCGACGATTCGCTCCGAGCCGAGCTTCCTCGAGCCCGTCGTCGACACCTCCGGATCCGCTGTGAGCTCGCGCACCTTCCTCCCCTTCCCGTTTTTTCGCGTGCGTCCTCTAGCATCGATCCCGTCATTACCCATGGCTCCAGCCGCTGCCGAGGTCGCCGTGGCCATCATCTCTGGCCACCTCGCAGCCTCCCGCAGTCACCACTGGATGCACCGCATCGCGCTCGTCATTTGGGTGGTCGCGGGTGCTCGTTTGGTCGCGTGTGCGACATTCCCGAGCAGCGCCGCCCTCTCTGGTGCTCATCGGAGTAGCGCCGGCGCGCGTCGGAGTTTAAAACTCTGGTGGGGACACGTGTCGCCCCGCGGTACTAACCCCCACCCTAATACTTGCTGACAGATGGGCCCGGTACTGTAGCGCTTCGTTTAGGGACTAATTAAATCACTAACTAAAAGATAATAGTCACTGACAGGCCAGGCCCACCTTTTAATTAACTCTGTTTAATATAAAATAAACCTAATTAGGTCTACTGTGAATGACATGCGGGTCCAGCCCACTATTCCTCTGGATAGGGTTGGCTGAGTCAGCCTGCTGACTCAGCAGAGGGCCCACCAGTCAGCCACTGCTGACTGGGCATTGTCCTAGTCAACCTGGCCCCACTGTCAGCCTCTCTGTCTCTCTGGCTGGGTATAACAGTGGGTGCACATAGCAATTTAGTATTTAAATAATTCGAATTAATAATAATTTAGAAATTCCAGAAATTCATTAAATCTTTAGAAAATCATAGAAAATAAACCCTAGCTCAGATCGAAAAACTTTGTACATGAAAGTTGCTCAAAACGACAAGACAAAGCTGACCGTGCCGTCTGTTTTCGTGATGGGACCCTCTACGGAGGTGAACCCGCAACTTTTAGCCTGTTTCCGGTAGATGAATAGTGCACATATACCTGTTAATAATTCCAACTTACATCCTAAAATAACTAATATGACTTAGACATGCTTTTAGGCAACCCTGCACTGCACATTAGCATAGCCTGCTCTGCGTTGCGTATGTTTACTGTGTATTTATCTGTTCCCTCCCCCTCTTCTCTCTCGATAGAGACCGGTATCGACGCAGCTCCAAAGATCGACGACCCCTGACGACACTGCCTTTGCCGTCGAGCAACCAGGCAAGCACCCCCTTTTTTGAGCATACCGATATCGCCTATTCTTCTATCTCTTATGCTTGCATTAGAAGTTGCTGCTGTTACTGTTATCCTATTTCTGCTGCATAGCCTGTTTATTGTAACCTGCTATTGATACCTACCTGCTTATCCTAAACTGTTTAGAATAGACTGGGTAGAGACCCATCAGAGACCCCTCCTTGTCCCGACTGCCCCGCTGGATTCTCAGAAGACCCGATCAACGGGATCGAAGACCAGGCCCAAGCATCGCACATCACTTCCCCTCTACCTGCACGACACTGCAGCGTTACTATCGAGTGCCGAGGGTGATACCTCGTAAGCACTTCTGATGTTAACTCTGTGGAGTAGTTACTCGGATGTGGTCATCGAGGGTGATTCCTCTTTCTCCACCCCGATAACGACGCTGTCATGCAAACACCTCAAGTGTGGACCTCGAGGGTGATGCCTCCTTTGTTCACCTTGACAGATCCATCGAGTAGGAATCCAACGAGGGTGATACCTCGGATTCCCTTGATGATACGGACACACGGATACTTGGACCTTACAACTGATACTTGGAAAGGTGGGTCGACCCTGAGGGGTACCCACGAATGATGGATAGTTACCCGTGAGATATTATACAAGGCACGGCCGGGTATTCTTAGCCCTTGCCACAAGTCCTCGAGACGGGGCGACGGGGTCAAATCGATCATGAGTCTCTACTCGTTACCGCAAGCCCCTAGTCCACTAGCAATTTGGATATTTGATCCGAGCAGGCCTCCGGCTTGATAGCACTAACCATCACATGGGAAAAGTTATGGGCACTCTGCATCGTATGCATCAGCCGAAAGCTCTGTCAGACATCCAGTTCAGCATTGCGGCATGGCTGGCCCGGCGCCATCCTGCGGGGTGGTACCGAGATTCACTGTGTGCGCAACGACCTGGAGGGCGAGGGGCGATGGCCGAAGACCCCCTTGCGCTTAGGATGTAGACCGACGGGGACCTCTCTGCTTAGCTGTAGGTAGGGTTGCGGTGTATCACTTGACCGAGGCCAGGCATGACCCAGGAAAGTTTGTCCGGCCGGAGTTAAGCGAGCGTGGTGGGTAAGTTGGTGCACCCCTGCAGGGAAGAAAACATCTATCGATAGCCTATCCTACGGTAATGGACACTCGGAGTTGTATCCCGATCGATACAACTAGAACTTGTGATGATACCTGGATATGTGGCTCTGGGATCGCTTTCTCGCAGGGAGTCGAGAAAGGATCTCTGGGCGAGGTTGATGACTCTACTACTACTGCATATTGTACTAATCTACTCTCTTCTATTGCTGCAAGACCTCTGAAGATGCTAGTCTTCGATAGGACTAGGCCTTCTCTCTACTCTGGCATTTCTGCAGCCCGGTCCACATATACAGCCTTCCTTTGATAATGTTGCATATGTAGTGTAGATCCTTGCTTGCTGAGTACTTCGGATGAGTACTCATGGTTGCCTTACTTTCTTTTTTCCCCATATCCGTTTGATGCAACCAGATGACGGACCCACTGAGACAGCTGCCCCCGCGGACGATCGCTACTACTACCACCTCGAGAGTGGTTACTCCTACGAGCTGGCCGACGACCAGGAGTAGGATCGGAGGGTCCCAGGCAGGAGGCCTGCGCCTTTCGATCGTAGCTTTTGTTTTGTCCCACCTTGTTAAAGGCTTATCCCTCTGTCTTATGTATGTACTCAGATATCTAACGCTTCCGCTGATGCTTGTTTGGCATCAAGCTTATGTATTCGAGCCCTCGAGACCCTGGCTTGTAATATAATGCTTGTATGCCTTTATTTATGTTCCAGAGTTGTGTTGTGATATCTTCAAGTGAGTCCTTAGGCTTGATCATGTGCATTTGCATGTATGATTAGTGCACGATTAAGCCGGGGGCATCACATAATGGACGACAATGTCGGGGTATCAGCTCCAGCATGGTGGAGGAGGATGGTGGTGGATGGGGTGGAGGACGGAGGAGACTGGGGTGGAGAGGGTTTTGGCACCCACGGAGTACGAATGGGGAAATGGAGGGAGAGAGGTAGGGGGAACCATGCCATCAGGACGCGCTTGTCTCAAATGCGAGGAAATTTACAAACTAAGCCTAGTTTAAAATTTCCTACATCATAGCAATATTGGTCGGTTGGGGATAGGACGGTAATGTCGCATACACCGAATATTTGACGAGGGAGATTTTGGCCGAGGAGAGTTTGTTTTGGCGCCCACCGTGTATAAATCGGGGTGAGAGGCGATTTCGGCCGAGGAGAAACTATGTTTTGGAGCCCACCGTGTATGAATCCGAGGAGGTGAGAGGCGGAGGCGGTTATGTTACGTTTGAGTGAAATTACAAGCCTACCCCTATTGAAACCTATAGAAATCGAGTCTATAGGCTTTGCGTGTCAGGGTTAGGCAGTAATTTCCATCTCGCAGATTTTTGTTTCGGGCGGTTACTGCGAGTTTCCCCGCTTCGTTCAAATTTATGCAAAAAAAGATTGCATGTTTACCGTGCCAACTCAATTTGAATCCATTTTGTATTCTTTTTTTTTGGGCAGGATCCGTTTTGTATTTGAATACAAATCTATATACATAATTTTTTATATATACCTTCAAAAGCACAACACCCTTTATACATAAATATGGTTTACACATGGCATGATCTCAGATTCATAAGGCCGAATCCATCTTAATTTGAATTTTCAAATATTTGAAACCACTTTATGTTGAAATCCAATGTATGCATTCCTTGCTAACTATCTCCAATTAATATGTGTTTCATGCGGGGTTTTTTTACTTCTCAAACACGTATAATGTGTTTGACACATGCAACATATAGTGTAATCCCGTTTAGAAATTAATTTCATATAAACCATGCATTGTCTCTAATTAAAAAATCTATGGATCACTGATATTGATAAACTAAATAAAATTACATGTGTCCCCAAATTCAAATGAATATGCATGTTTGATGGACCAATTTTTGTTAAGATATTATCGATGTCCTGATCTCTAATTTAAATATTTGAATTCCCTTTAATCCAGATATTCGTCTCATATAGCTATCACTCATGCTTATATATCTCTCTAGACCTATACGCCTTCATCGTCTCTCGAGTATCTATCATGCTACTTGTATGTCGACAACAGTCTTTTATCTTCGTAACACAATAACGGTACTCTCTCCCTTGTCATTCACTTTGTCTCTCTCTGAGTATATCTCGCTCCCTACTTTGTGTCTCTAACTATGGTTCTCCCTGTGAAATCTCTTTGTCTCACACAAACACAAACTTCGTCTCCCGGGGTCTCATTTCTCTCTACTATTCCCCTGTATGCCGCTCACACACACCATCTCACACAGAGATGTCTCGCGCTCCCTATGTCTCAGTAGCTACAAATTGATAACCCACAAGTATAGGGGATCGCAACAGTTTTCGATGGTAGAGTATTCAAGCCAAATTTATTGATTTGACACAAGGGGAGCCAAAGAATATTTGTAAGTATTAGCAATTGAGTTGTTAATTCAACCACACCTGGAGATTAAATATCTGCAGCAAGGTGATCAGTAGCACAATAATATGATATTTTTAATAGCAGTGGTAACAGTTGTAATGGTAAAGGTAACAGCAGTAGCAGTTGTAACGTAGCAATAGCAATAGTAACTTAGCAAGAACAATATGTGGAAAACTCGTAGGCATTGGATCGGTGAATTCGTTGGATGATATTCATCATATAACAGTCATAACCTAGGGCGACACAGAACTAGCTCCAGTTCATAAATATAATGTAGGCATGTATTCCGTAAATAGTCATACGTGCTTATGGAAAAGAACTTGCCTGACATCTTTTTTCCTACCCTCCCGTGGCAGCAGGGTCCATAAGGAAACTAAGGGATATTAAGGCCTCCTTTTAATGGAGAACCGGAACAAAGCATTAACACATAGTGAATACATGAACTCCTCAAACTATGGTCATCACCGGAAAGTATCCCAATTACTGTCACCCTGGGGTTTACGGATCATAACACGTAATAGGTGCATATGAATTCCAAGATTGGATCTAGAACATAGATATAATGGTGAAAACATTAACAGTTCAGATATGAAATCATAGCACTCGGGCCCTAGTGACAAGCATTAAGCATAGCAAAGTCATAGCAACATCAGTCTCAGAACATAGTGGATACTAGGGATCAAGCCCTAACAAAACTAACTCAATTACATGACGAATCTCATCCAACTCCTCACCGACCAGCGAGCCTACGAAGGAATTACTCACTCCCGGTGGGGAGCATCATGGAATTGGTGATGAAGGAGGGTTGGTGATGACGAAGACCGAAGATTCCCCTCTCCGGAGCCCCGAACAGGCTCCAGATCTGGCCTCCCGATGAAGAACAGGAGGTGGCGGCGGCTCAGTATCGTAAAACATGATGAAACTTCCTCTCCTATTTTTTTCTCTGTGAATAGGATTTTATAGCGTCGGGATTAGGGTTAGCAGAGCCCCGAGGGCCCCACCATCCACCAGGGTGCACCAGAGGGGTGTGGCATGCCCTGGTGTCTTGTGGGCAGCCAGGGCACCCCCTCCAGCGGGTCTTGGTTCCCGAAATTATTATATATTCGAAAATAATTCTGCAAAAAGTTTCGTCCAAATTTGAGAACTTTTATTTCTCTACAAAAACAACACCATGGTAGTTCTACTGAAAACAGCGTCAGTCCGGGTTAGTTTTGATCAAATCATGCAAATTAGAGTTCAAAACAAGAGCAAAAGCGTTAGGAAAAGTAGATACGATGGAGACGTATCACGACTCCCCCTCTTAAATATCTCTCTCTCACACACAAACACAAACTCTGTCTCCCAGGGTCTCATATCTCTCCACCATTCCCTTGTATGCCGCTCACACACACCCTCTCTCCCTAGGGATATCTCGTGTTCCCTGATATGTCTCTCAAGCTACAACTCTCCTTGTGAAATATATTTCTCTCTCGCAAACACAGAACTCCGTCTCTCGGGATCTCATTTCTCTCTAATATTCGTTTGTATGTCACTCACATTCACCCTCTCTCTATCTCTCTCACACCCACACATATAACTCAGCCTTTTGATCCACTTGACTCTTATCTCTAACACACACACTTGCCGATCTCCCTCTAGCTAGATTTCTCTGTTTCTCCACCAACCTTCTTTCTCACCCGCACTCTTGCTTCCTATGATGCACATTATATCTTTTTCTCTCTACATGCAGTCATGCACCCTCTTTTTATCTTTCTCTCACTCACACATAATTCGCCCCTCTGAACCACTCGATTGTTATCTCAAACACACAAACTAGCCGATGTCCCTCTAGCTAGCATCGCTATCTCTCTATCTATCTATTTCTCCATCAACCTTTCTTTCTCACATGCACTCTTGCTTCCTATCACGGACACTATATCTTTTTCTCTATACATACATCTATAGGTCGATCTGTTTTGCACACATGTTGTGTCTCGCTCTCTCTGCTCGCCATAGATGCATGCTCCAGCGCACGCCACTCTCTCTTAAAGACAAAAACACATGCTCAATCATCGGGCCTTCTTCCCTCACTCTCACATGCATGCATACAGTCATACCGATCCATCTCTCCCATCCCGTTGATCTAATGACTTATGTCTCCTTTCTATCTCGATCATGCGCGCGCGCACACACACACACACACACACATCCCACATATACATGTATACCTCTCGCACATGCATGTTCAAGGTCTCATATGTCTCCATACATAGTTAATTACCCACAACCCTCACCCCGCATCGAATCTTTCTCTTCTTGTGTGCACATGACTTCCGCCTGGATGGGTCTCTTCTCTAAAACACACACTCACACTTAACTATCTCCTTCTAGCTACCCCCCTCTCTCACCCCTTCCTCTATCCCTGAAACCAATAAGACTATCCCTTTGTTTAATTCCCACCTACATGCACCATCGATAGTAGTCTTCCTCGGTGTCTCTCAAACAAACACGTTATCTCGATGCCCACTCCTCTCACGCGCACACGCCTTCTCTTCCCTCTTTACGGTCCTCTTCTCTCGTGCACCCCCCCGCTCGTTGGAGGCCTCTACTATACACATCACCTATCTACGATGAAGCCACACACACTTAATTACTTTCCCTACCAAAGACTCTGTTTCACACACACACACACGCGCGCCCACGCCCGCACGCACTCTAAGACTCCATTTCACACACACATGCTCTAGGTGGAGCATTTGTTCCTACCACCCTTCGTCCAAACTTACCCGTATGATAATCAATCACCATAATTTACTTTTATAACATGGACAAATTCCACTTTATTTTAGTAGTTAGCAAACTTCTCATAATTATATAACGCAAATCACGAGCAGGAAGTGACATTTTTTTACACAACCACATTAATATGGCCATGTAAATCACAAGCTAAAGTGTAGTACTCAGATGCAAAAGGTGGAGTCATGTCCGAAGAGTAGACGCGCACACACACACACTCTGCCTCTCAGAATCTCACACACATACCAGTTACGTGACACCTCCTAAATAGACCCGTATGTGTACAATTTGTGCACGCACGGGTACACGTGATGGAGCGCATTTATTTAAGCTGGACGGTGAACCCAAATAGTAGCCGCGTTCATTCCCCTCCCGCCGCCTCTTCTCCGGTCGCCGTCGCCCGATAGCCATGACCCGGCCGAAGGTAACGACATAAGCCATGCTCCTGCCGGACCGACGCTTTGAGCTGCTTCCGGAGATCTGGAGGCGACGCGAAGCCCGGATCACAGCTGCCCTGCCTCCAGAATCTGGACTAGCCGGAGCCAGAGGAGGAGGCGGTAGAGGCGAAGCAGCACGCGAAGCCGGAGGAGGAGAACAACGACGCAGGCGACATGAAGCCGGAATAGGAGGACGCTGAAACGGGCGAAGCAGAGCCAGAGGAGGAGGACGATGACGCGGCCGAGGCAGAGCCAGCGCCACCGGTTGCATGCTTCGCCATGGCAGAGTTGACCCAACGGAGGGGGCAGCAGAACAGCAGGCCATCCTCGAGTCCATCCAGTCGGAGGCCAAGGTGGAGGCCAACCGCTGCTTCCACCGCTAGCGGGAGTGGGGGATCAAAGAGATGTTAGCCAAACTGGAGGAGGAGCAGGAGGAGTTGGAGTTGCAGCATGTAGCCGCCTACCATCTCCAACGACGAGTAGTTTGGTCTAGCTTAGGTTATGTACTTACTACCTCCGTCCTGTTTTATTAGCCCCCTTTGTAATTTGTGCTAAATTTTGACCAAAGATTTAAGTGACAAAATGTTAGTGCATGTCAACAAAAATTATATCGTTGGATTCTTATTTGACCATAGTTTTCAATGATATAATTTTTGGTGACATGCATGAACATTTTGTTAGTTAAATTTATGGTCAAAATATGGCACAGATTACAATGGGGACCAATAAACCAGAACGGAGGTAGTACTACTAGTTACTACTATTGCATGGTATGTATGGATTTGAGATATCTAGTACTCCTCAATGTAAACTGCTTTTAAGATGAATGAAAGCTTGGCGAGCGCCTTTTGTTTGTTAAAATACCATAATTCTAATACTCCTTCCTTTCGTGTTTAAAGGGCTCATCTGAAAAAATATATTTCCATTAGGGTTGAGTCTCAGACTTAAAGGGCTTTGAGTCTCACACCACATTTGTTTCATAGAGATAAGAGAAAGGAAATTTTAGTGGTCATGCATGCATCTTTTTGTGCTAGTACTATATTAGGGATGACTGGTCGCTTCCCACGGACATGCCCAGGCAGTCGAAGAGGAAGGAGAAGGGAAGCGGGCTGTGGAGTATGCCAGTTGCAGCACAAGCTCCAAGGAACGTTTGTGCCAAACAATGCATAGTACTCCAGTATAGGTAGCACATACACCAACGGAGTATGAATTGGCCTTTAGGTTGCGTGTGGATGACATAGCTACAACATGCAGGTTGTAGTTCGACAGCCTACCGCTCCGCCTCGCATGGCTTGTGTTGATGATATAATTTGGCTGCTAGGTATTTTATGGGCCAAATTAATTTAAATGACTATGGTTAGATTATTGGCTGACATAAATATTTTGCACTTGCTATTTAGTTTAAAATGCAGGCTTGGATCATAGTACAATACATATGCTGAAGAGGCAGATCAGGCTAGCAAAGCTATTTACTCTGGACAAATATATGAAGTTTTGCTTGGATTAGGGGCTAGCCAGGACAATCTTGGGCATGAGCGAAGTCATGGACGTGAAGGTGCAACAACACAAGGAGAATTATTAATCATAATTATCTGGTGTGATAGCGACATGGCCGGAATATTTTATTATTGATAAGGTAAGGAGCGCATATGGCCAGGAGAGGTTGCCATGCAGGTTAGATGGTTGATTCAACACGTCAAGTACTATACATGGTAGCCCAAAGGATGACCTGATTAGATTCTAATCAGTTTAGATTTTGCAGTTCTATTCGTATACGCCAAGTACTGCCTTGGATACGTCAAAGTCCAGCGTGCCTTATATATAAGGTCACGGGCGATTGGAAAAAGCCCCCAACAATCGATCTATCAATACAAGCACTACTTTTTCACGTATGTTTTATCTATTGTTCTTTTCCCGCTGAGCCCTAGCAGCCCTAGGGTTTGGCGATCTTTGTTGTTTTGCGCTGAAAAGCATTCGTCCCTCCTCTACAAAATCAAGGGGATCTTTGTTGCTTTGCTCGAAAAGCAATCGTTCGTCGTCACAAAAGCATGACGGTTATCTTGGTGTTGCGCGACGATTTCATGTGCCAACACAATTGGCGACTCCGCTGGGGACAGAGAAGAAGAAGAGGTACACAATGAGCACCGAGTTCAGGAACGGGAGCGACATCGAACCGGAGAACGTCATCGCCGTCACACTCGACGATGTGTCAGAAGATGATCGGCGCGAGCTTGAAGAGGAGCTTGAGAAAGAGAAGGTTGAGAGGTTGAAGCTGAAGTTGGTTGGATACGCAAAGATGAGGAACGGTCACTAGTAGAAAAAGGCCCATTTGTCCCGGTTCATAAGGCCCATTTGTCCCGGTTCAGGAACCAGGATTAAAGGGTCGGGACTAAAGCCCAACACCTTTAGTCCCGGTTCTTATACGAATCGGGACAGATGGGGCTCCACGTGGCTGCTGCGGCGAGCCTAGGTAGGAGGGCCTTTAGTCCCGGTTGGTAACACCAACCGGGACCAAAGATGATCCACGTGTCAGCAGCTCAGGAGCTGGGGTTTTTGTTTTTTTTGAAAGCGGGGGGGGGGGGGTTGGGGGGTTTTGGGGGTTTTGTAGGGTTAATTTAGGGGTTTCATATATTGTGTTAGCTAGCTAATAGCTAGAGAGAAGTGTCCTCTCTTATCTCCGTGCTTGGTCGACGCTACGTACTATACGTATAGAGAGGACTCAACACGCTAGCTAGTAAGCAAATGAAGGAAACCATTAAGTACACATGATCGTCATGAACATATACAGAGAGAAGTGATCGACCTCCTCCTTCTCCGAGAGATTAGTCGAACAACAAGTTTTCGTATATCTATCCGACGCTACTAGCTACATATATACAATATAAGATCTCTTACAATCCCTAACATTTGATGTCAAGTTCCACATGGTATTCTCCGGCTGGATTGATGACGTGGTCAAGAAAGAATCCCACCAATTCCTCTTGAATTGCTTTTATGCGATCTTGTGGTAGGAGTTCATCCCGCATCTGCCAAATCTAATTTGAAGAAGGGGGTCAATACATATATATGAATGAAACTCAACACAAATGATGGTAATAAAATAAAATTGTGAATATTATTGCTTACGCATTTCATATTGTTTTTCAGAGTAGCCCCGCTTAGAGGTCATCGCGTTGTAGATGTACTCGCAAACGTAGTATCCACAAAAATGATTCCCGCCTTCCTGCCACAACCACTTTACGAGAAATAAAGGTCAATCAAACTGATAATCAAGCATTATAAATGGTATTGATGAAACTAGCTAGAATCAATGGGAGATGCGCGGAACTAGCTAGTAGTACTTACTTTCGGGTGTGTAAATCGCAGCTCCCCCGGCAGTCCCGGAGCTTCTGTGGTGAACACTTTCCAAACCCTGCGAGACAAAGAAAATAATTACTTGATATCAGGAAATGACCAAAGTTGCCAATATGGTGCGATAATGATCGATTAAACTTACTTCTGGAGCATTTCAGTCATGGCCGCATACTCCTGGGGATCTTTTCGTCTTGAGTCTAAGACGGTTACTAGTCCCTGCTCAAGCTTAATCTCTAGGAGAATAAAGTGGAAGCTGCGCACGCATGCATAACTCATCAATTACATTACTATAACCTCGAGTAATAAGGGAAACCGAATATGCAGAAGACAGTAACACTCACTTGAAGTTGTAAGGAAAGAGTATTTTATCTTTGTTTTGATTTTTAAGCAACGATTGTAGCAAGTTGGCCTCAGTTTCTTTCACATTATATGTAACCGTCCATTCATCTATGAGATTTGTGTTAATGAACCCAATATCATAGATTTGTGCATTTCTGCATTCGCCGATCTTCAATCTGCATAATATAGTGAGGATAATTATATATACATGCAATGAAAGAGCTGAGCCATATATAGAGACTTAATTACAGAAGTATAGTACTTACAGACAGTAGCAAGTGATGATTATTTTATCGAGGTCCTTTTGATTGAAAAACTAGAAGAACTCCTCAAATGGAACAGACAACAGATCAATTCCAACGAGGTCGTGCTCCTCTTTAACTCTCAGCGTCAAAATATCCTTCCCAGACTTGCAGGTGTCCATGTACCACTTATGGAATCTTCGCATCATCGTTGTTAGAGGAGGATCACTAGGTCTGACGAGAGGCTTCCCGTACTGGTATTTGTGTTCGTCCACCTCCATTGTATCAAAATATGCATCGTCGGGCAGGTAATCACCAGGATTGGTACCGGGCACCATCCCCGGCAGATTTGCGACGATATCGCTAGACACCTTGAGCGGGGGGCATGATTGGTTTGCCTGTTCGCCGAGCTGGGGAATTTTGTTCCCACTTCTTCGTTCTTGTAACCTTTTGTCACTTGAAGTAGTTCCCGATCGGCACGCTCCTTCCACTGCCTTTTTAAGAGCGCGGACATGGTTGTCATCCGGCGGAGGCGGTGGTGGTCGCTTCAGGTTCTTCAAAGTGCGCTTCAATTTCACCGGATCTATCTTCTCCTCCGGAGGTGGATTTTTCTTTGCAAAAAAGTCCTTCACTTGGGCTTGACAGATCTCCTCGTTTTCCTCCTCGGTCATCTCGTATGGTAACTTCTCTTGAGGCTTGAGAGATGGACCAAATATGTATTGCCTCCCGCCTCTGGCTGTACTGCTAGACGCCGGAGTAGCCGGAGCAGCTGCGGCTGTCTTCCTTCGTTGCGTACGAGGCGGAGAAGGAGGCGGAGTGCTACGACGCGCCTGAGCAGCCGGAGCGGCGGCGGCTATCTTCCGTTGTTGCTGATGAGGCGAAGAAGGAGGCGGGCTGCTCGGACGCGCCGGCGCAGGCGGAGAAGGAGGCGGAGTGCCGCCACGCGCCGGAGCAGCCGGAGAAGGAGGCAGAATGCCCTGATCACTCACCAGAGGAGGAGGAGGCGGAGTGCCCTGACTCGCTGGAGGAGGAGGAGGAGGCGTCCAGTTTGGAAGGTTGATGAGCTCCTTCCGCCATAGACATGGAGTCTTCAGAGGAAGACCCAGCCGAGTCTCCCCTTCACCGGTAGGGTGGTCAAGCTCGAGCTCCTCAAAACCCTCCGTTATTTCATCGACCATCACAAGAGTATAGCCTTGTGGAATCGGAAGGCAGTGAAAAGTTGCGCCGGGTTGAGGAGGTGCAATAGAGCCGACAGCCGCCTTGACTTTGAGGTGCTGCCATTGTGTCATAAGGTGGCAATCTTGAGCCTTCGTGATAGCATCCACGGGGTAGCTGGGAGCCGTGAAGTCAGGCTACTGAAGGAGCTCAGTGGAAGCCACGCTGCTTCTCCGCTGAGATGGTGGGGTAGCTTCGGCAGGTCGCTGGCTCTGAACTAGTAGTGTTTGTTCCTCTAGTGCTCGTACCCTTGCATTCAGCTTCTGCAGTTCGGTCTGCTCCACTTTCCTCCTCCTCTCCCGGGTTTTGTAACCGCCTGCGCTGGGAAACCCAACCTTCCACGGAACGGAGCCTGCCGTGCCTCGTGTTCGTCCTGGGTGCTCAGGATTCCCGAGGGCCTGTGTGAGCTCGTCGTTCTCTCTGTCGGGAACGAACGTCCCTTCCTGCGCTGCGGCGATATACTTCTGAAGCTTCTTGACGGGTATTTCAAGTTGCTCCTTCGTCCAACGGCACTTCCCTGTTTCAGGGTCCAAGGTTCCCCCAACCCCGAAGAACCAAGTCCTTGAACAGTCTGGCCAGTTCAATGTCTCTGGTTCGACCCCTTTATCAAGCAGGTCCTTCTCAGCCTTGTCCCACAACGGCCGGGCTTTGAGGTAGCCACCTGACCCCGTGCGATGGTGATGCTCCTTCTTTGCAGCATTTAACTTGTTTGTCGCTGACATCTTCTTACTCTTCTCTGATGTCTTGTGGGCCACAAATGCGGGCCAGTGATCTCTTATCTTCTCAAATCGGCCGGTGAATTCTGGAGTCTTCCCTTTGTCAACAAATGTTGAATTCAACTCATTCTTCCACCTCCTGAATAGATCTGCCATCTTCTTAAGAGCATGAGCCTTGACCAATGGCTCTATAACTGGCTTATCCGGATCCTCCTCTGGCGGTAGGGTGAAATTTTCCTTCAGCGCGGTCCAAAGATCATCTTTCTGTCTATCGTTGACAAAAGACACTTGAGGGTCTTCGCTCTTAGGCTTATTCCATTGGTGGATGCTGATCGGGATCATGTCCCTAACAAGAACCCCGCACTGAGTAGAAAATGCTTCCTTGGTCTGACTGGGTTCAATCGGTTGAACATCGCCCTTGATTGCTATGATCGTGAACCTTTCATCCTGGCGCAACCTTTTCTTCGGGCCTCATCTCATTACCGAAGTTTGGCTCGATCCGGAGGGCTAGAAAAGAAGAAAGAAGAGAGTGAATATGTGTACATACCAAAACAATTAATGCATGAATTAGCTAGTCAGCACAGGCTTAATTAATATATATACCTCACCGGACTTTGCAACATCTCCTTCCTCCGTTCGCTCACCGGAGCAGTCATCACGGTCTCCTTCTTCCACCGGCATTCCGTCACCGGAGCCATCATAATCATGTCCTTCCACCTCCATTGTTCGATCACCGGAGCCTGCTTCACCCTCTCCTTCCAGACCATCGGTGTCGTTGAGAAACGACAAGACATCACCTCCGCCGAGGATTATGTCCCCCAACAACTGTTCTGCTTCGATGTCTCGGTGCTCTATAGTTTTTGCAAATATTACAACATGGCAATTAATATACAAACATGACAGATGGATATATTAGTGCAAACGTAGACCTACCTAGCTCGATGCTTCTATGGTTTCGGGTGGCGTCGACAACGCTTCTAGGGTTTGGGGTGGCCTAGGCAACGCTTCTAGGGTTTGGGGTGGCCTCGACAACGCTTCTAGGGTTTGGGTCGGACTGCCTCTCTCATGAATATCCGACGTCCAGACCGACAAGGGATTTAACAAAATTACGCCATTCTGGATGTGCAGAAAATGGTCCATATTTTTCCTGATCTCATCTACCCTTCTATATGTCACGTTGTCTAGTGTCAAAGAATTCAAGAAAACCATGACTTCATCATTAGCCGGAAATGACAGGCGTATAATGGTACGAAGCTCTTCAAAGTTGTTTTGGAACGGAGTTCCCGATAGAATAATTCGCTTTTTGGTACAAAGTTCAGCAAGAGCCTTCCAAATAGCGCTATTTGGAAGGCCTTTGCTGAAATTCGTACCAAAAAGCGAATTATTCTATCCGGAACTCCGTTCCAAAACAACTTCGAAGAGCTTCATAGCATCATACGCCTGTTACTTCCGGCTAATGATGAAGCCATGGATTTCTTCAATACTTTGACAGACAACATGACATATAGAAGAATATATATATAGATGAGATCAGAAAAAAAATTGGATCAACTTGTGCACATCCATAACGGGGGCATTTTTGATAAATCTGGACCCTCGACCCCTGGACGACCCTCGACCCCTCGGCGACCCTCGACCCTCTACCCTAGTTCACGACCCTCGACCGCTCGGCGATCCACGACCCTCTACCCTAGTTCCCGACCCTTGACCCCTCGGCGTTCCTCGACCCTCAACCCCTCAGCGTTCCTCGACCCTCGAACCTCGGCTTTCCTCGGCCCTCTACCCTAGTTCCCGACCCTCGACTGCCGGTGATCCTCGACACACCTCGTTCCGATAAAAATTAAGAAGAGGAAGAAGAAGAGAAAACAAAAGAGGAAGAAGAAGAATAAAAAAGGAGAAGAAGAATTAATCTATTTTTCTTCTTCTCCTCTATTCCTTCTTCTCTCCTCTTTTTCTCTTCTTCTTCCTCTTCTTATTTTTTTCTCCTTTTTCTTCTTCTTCCTTCTTCCTTCTTCCTCTTTTTCTTCTTTTTCCTTATTTTCTCTTCTTCCTCGACGACCCTAACCCTAAACAGTAACAACTAAGACAACGAATTCCCTGCATACATATGAACAAATATGATCTATCATCTATGAACAATAAAAAATCATATGATATATGAACAAAAAAAATCACAGATCTATGAACAAAAAAATTCATATGATCAGATATATATGCAGAAAAAAACATCATATATGACGCTGAACAAAAAATCATCATATATGCATACATATATATCCATACATCAACATTACATCAACATACATCAACATATATGCAAAAAAACATCATATATATATGCAGAAAAAAAACATATATGTGGGGGCCACGGTGGCGGCGGTGGCGGGGGGGCAGGGCAGGGGCGCGGTGGCTCACTGGGGGCGGGGGCGGCGACGGCGAGGTCGGGGCCGGGCTGAGGCAGAGGCGGCGCGCGCGGGGCAGGGCAGGGGCCGGCGCGGGGACGTGACGACGAGGTCGGGGAGGCTGTCGGCGATGGCGAGGTCGTGGAGGGGAGTTGGCGACGGTGATGGCGACGAGGCATGGGCGGCGAACGGCGTCGGCGTGAGCTCGGGGGCGGGGCACGGGCGACGGCGACGGCGTCGGGCAGCCTGGCGGCGTCGAGGAGGTCGGGGGCCGTCGGAGGGGAACTGCGATGAAACTGAATTTTTTTACATGTTTTGCTTATATACACGAAGCATTGGTCCCAGTTCGTGGCACCAACCGGGACCAATGCCCCCCGTTAGTCCCGGTTGGTGCCACCAACCAGGACCAAAGGTCTCTTTTCAGCAGCCCAAATGGCGGGAAACAGAGACCTTTGGTCCCGGTTGGTGCCACCAAACCGGGACTAAAGGGGGCTTTGGTACCGGTTGGTGCCGGGACTAAAGGTGGGACCAAAGCCCAACTTTAGTCCCGGTTTGGTGGCACCAATCGGGACCAAAGGCCTTGTGCTGCCCACGGCCAAAAGTTTAGTCCCACCTCGCTAGTTGAGAGGGGCACAGAGTGGTTTATAAACCCCACTGCCGCTGCCCTCTCGAGCTCCTCTCAAATGCAGGCTTACGGGCCTAACCTAACTCTCCTCTGCCTGTGGGCCTACTGGGCCTTCTGCGGCCTGAATCCTGGCCCGTGGTTGGGTTTCTAGTTGTATTCAGGCCGTGGTGGCCCAGTAGGTGGCATTTTTTTCTATTTTTTTCTAGTTTTTCTGTTTTGTTTTTTGCTTTATTTATTTTCTTTTATTTTTTAATTCTTTTTGCTTTAGGTAATAAATATTATAAACTTTCTGTTAGTGCCATTAGTTTTCCAATTCGAATAGTTTAAATTTGAATTCTATGAAATATGTGTGAATCACTAGTTTGTGATTAACTTTACTATAAAAATAGATTTTTGAGTGATCCTTTTTACTGCTATTTAATATTACTGTGTTTTATCATTATATTCAAAAACAGTTTTTGTTATTTTAGTTTCTAACAAAAAATCTTTTTGCTTTTTGTTATTTTTGAGTGATTCACACAAAAAAAATTCTATTTTTTTCCAGTTTTTCTGTTTTGTTTTTTGCTTTATTTATTTTCTTTTGTTTTTTGCTTTATTTTTTAATTCTTTTTACTTTTAGGTATAAATATTATAAACTTCTGTGTTAGTGCCACTAGTTTTCCATTCGAATAGTTTAAATTTGATTCTTTGAAATTTGTGTGAATCACTAGTTGTGATAAACTTTACTATAAAAATAGATTTTTGAGTGATTCTTTTTACTGCTATTTAATATTACTGTGTTTTATCATTATGTTCAAAAACAGTTCTTGTTATTTTAGTTTCTACAAAAAAATCTTTATGATAATTCTTTTTGCTATTAAAGTTTCTAACAAAAAAGTTCTTTTTGAAAATTCTTTTTGCTTTTAATGTTTTGAACAGAAAATACTTTGCTAATTTTAGTTGCATAAATTTTAGTTGATTCCTTTTGCTATTAGAGTTTCATTAAAGTTTTCTAGTTCATTCTTTTAGTTTATTATTTTTGCTATTAGAGTTTCATAAAAGTTGAGAGGGTTACGGCAAAAACTGGATGCACTTCGTGTACAAAATGGACAATCTCTTTCGAAGTATCAGGGTTTCGGACGAAAACTCATCTGTTACAAAGGGATTTCATTTTTTTGAACTTATTTGAACTCCACACTTTTTCTGTGCTCAAAATGAACCATTCAAAGCAACATCATCAATTTTCAACCCTTTCTGAGTTCATCTGTTATTTTTCATGCATTTACTGATTTTTTGAGCTAAATGACCCTGAAATTGAAAAGCACTTCAAATGAACTCTGAAGAGGTTGAAAATTGGCATGATATCATCATTTCACCCTCATAGCATGTGCTAAAAAGTTGAGAGGGTTACGGCAAAAACTGGATGCACTTCATGTACAAAATGGACAATCTCTTTCAAAGTATCAGGGTTTCGGACAAAAACTCATCTGTTACAAAGGGATTTCATTTTTTTGAACTTATGTGAACTCTAGACTTTTTGTGTGCTCAAAATGAACCATTCAAAGCCACATCATTAATTTTCAACCCTTTCTGACTTCATCTGTCTTCACTTTTTCTTCGCTTGTGTCCTTTGCTTATTGCACCGTAACCATGGATATTCTTCATCGCTTAACAGGGTGCTTGGGTCAGCCTTGACTTTGAAGGGAGGAATTTCATGAAACTTTTCATAATATTCAGACATGTCTGTCTTGCCCTCCAATCCCACGATGTCTCTTTTTCTTGAAAGAACTATGTGGCGCTTTGGCTCATCGTATGATGTATTCACTTCCTTATCTTTTCTTTTTCTCGGTTTGGTAGACATGTCCTTCACATAGAAAACCTGCGCCACATCATTGGCTAGGACGAATGGTTCGTCTGTGTACCCAAGATTGTTCAGATCCACTGTTGTCATTCCATAATGAGGGTCTACCTGTACCCCGCCTCCTGACAGATTGACCCATTTGCACTTAAACAAAGGGACCTTAAAATCATGTCCGTAGTCAAGTTCCCATATGTCCACTATGTAACCATAATATGTGTCCTTTCCCCTCTTGGTTGCTGCATCAAAGCGGACACCGCTGTTTTGGTTGGTGCTCTTTTGATCTTGGGCGATCGTGTAAAATGTATTCCCATTTATCTCGTATCCTTTGTAAGTCAATACAGTCGAAGATGGTCCCCTGGACAATGAGTACAGCTCATCAGAAACAGTGTTGTCACCTCTGAGACATGTTTTCAACCAACTGCCGAAAGTCCTGATGTGTTCACATGTAATCCAGTCGTCACACTGCTCCGGGTGTTTGGAGCGCAGAATGTTCTTGTGTTCATCGACATACGGGGTCACCAAGGTAGAGTTTTGTAGAACTGTGTAGTGTGCTTGAGACCAAGAATGCCCGTCCCTGCATATTATTGAGTCACCTCCTAGCGTGCCTTTTCCAGTCAGTCTCCCCTCATACCGCGATTGAGGGAGACCAATCTTCTTAAGGTCAGGAATGAAGGCAACACAAAACCCAATGACATCCTCTGTTAGATGGCCCATGGAGGAAGGTTATAGATACATAGAGCACGGGCCAGGTGCTGTGATTGCTGCTCTGCTCCCCGAAAGGATTAATGCCATCCGCGCTTAAACCAAACCATACGTTCCTTGGGTCACTTGCAAACTCAGCCCGGTGCTTTCTCTCGATTTTTCTCCACTGCGACCCGTCAGCGGGTGCTCTCAACTTCCCGTCTTTCTTACGGTCCTCTCTATGCCATCGCATCAACTTGGCATGCTCTTTGTTTCTGAACAGACGTTTCAACTGTGGTATTATAGGAGCATACCACATCACCTTGGCAGGAACCCTCTTCCTGGGGGGCTCACCGTCAACATCACCAGGGTCATCTCGTCTGATCTTATACCGCAATGCACCGCATACCGGGCATGCGTTCAAATCCTCGTACGCACCGCGGTACAGGATGCAGTCATTAGGGCATGCATGTATCTTCTGCATCTCCAATCCTAGAGGGCATACGACCTTCTTTGCTGCGTACGTACTGTCGGGCAATTCGTTATCCTTTGGAAGCTTCTTCTTCAATATTTTTAGTAGCTTCTCAAATCCTTTGTCAGGCACAGCATTCTCTGCCTTCCACTGCAGCAATTCCAGTACGGTACCGAGCTTTGTGTTGCCATCTTCGCAATTGGGGTACAACCCTTTTTGGTGATCTTCTAACATGCGATCGAATTTCAGCTTCTCCTTTTCACTTTCGCACTGTCTCCTTGCATCAACAATGACCCAGCGGAGATCATCATCGGGCACATCGTCTGGTTCCACTTGATCTTCAGCTTCCCCCATTGCAGCATCACCGTATTCAGGGGGCACATAGTTGTCATCGTCCTCTTCTTCTTCGCTGTCTTCCATCATAACCCCTATTTCTCCGTGCCTGGTCCAAACATTATAGTGTGGCATGAAACCCTTCTCAAGCAGGTGGGTGTGAAGGATTTTCCGGTCAGAGTAAGACTTCGTATTCCCACATATAGGGCATGGACAACACATAAAACCATCCTGCTTGTTTGCCTCAGCCACTTCAAGAAAATTATGCACGCCCTTAATGTACTCGGAGGTGCGTCTGTCACTGTACATCCATTGCCGGTTCATCTGCATGCATTATATATAATTAAGTGTGTAAAAAACCATTACAAAACATCATGAATAGATAAGTGACCAAATTAATAGAAGTTCATCATCACATTAAAACCAAAGTACATACATAGTTCTCATTGAACAACATATAGCTCTCCAGAGCATCTAATTAAACCATACATTGAAACTATGTAAAACATTTCAATGCAACAACAAATGCGATCATAATCGCAACCAAGGTAACAATTGATCCAACAGCATAATGATACCAAGCCTCGGTATGAATGACATATTTTCTATACTTTCTAATCTTGAAGCGCATTGCATCCATCTTGATCTTGTGATCATCGACGACATCCTCAACAGGCAACTCCAATATCATCTTCTCCACCTCAATTTTTTTCAATTTTTCCTTCAAGTAATTGTTTTCTTCTTCAACTAAATTTAACCTCTCGACAATAGGGTCTGTTGGAATTTCCGGTTCACATACCTCCTAGATAAAAAAATCTATGTCACGTTGGTCGGCATAATTGTCATAAACAATAAATGAACCAAATAGTTATAAAATATAATATATACCAAATCCGAATCATAGACAGGACGAGGGTCGACGGGGGCGGATACCAAAACCATCGCACTATATAATAACAAACAATAATACAAGTAAGAAAATTAGACAAGTATCTATCTAAATCATACAAGTAAGAATTTTTTTCTTTTAGAAAGAAGATAAGAACAAGAGGCTCACCACGGTTATGCCGGCAACGAGATCGGCACGGGCGATCGACGGCGGTGAAGACGGGGATGGGACGTGATGGACCGCTAAACCTAGACAAATCTTGAGGAAAATGGAGCTTGAAGGTCGAGTTTGGAGAGGAGAAAGCTCAAGTAGTGTTGCTCGGGCATTTCATCGAACACCTCATGTGCATAGGAGGTGAGCTAGAGCACGACAAACCCCTCCCCTCGCCGGCCAGAAAAAAACAGAGCAGTGGAGTGCTCTGCTCGCGGGCGAGGGGTATATATAGGCACAACATTGGTCCCGGTTCATGGTTGGAACCGGGACTAAAGGCCACCCTTTGGTCCCGGTTCCAGCCACGAACCGAGACCAATGGATGCAGGCCAGGAGCAAGGCCCATTGGTCCCGGTTCGTGTCTGGAACCGGGACCAAAGGGTCCAGACGAACCGGGACCAATGCCCCACGAGCCCCGGCCGGCCCCCTGGGCACACAAACCGGGACGTATGCCCCCATGTGTCCCTGTTCCTGACTGAACCGGGACTAATGGGCTGGGCTGGCCTGGACCAAAGCCCTGTTTTCTACTAGTGGGTGTCGTCAAAAAGGTAGTTCCGAGCCCTTCCTTTGCATTCAACACTCAGGTAAAAAACTCAACCGAAGAAATTGCTCATCTAATTGATGTGTCCGTAACTAGTAAATATGGTTCTGATATGAAAAGTATGGCACATACAATTACTCAAGTAGTAGCTATTAGAGTTGAAGAATTTAAGGAGAAGCTTAATAAAGATCTTAAAAATAATTTAACTCATCTTGTTCATTTGTTAGAGCTGCAAATCAACAACGGATATTCTGAGAAAAAGCTGATGCCACTGGAAAATACGGGAATCATTAATTTTCCTAGTAATATTCATACACTCGATGCATCGGCTAATGTTGTGCAGCCTCACGTTCCTTTAAATAAAGTTCAAGGTGGCTGAAACTATGCGAGTAGTTTGGTTAACAACTTTGTGCACAATGTTGCTTCTCCTATTATGTCAACTTCGGTTCCAAAAAATTACAGCAGCAATAACCGAAGTGTCGGCTTAATTTCTAATTTGCAGCAACCTATTTATCAGGAAGTACCATATAATATACCACCGGTACTGCCTATTGGTACCAGCATTCCGTACGGGCCAGTACCTGATTCATATTTTAGTGGGTCTCCGTTGCAAGCATCACATGCTCAAATTTCTTTGCCAAAGTTCCCACCACGTGTTAGCGCTCCATCTACTCCACAAACCAGTCTTGTACAGCCGAATGATAGTTTTAAGGATAAGCTTGCTAGTATACTTAGAGAATTTGGTTTAGAACCTAAGGGTAAAGCACGTGCATATCAAAAACCATACCCTGATTACTTCGATTCGATGGCTTATCCTCGTGATTTTAGAATTTTAGATTTTGTTAGGTTTACAGGGGAAGATGGTAGATCCACTTCCGAGCGTATCAGACAATTTTTTGCCCAGTGCTGTGATATCGGCACATCGGATGTTTATAGGATTAAATTATTTATGTTGTCTTTGTCTGGTATTGCATTTACTTGGTTTACATCGCTTGCTCCTAATTCTATTTCTACATGGACACAATTGAAGCAAAAATTTCATGAGTATTGTTATGGCGGTGAAACTAAACTTTGACTTTCAGATTTAACAATGGTTAGGCAGAAAGATAATGAGCATGTTTATGATTATATTAAGAGGTTTAGAGATGTCAAAACCCGATGTTTTAGCTTGACCATAGCCGAAAAGGATTTAGCCAGTCTTGCCTTTTCGGGTCTGCTTGCTCATACTAAGGATAAATTAGAAGGGCATGAGTTTTTA
Organism: Thinopyrum elongatum; assembly: GCA_011799875.1. Lineage (NCBI taxonomy): Eukaryota > Viridiplantae > Streptophyta > Magnoliopsida > Poales > Poaceae > Thinopyrum > Thinopyrum elongatum. The sequence goes on along the minus strand of CM022302.1, from coordinate 492,186,239 downwards.
GATGTTAATCAAGTTTTACAGAAAGCTTTGGCGCTGGAAAACCGTACTACAGAGATTGAACAATATAACCGGTTTAAAGATAATAATGAGAATGAGAAGGATAACCATGTAGGTAATGCTTTAGATTATGATAGTGATTCGGCTAGTGAAGTCGACGCTAATATATGTGTAGCCGAATGTGTCGGTGTACTAAGTATTGGGCCATTAGTACCCCGTACTTATGCACGGGCAGTTGTAGCCATACTCGCGGAAAGGCTTGTCGGGGAACAGTTCGAGGTTGACTCAGGCCACCAAAGAAATCCTCAAGTCAAAGATCTGAAGATCAGCAGATAAGAAGGGCTGGAATCCGAAGGCCAGCTTCCTCGGCAAGATCTTGCCGGGGTGGCCTGCGAAGCCCGGCAAGATTCGGCGCCCGGCAAGGTTCGGCGCCCGGCAAGATTCAGCGCCCGGCAAGATTTTGTTGCTGTGCCACCGCTCTGGCACAGCAACAAACCCGATATTCTGGGTCCTTCTTTGGATGCGTGGCGATGCGCCAGTGGAGGAGAGCTTAAGCGGTGCTGATGGGATGGCCCCTTTTTCCATCCCCAAGAAAGTGAGGACACCTAGACGGACACCTCACGGTGCATTAAATGCGTTCTTCCTAATCCGTCAAGGGTTAGGTATGATGACCCTGTAGCTACTTTACACCTCAATGTATGTACATTTTGCCACTGTGGTGACCCCTTTGAGCGTATAAAAGGAGGCCCAAGGCAACTGCTATAGGGGGGAAGGATCTTCTGGCCCATTCTGCATGCGTAGCCGCTCTTTGAACGTACTGTTCATTGCAAGCGCTCCAGGAGCCTGGGCTCAAGAACAATCATAATAAAACAAGGCAGGAGTAGGGTTTTACGCTGATTAGCGGCCCGAACCTGGGTAAAATCGCCCTGCGTTGATCGTTGGTTCTGCTCTTTGTGCATACCTCTCTCCCAGCCGAACTGTAAAGGGGTCCTTTAGGATCCCATAGGTGTCGTACGCCGACATCTTTGGCACGCCAGGTAGGGGGATTGTAGGTTGTGTGAACCTGATCCAGTGATCGGCGCCTTAGTTTCTTCATCATCTTCATTATCATGCCACCCAAGAAGAAGAGCGCTGCGACGGCGCAACCATCCACATCCATTTTGCCTGTGCCTTCGCATACGGGCGATGGCATGGGTGCAGAAGGAAGAGGATTAGAGCCTCCACAGCGTTCCGGTGATCCAAGCCAGGCGAGCGGCGTCGTTCGCAGTGGCAGCGGCAACCCACACGCCGCTGGATCCAGAGACGGAGCTGTGTTGCCTACTGGTGGCACAACGAATTCCAGAGATCGGAGGACGCCTTCTGGAGCTCCCACGCCGGCGCAAGCATCACGGCCTACCCAGGTCGTGCACGACGAGCGACGTCATAGCGCTGGTGGTTCAGGGTGTCCCCATGAAAAGATTTCCGCGCATCGATCCCAAGATGCACGGGCCCAGCATGCACACCGAGCTGCCGGCAGAGGTGGCGTGCGGTCGCGTGACCGTGACGGTGCTCCTTCTAACATGGCTAGGAGTCAGAGCACCTCACGTACCTCGCACCTATCGCCGCCGCCTACACCAGCGGAAGCCTTGGCATGTGCGCAGCTGCTCCTCAATTTCCCTCCTGCTGTCAGGAGTATCGTCGAGCTTTACGCTTTGGCCGACAAATGCGCTCGAGCTGAAGAGGGGAGGAAACTCCCTGGCGAGGCTGTTGGCGCGGGGGGCGAATCGGAATATGAAGACGCTGCGACCCCGTCAAGGAAAGGCCGGCGGCGGAACAAGAAACACAGAGGCAAGGCCGTGCTTGCTGTCGAGGAATCCGGCAACCCCGGCGCCGCCAAGAAGGCCAAGGTTGACGACCCCGGCAAGGAACTTGCCAGGTGCTCTTCCTGTCAGGCCTTGGCAGCGGCCGACAAGTCGGAAAGCTCCGGCAAGTAGTATTGCAAGATCCATCGCACCAAGGGCCACGAGCTCCAAAATTGCCGGCAAGTTGAACAGCTTGCCGAGAAATAGAGGGCTGAGTATGAAAGGCGAGATAAGGAGAAGGCCCATGACGGTGCTGACAGATCCAGCAAGAACCGCGGTGGCCGAGGGGTCGCCGCAGCAAGGCCAAGCAATAGAGGGAGAGGCCCGCTCGAGGCCGAGACAAGGAAGAAGATGATGATGAAGAAGACGATGAGTCCAGTGAGCAAGAATTCCAGAAAGCTACAGAGGCCATGTGTATTGATGGGGGCGCCTCATTGCATTCTTCTCACCATCGACTCAAACAGTGGGTGCGGGAAGTCAATGCAACAGAGCCGTCACCAGATGCATGTACCCCTGAAGTGGTCCAACACGCCTATCATTTTCGACGCCGAGGATCACCCTGATCGCACAACCGTGGTCGGGTGCTTGCCATTGTTGGTCTCACCAACAATCCGCAACCTCAAGGTGACGAAAATGCTAGTTGACGGTGGGGCCGAGCTGAACCTAATCTCACCAGATGTGCTCAAGAGGCTTCAAATTCCTGATGAAGATCTCGAAGAAACGGGCACGTTTCAAGGGGGCAATCCAGGAAGAACCCAACCAAAGGGCAAGATTACGCTACCAGTGACATTTGGTAGCGAGCTCAACTACAGGACCGAGAAGGTGGTGTTTGATGTCGCCAAGATCCCTATGTCATACAATGGGATCCTTGGTTGGCCAGCGCTAGCTAAGTTCATGGCGGCATCACACTACGCGTATAATGTTTTGAAGATGCCCGGGCCGTTGAGTGTCATTACTATCCATTCCGATAAGAAGGATGCGCTCATCTGTGCCGACCAACTCTACCGGGAAGCAGTTGCAGCACCTGCCATCAAGGCATATGCTCCTGCCGCTGGAACTCCCGGGGGGAAGAAGAAGACCGGCGAGAATCTTGGCGCGAACTCCGGTAAGCGCGCCTCCTCGGAGTGCTGCACTTCCGTCGAGGATGCACCAGAGAGTTCCACCGGCAAGAACAAGAAATCCAAGGCTGCTCCACCAGAGACCAAGAAGGTGCCTGTCAGGGTGGACGGAACGGGAGGAACTTTCACCATAAGTTCCACCCTAGATGACAAATAGGAAAGCGCGCTCGTTGCCTTCCTGCGGGCGAATGTCGACGTGTTTGCATGGAAACCGTCTGACATCCCTGGTGTTCCCAGGAAGGTAATTGAGCACCACCTTGCTGTCTGTCCTCACGCGCGGCCTGTCAAGCAGAGGGTCAGGAAGCAAGCCTTGGAGCGGCAAGAATTCATTGCCGAGGAAATCAGAAAGCTGGAGGCGGCAGGATTGGTCAGAGGAGTGCTTCACCCAACCTGGTTGGCCAATCCGGTTGTAGTGCGCAAGGCAAATGGGAAATGGAGGCTGTGTATCGATTATACAGATATCAATAAAGCCTGTCCAAAAGATCCCTTTCCCTTGCCACGCATCGACCAGATTGTGGATTCCACCACTGGTTGTGATCTCCTGTCCTTCCTTGATGCCTACTCAGGGTATCATCAGATCTTCATGGCGAAAGAAGATGAAGAAAAGACCGCATTTATCACCCCATGTGGTACATATTGTTTTATACGAATGCCTTTCGGGTTGAAAAGTGCTGGTTCTACATTTGCGAGAGCGGTCCAAATAGGTTTTGAGCCTCAACTCCATAGAAATATGGAGGCATACATGGATGACATAGTGGTCAAAACCAAGGACAAAGAGATGCTCATACAAGATTTAGAAGAAACATTTGCAAATCTGCGCAAGATCAACTTAAAGCTCAATCTTGAGAAGTGCGTGTTCGGTGTTCCTTCCGGCAAGCTCCTCGGATTCTTTGTATCTTGTCGAGGAATCGAAGCGAACCCCCGACAAGATCAAAGCTATTGAGCAGATTGAAGCGCCAAGACACGTCAAGGATGTCCGTCGTCTAGCCGGCTATGTTGCTGCTCTATGCCGGTTTATTTCCAAGTCCGCTGAGCGCGCCCTGCCCTTTTTCAAAATTTTGAAGAAGGCAGGTCCGATGAAATGGACTCCGTAGGCAGAGGCTGCGCTGCAAGATTTGAAGAAATACCTTTCTTCTCCGCCGACGCTAGTCGCGCCTAAACCACGAGAGTCGTTGCTGCTATATTTGGCAGCAAGAAATCAAGTGGTTAGTGCTGCGTTAGTGGCGCAGAGAGAAGCTGATGAGGAAGCAACACCAGCGGTAGGACCGTCAGGTGACACAGCAGGATCTTCCCCGGCAAGGGTTGATCTCGGCAAGACAAGATCTGTGCAGTCAGAAGAATCATTGCAGAAGAAAAAGGTGGTGTAGTGCCCAGTTTATTTTGTTAGCTCTCTTTTACAAGGAGCTAGGTCAAGATATTCTGGCATGCAGAAGTTGCTTTTCGGCCTCCTTATGGCCTCAAGGAAGCTGCGCCATTATTTTCAAGCACATGAAATCACCGTCGTCACTCGCTTTCAGTTGCAACGGATTTTGCGAAATCCAGAAGCAACCGGCAGGATTGTGGAGTGGGCGTTGGAGTTGTCGAGCTTTGGTCTCAAGTTTAAAAGCACTTCGACAATTCAGAGCAGGGCCTTGGCAGAGTTCGTTGCGGAATGGACCCCAACGCCAGACAAGGAGGTTCAAGAAACAATTCTCCCCGGCAAGAAAATTGACCAGCAATGGGTTATGTACTTTGACGGGGCTTTTTCGCTACAAGGCGCCGGTGCTGGCGTGCTGCTTATCGCACCCACCAAAGAGCACCTCAAGTACGTAGTCCAAATTCATTTTCCCCAGGAGAGTTCGACGAACAACACTGCGGAGTACGAGGGCTTGCTTGCCGGTCTTAGGATCGCGGCATACCTTGGTATCAAGAAGCTCGTCATCAGAGGCGATTCACAGCTTGTCGTCACGCAAGTTAATAAGAGTTATCAGAGTCCATTGATGCAAGCCTACGTGGATGAAGTGAGAAAAATGGAAGAGCACTTTGACGGTCTGCAAATGAAGCACATCCCTCGTGCCGAGAACAGTATTGCTGACGACCTGTCAAAGCGCGCTGCCCTCAAGTTGCCTGTGGAACCAGGAACTTTTGTGCTCCATTTGACTCAACCATCCGTGGCGCTATCAATACGACAAGAAAAGAGAAGAAAGTTGAACACTGGACAGTACTTTTCGGCAGAGCTCCCCGGAGCCGCCGGCAAGGAACTTGCCGGGATCAACGACAAACCTGCCGGGGAACGACAGGCTCCGGCGGAACCTCACGCTTTCGGTGTCGAGACAAATGTTCCCCCAGCGGAAGAGATGCCTTTAGTCTTAGCTGTCGAGCCCCAGGCTCCAGCATGGGCACAGCACATTGTCCATTTCCTTCAAACAGGAGAACTCCCGGAGGAGGAGGAAGAAGCGGAAAGAGTAGCCCGTCGGTCTGTTATGTACAAGTTCATCGATGACGTCCTGTACAGAAAGAGACCAAACGGTGTGAAATTGAAGTGCATTCCTCTGGAGGATGGACTAGAGCTGTTGGCAGAAATACATGGAGGCATATGTGGCTCTCACATAGGATCAAGAGCACTTGTCGGGAAAGCATTTCGGCAAGGTTTCTTTCGGCCCACCGCTCTCCAAGATGCAACTGCACTAGTAACTAAGTGTGAAGCGTGCCAGTTGCATTCGAAGAAATCGCATCAACCAGCTCAAGCTCTTCAGACAATCCCTCTCTCCTGGCCATTTTCGGTCTGGGGGCTCGACATACTGGGCCCTTTCCCCCGTGCTACCGGGGGCTTTGAGTACTTGTACGTTGCTATCGACAAGTTCACAAAGTGCCCGGAGGTGGAAGTAGTGAGGAAGGTGACAGCACAATCAGCCGTCAAGTTCTTTAAAGGGATAGTTTGCCGTTTTGGTGTGCCCAACAGGATCATCACCCACAACGGCATGCAATTCACAAGTCGCACCTTCATGCAGTACGTCCAAGACCTTGGCGGCAAAATTTGTTTTGCCTCTGTTGCTCACCCGAGAAGCAACGGCCAAGCGGAGAGGGCCAATGCTGAAGTGATGCGCGGTCTCAGGACCAGAACCTTTGACAGGCTGAAAAAGTGCGGAAGACGCTGGATTGATGAGTTGCCGGCGGTTCTTTGGTCAATCAGAACGACACCAAATCGAGCCACCGGCCAGACACCCTTCGCTCTGGTCTACGGAGCGGAAGCAGTTCTCCCCACGGAACTCACGTACGGATCACCTCGAGTGCTCGCTTATGATGAGCTTGAGCAAGAGTAGCTGCGGCAAGATGACACTGTGCTCCTTGAGGAGAATCGTCTTCAGGCTGCTATGCGAGCTGCACGCTACCAGCAAGCTTTGCGCCGCTACCATAACCGTAAAGTTCATGCCCGAAGCCTTGAGGAAGGCGACCTTGTTCTTCGACGGATTCAGTCCGCCAAGAATTCAAACAAGTTGACGCCGAAGTGGGAAGGCCCTTATCGGGTAGTACGAGTCACCAGGCCCGGCGCTGTCCGCCTGGGGACCGAAGATGGTGTTCCAGTGAGCAATTCCTAGAATATCGAACATCTTCGCAAGTTCTACCCATAAGGCGCGGTTGCCGGGGGCCCCCGGTAACCCCCCTTTTTGTACAAGTCTTGCCGGCAAGGCATATAATCCTTTGTACAAAGCCAGGTGCAGCCCCTGAGCACAGATGAATAATTTTAAGTGTTGTGCATTTCCTTATTGATTTCCATGTTCATATATATATGCATGTGTGTCTAAGATGTTGTATGACACTTACTCCCGGTAAGTTCAAACGAACCGCCAAGGTTTCATATCTTTATTTTCTCTTCTTTCTTTTTCTCAAAAGACAGAAGGATTCCTCGCGTGCACATTTGCCGGGGGGGGGGGAAGGGAGATATGAGTACCAGTTGGCGACGTTCAGAATTGACGCTTGCCGGAGGAAGGACAGCGATAGAAAGCTAAGTTCTAAAACTTAGAACAAGTTTCCTTTATTGAAAAGTTATTTCCTTGGATGATTTTGACTTTTGTATGGAAAATCTGCACGCGAAGGAACCCTTGCTGTAATCGGTTGCGCCCTTATTTTGTTTCGAGTCCACTCAACAATTTAAGTGGCTACAGTGAGAACGCCAAGAAGTCTTGTCGGCCGCTGCGCCTCCGACAGGCTGCTGAAGTCCCGCACCCAGCGCTCGTGGCAGGTTGCGCGCTGGCAAGTTTTTCAGTAAGCGTAGGGTGAACTCCATACATAAAGGAATCAGACAAGGGAGATAGCATGCATGTACCCAAACATAAGCAAGTTATATTACATTAATAAGTTGCCGTAGTTCTAACTTAAGACTTAATTGTCTTTGGCATGGAATGATGACGGCAAGAAGAGGTGGAGCAGTTAATCTCTGCGCTGGCCTTCGACCCTTTTGCTTGAATCCACCTTCTCAAGGATAGGCGCGACAAGCTCTTCAAGTGCCTCGAGATTTGCGTCCTTTGGCAGGTGGCCAAGCACATTGGAGAGGTCGATGCCAGGATTATTATGCGCCACCTTGATAAGTACCTTGCGGAGGACGGCCCGGCAAAGCCGGCGGGACTCGTTGGCCAATTGGGTCGCCCGGTTAGACTGAAGCAACTTTAGGGCGTCAATGATGCTTTCGAAGAACATCGTCAACCTGGCACTCGAAGATATCCTTTCCTCAGAAGAATACCTAAAGTTTGACAGGCCCATGGTTGACAGTTCTGCCGTGAGCTTCTCCGCAGCGTCGATGAGACGTCCAGTCAAGATTTTCACCCCCTTTTCGTAATCAACTTGGGCGGCGGCAGCACTCTTGAGCAGGTTCCTCTCTTCCTGGAGATCTTTGAGCAGGGCCTTCTCGCGGGCCCTGCCGGCCCCGAGAGACTTCTCCAACATGGTCAGCTTCAATTCCAGAACGGCAATAGCATCATTTGCTGAGGAGAGCTGCTTGGTCTTGTTAGACATGGCAACTTGCATCTCCGCCAGGGTGTGGAGGGTTTTTTCCCTATCACCTTTGAGCGTCGAGAGCTCCTTGCCGTGTTCTTCGAGATCCAATTCCAGTTTCTTTACATTGTCGCTCAGGTCATTCTTGGCGGCCTCTGCAGCCTCGGCAGCATCGACGGCCTCCTTAAGCTTGCCGGCGTGATTTACAGTTAGAGCTTCGAGCGCCTGTTTGTGTTTCTGCTCCAGCTCCTGGGTCCGCCGTGCGACAAGCTTCTCGATATCTTCATCTTTGCTGTGAAGCTTGGCGGCGAGCGCCTGCTCACGTGCGGCAAGGTCTTCCTCGTTGGCATCAAGCGCAATGCGACGCCCCGTCAAGAGAGCATCTTCAGCAGCAATTCTTTGCGTAGCTTCCTCTTGCGCCTTCTCCATGTCAGATTGTTTCAGGAGGATTTCTGTCCACTGTTGGCTCACTTGTTCCCGGCTAGTAGTCAACTCTTGGAGGGCCTCGGCGTACCAAACTTGCATTTGTTCGACGCGCCTTTGAAAATCTGCTACGGCTGCCTCGACAACTGCCATTCTGGAATCCGTTTTCTTTTTCCGGGCGCGGTGAAGAGCCTGGAGCTTGCGGAAATTTTTGCCCATGGCCTGAAGGAGCTGATCCTCTTCAGATTTGCCGCTGCTAGCGCTTGGATCATCAACAACCTCGAGCCCGGCAGCAGCGATGATTTCTTCATAAAAGACTTCCCCTTCGGTCGGTGCCCCAATGCTTGCCGTCCCCGGCAAGTTGACAAACAGGTTCTCGCCAACTTTGAGATATTTGCTGGATGAGGGGACTTCAGATGTTGACGGTTGATCCTCAACAACCGCCTCACCAGTAGTAGGGGGCTCCGTGGCCAGCGTAGTGCCTGGCGCTCCTGTGGCAGGAATGCCGTCAGTACGGTCACCAGCCTCCTTGACACCCTCTTTAGTAGACTCTTTGGCGGGTTCCTCCTGTGCAGTCTTGGCGGCCTCCTCGGCCAAAGCACCGCCGGCTTCTACGGTGGCATCCATGGCGGCCTCGCTGGCAGCGATCTTGTTGGCTTCGGCGGCAACATCCCTGGCGGTCTCCTCGATGACAGCGTCGATGTCCATGTCTTCCATCTCAGGGAATTCTAAAGGACAAGGGGGAGAAACAGAATGAGATCAAGATCGAAGTTCAAGAAGACAAAAGAAAGAGAGATAAAGGAAAGGAAAGCAAGCACGCTGAGGCAATTGGTTACCTGCATCGGGCTGTCGAGAGGTGGCCTCGCCCCTCCCGGCAACCTCGGTTGCCGGGGGTAAGATGCCAGCATCCATGGTTGTTGGCTTCTCCTCAACCAAGACAAGCTCGTCGGTGTGATCACTTGCCGGGGACGCGCTTGTGGGCGATGTGGTTGACAGAGGTGGCGCGACGAGGGTATCTCCTGATAACTCCCTTTGTCGTCATCCTTCTCCTACAAGCCCAAAGATATCAGCGGCAAGGATAGGAACCTCAGCATTCCCCAACCGAAAAGAATAATGAACATACGCTGGGGGCTGCGCTGGGGGCTGCGTCGAGGACTAAGATCCGGGCTGATGGTAGTAGTTTCCGGCGCGCTCACGAAGCCTGCCGGAGGCTCGTCGCCTGTAGAAGTCTTTGTCCCCTTCGCCATCCTCTCCATCAAGGTTTCTGCATCACTGCAGAGACAATACAAGCAAGTCAATAAGATTGATCCAGGATTGGAAGATAAAGGCTATGGCAAGGTACTCACTCTTCCTCTTCTCGCTCCGGACTGAAGCCGGAGATGTCGAAATCGACCTCCATTGCAGTGTCTGTTTGGGGAAGCGGAGGAGGGGTCCTAGGTCGTTTGGCTGTAGCAAGCGTCGGGGGTTGGCGTGTTTCTGTCACCTCAGCTTCCGGTGCGGTTGTGCGAGACACCCCTGCCGCCTCAGCAGTTGCCGCTGATGTGGGTCTCGCACGCCGCGCAGGTTGCTGTCGAACTCCTTGCCGCGGCGCAGTCTTGCCGGCCGCTTTCTTGCCGGGAGACTCGCTGCTCGAGGAAGGTTGGCTTGCCGGGATGCTAGATGCAGCCTTTCGAAGAACACACTTTGTCTTCTTCGGGGCTGGGAGCTCTTCTTGCGGTTCTTCTCCAGCCGCGTCTTCGTCGGACGAGCTCTCAGCGGCTGTGCTGCTCTATTCCCCGGCAGCTTTGTCCTTCGCGGCAGGATTTTTCTCCACCACTACCTCTGCGTCACTGGTTTCCCATTCTGTGAAGCCGGCGCTGCCAGCCTCCGCGGCAAGATTTGCCTCCTCCGCCCTAGTGGCGATGTATGCCACCTCTTCGTCGGTGGTGGCTCGAATGAAGTCTGCTTCTTCCCGGACGGCCCTCTCCGTCAAGTTATCAAAGAACTTTTGTGCCTCTTCCTCGGATGGCTCAACCCATGTCACGTCGAGACTGTGGGCATTGAACAGTGGCATGGTAGCGATAATTGACCCCAGGGCAGAGTTGTTGCACAGAGGGACAATCCTTGCTGGCAACCGATGCTTGTTGTCGCGCTGGAACAGCTTTTGACGGAGAGCGCCAAGTTGCATAGCAGTCAAATTGTTGTTCAACCCGGGGCGCAGTCTCATGATGTCTGCTGCATTTCGGTATTCCCAAGCTGGTCTTCCTTTATTCTGCAAGGGGGCAATGCGGCGGCGGAGAAAATCGAAGCCAATCATCTCCATTGTTAGCCCGGCAGCTTTCAGGCGAAGAATCCTGGTGGTGGCGATTGTGAGTTTTTCATCTTCAGCAACAAGATTGCTCCAGCCACTGCCGCGGACCGCTTTCTGCTGTCGAGGCAGACAGAACGGATGGGGATCTGTTTCCTTAATCCAGCACCACTCAGCCCGCCATTCGTCCCACTTCTCACGGTAAACCCCTTCTGGGTATATTTCCTTATTCCAAGCCCTTGGAATCCAGGCGATAGAACCAGAGAGGGCCTCTCCTTTTTGGATACGAGGGAAAAAGTAGTGGCGGAAAAGGGCAGTATCGAGAACCACTCCGGCAAAGTTTTCATAAAGGTGAGCAAAGATGGACATGCACAATACCACATTCGGCGTGAAATCGAGAAGATGGAAGCAGTATGTGTACATAATGTCGTTGAAGAAGTCAAAAAATGGAGGACAGAGCCCGCAATAGAAGTATGCGACGAAAAAGGGATATCTGTCTGACCCACTTGGAGCAAGAACCTAGAATCACGCGAGTGGCGGGGTGAGCCTGTGTCTCCCTCGCCCACATGCACTGGTACCGCCTCTTCAAAGCTTCCCCATCAAGCGACGGGGCGAAGATGACATACTTCTTCCGCATCTTCACCAGCTCGCTCTCCGGGACATCGGCTTTCGTCTCCTTGCCCTTGCCTTTGCTGGACTTGGGCGGCATGGCGACTGCAAGGGCGGAAGCCGGGGATGAAGCGGGCGTGGAGGCGACGAGCGGATGAGGGAAAGCTTTGCTCTGAGCTCGAGAGAAGGAAAGCAATGTCGACGACCTGATTGAGAAGAAGAGAGGGGTAAATAGGTTGTGCCTCTGCGGTTTCTCCTTTTTATGGGGAAGGAGCGGGGCCATCTCTTTTACTCCCCAATGTGAATGCGCCACTGCAGGCGCGTTGCAGTTGCAGCTTTTGAGGCACGCTTACCATGTCGCGCGTTCAGCGCGCGTAGTGGGGGGCACAGTAAACGGGATATTTACGAGCAGTTAATCCCCTGCCACGTGTGCCCGTGCACTGTTTGGGCCTAGCCCAACAACGCCTCGCACTCGTGTGTGGCCTAGGCCCGGGGGCTCCTGCCGGTGTACTAAGTATTGGGCCATTAGTACCCCGTACTTGTGCACGGGCAGTTGTAGCCATACTCGCGGCAAGGCTTGTCGGGGAACAGTTCGAGGTTGACTCAGGCCACCAAAGAAATCCTCAAGTCAAAGATCTGAAGATCAGCAGATAAGAAGGGCTGGAATCCGAAGGCCAGCTTCCCCGGCAAGATCTTGCCGGGGTGGCCTGCGAAGCCCGGCAAGATTCGGCGCCCGGCAAGATTTTGTTGCTGTACCACTGCTCTGGCACAGCAACAAACCCGATATTCTGGGTCCTTCTTTGGATGCGTGGCGATGCGCCAGTGGAAGAGAGCTTAAGTGGTGCTGATGGGATGGCCCCTTTTTCCATCCCCAAGAAAGTGAGGACACCTAAACGGACACCTCATGGTGCATTAAATGCGTTCGTCCTAATCCGTCAGGGGTTAGGTATGACGACCCTGTAGCTACTTTACACCTCAATGTATGTACATTTTGCCACTGTGGTGACCCCTTTGAGCGTATAAAAGGAGGCCCAAGGCAACTGCTACAGGGGGGAAGGATCTTCTAGCCCATTCTGCATGCGTAGCCGCTCTTTGAACGTACTGTTCATTGCAAGCGCTCCAGGAGCCTGGGCTCAAGAACAATCATAATAAAACAAGGCAGGAGTAGGGTTTTACGCTGATTAGCGGCCTGAACCTGGGTAAAATCGCTCAGCGTCGATCGTTGGTTCTGCTGTTTGTGCATACCTCTCTCCCTGCCGAACCGTAAATGGGTCCTTTAGGATCCCATAGGTGTCGTACGCCGACATAATGGGTTCAAGCTACAAAGTCAAAACCCTTTGCATCTTCTGCTTTGAAACCCACACCTGCTAGAAGAAATGAAATTAAATACACTTTTGATGTTAGTAAGTGTGATAGAATTTTTGATATGTTACTGCAAAATAAATTGATTCGAGTGAGAGAGGGTCATGTAATTCCACCTCCAGAAGAGTTGGGTAGGAGAACTTATTGTAAGTGGCACAATTCTTTCTCTCATGCTACTAATGATTGTAACATGTTTCGTCGATAGGTGCAATCGGCCATTAATGAAGGATGATTGATGTTTACAGAAAGTTCTAAGATGAAGCTCGATAGTGACGCTTTTCCTATCAGTGTGGTCGAGCTTGAGAGTAAGAAAATGCTTATTCGGTCGGATCAGACCAAATCCGCAAGAGAGAAAAAATTTGTTGATGATACTGCTTCTCCAAGGATGATCAAACAAAAAAATCCAGAAGTAGGAGTGTGGAAAGTTAATGGAAGAAGGAAACAAGCTCCAAGACCAAAGCCGTCAGTTAGCATGTTGTTGGAAAAGTACACCTCACGCAAGACCAGCAATGTGTTTAACTGCCTTAGACGTAATAAGCGTCCTAGATCACCTTCTGGCCCTGGTCATGAGCAATGGCAAAGAGATTTATATGACTAGCAACCCTATATTGCAATGGAGCCGACATATTGGGGTTGTGCACCTCCTATGTACCCACAATTTCCTACATGGGGTTTTAATCCTTGGGCGCCATATCCTAAAAGGCCAGGTTATTTTCACCCATGATGGGTTCCGCCGAGGCCTATGTTCAGACCAAACATGCATGAGAAAAGGGCCTGGTTCGGTGAGGCAGCTAGATCACATGATGCAATTGTTGTCCAAAGGAAACGGTCACCGGTACGCAGTGCAGATGGCGAAGTTCATATAGGTGGTCAAAAGTTTAAGTGGGTGTCGATCAATCGTAAAAGTGATGCAAAAGGACATGATGAAACTGAGCGTGGATGCACCATGAGTAGCATAATGAAAGATACTAGTTTACAAGATGATTTGGAGCCTAGTGTGCACACACATGTAGAAAAGGAAATTGTACGTACTAGTGATATGGCTGATGCATCCGCTTATGAATTTACTAGAGACAGTGGGAAAATTGAAGCCATAGGTACAGAGGAGAATAGTGATGGTGTGAAGTTGCAGCAAACCGGCCGATGTAATCAGTTTGGAAAGGAAACTAATTTTGGGCAGAGCACGCATGCACGGTCAGACAAGGAATTCGTTCTATCCTCATGTACTAATTAACGATCTAAATTGGCAAGCTCCTATGCTAATTTATTCATGGAAGGTTATGGCCCAGGAGCATCCAGAAATTTCAAGTCTAGCACCGGTCGGGATTTAAGCAATGTACGCGGACAGAAATTTAAAGCTAGTAATGCACATGATCAGCAGAGAGGTGTTTCGGCCAGAGATAAAATATTTGCATACATCAGTACAGGCCGAGAGACTCGGAGGGCAACAGAATTAAGTCAGCTGCACCAGAGACTAAACCAAGACCTCGGTGGTGTCCAACGGGACTCACACACGCTCAGAAATGGCGTGTCCAGCGACTACGAGCATTTGAAATGAAGGAAGAGATAGCCGGAAAGAAGCGATTCTTCGATCCAGAAAAATCAATGGTGCCGAAGATGACAAGGAGGGAAAAGCGCATTGTGGACGAGAAGTTGCCAAAGGTTCCAAATGGAAAATATTAATAAAACTAGTACTCTAGCATGACCAAGCAGGTTTGAGGTAATGTGGCCGGTATATTATTTCAAGTATTGCCCTAAGCAAATTTGGCCGACATATTATTTCAAATATCGCCCTAAAGAAAAATAATTGCCCAGTGTGCTCTTTGGACATTGAGTAATTATATAGCCGGTACAGTTATCGGCATCATTTTGAGGTATTATATTAGTGTTTTTGGTCAATACAATTGTACCAAAAATTGGGGGGCATGTGTTGATGATATAATTTGGCTGCTAGGTATTTTATGGGCCAAATTAATTTAAATGACTATGGTTAGATTATTGGCTGACATAAATATTTTGCACTTGCTATTTAGTTTAAAATACAGGCTTGGATCATAGTACAATACATATGCTGAAGAGGCAGATCAGGCTAGCAAAGCTATTTACTCCGGACAAATATATGAAGTTTTGCTTGGATTAGGTACTAGCCAGGACAATCTTGGGCATGAGCGAAGTCATGGACGTGAAGGTGCAACAACACAAGGAGAATTATTAATCATAATTATCTGGTGTGATAGCGACATGGCCGGAATATTTTATTATTGATAAGGCAAGGAGCGCATATGGCCAGGAGAGGCCGCCATGCAGGTTAGATGGTTGATTCAACACGTCAAGTACTATATATGGTAGCCCAAAGGATGACCTGATTAGATTCTAATCGGTTTAGATTTTGCAGTTCTATTCGTATACGCCAAGTACTACCTTGTATATGTCAAAGTCCAGCGTGCCTTATACATAAGGTCACGGCCGATTGGAAAAAGCCCCCAACAATCGATCTATCAATACAGGCACTACTTTTTCACGTATATTTTATCTATTGTTCTTTTCCCGCTGAGCCCTAGCAGCCCTAGGGTTTGGTGATATTTGCTGTTTTGCGCTGAAAAGCGGTCGTCCCTCCTCTACGAAATCGAGGGGATCTTTGTTGATTTGCTCGAAAAGCAATCGTTCATTGTCACGAAAGCACGACGGTTATCTTGGTATTGCGCGGCGATTTCACGTGCCAACAGTTTGGTCACACAAGATTTGCAGGCACGCATGTCACGCATTTACTTGTCGAAGGTGTGATTGAAAAAGGGCGACGATGTTCGCTAGTCCGTGTTGGTCCATGCGCCCGGAAAACAAACTAATCCCAGTCGCTGTAAATGTTGTGCGTGCTTTAATTCCGAGCTAGTGGATGGATGCAAACATGCCATACAACAAACCGCCCGCCAGCTCCCGAATCTAAAAAATAAACTTCACTAGTGCGTGCCCGTAGAACATCCTTTCCGAAGGGATGAAGCCCTGCAGTTACCATGTCCTCTCGTGTAAACCAGCTCCCAAGGGACAAGGTAGTTCATCGCCATTGCCACGGATTCGCAAGGCGGTGGTGCTTCTCATCCTCGTGGAGGTTGGGAAACCTTGGACGACGATCCTTTAGTAGAAATCATAAGTCGCTCCGACTTCCTCACATCCGCAAGACTCAGCGATACTAGCACCAAATATTTTAATAGGGTGCATAAATATGCGTGGGAGAAGGCCATGCTAGTTAGTCTGCCATGCGTCCTTGAGGACGAGGATGTTTCCTAGGGGTCTCTCCAGCGCGGCGTGGCCATAGTTGCAAGTTGATGCCCCTTGAGATGCCGATGTTGAGGGGCACTCGGATTTTGTCCGATGAGCAGGTAAGTGATGAGTTTGATCATGTAGTAAATGCATTCTAAAGACTACTTCCGTGTCCATTTCATAATTCCCCCGGTGCCCATTGTTTCATGGGTTAGGCTTGGAGCCAATCACAAGTAGAAAAAGGCCTATTTGTCCCGGTTCATAAGGCCCATTTGTCCCGGTTCCCAAACCGGGACTAAAGGGTCCCCCCTTTAGTCCCGGTTTGTTACAAACCGGGACTAAAGGCCCTCCACGTGGCCGCTCTCTGGAGCTCCACCTTTAGTCCCGGTTGGTAACACCAACCGGGACTAAAGGAATTTTTTTGAAATTTTGTTTTTCTGAATTTTTTTGAAAAATAAAATTTTAATTTTTTTTGAATATTTTCTTATTTTCAAATTTCTGAATTATTTGACAATTCAATCTCTAATCACCCCGCATCACTGCTCAATTATGAATCACTCATTCCAAATCGTCTAACTTCCCGGCCAGTCACCCATCCTCTCACTACTCCAGCCTGAGCACGCTTAACTTTCGAGTTCTATTCCCCCTAGTTTCCAAGTCTGCACTTGTTGTTTTCCTGACAATACTATGCTGTCAATCCTATTAACCCTTAGGAGTTGAACTTGAGCATTAAGCACCGTTTGAGTTTGAAATTATTATTCTAAAAAACAATAATTATTTATTAACACTAATATTTCTTGAATAAGTAGTTTGACCACAATTTGACCAGATTTGACCATAGTTTGACTACAATTTGACCAGATTTGACCATAGTTTGACCATAGTTTGACCAAAAGTCAAAAAACTAAAAATAATTATTTATTAACACTAATATTTCTTGAATAAGTAGTTTGACCATAGTTTGACCACAGTTTGACCAGATTTAACAAAAAATCAAAAAAACTGAAATTTGAGCATATCTTTTTTTCTTTCAGAATTTGAGGATTCTAAAAATTTGCAAACAGGCCTATGGCAGTCAAAATCGGATGCGGATTTTCGTGCTGATTTTTTTGATATATTATGCATTTTTTTTTACATCGTATGCAAAAGATATGGCCGTTTTACTTTTTCATAACACTTTTTTGCAAAACATGTCCAAATTTAAGTTTTAAAATTTTCCTAACTAGTAGATGTAGTAACATAACTACATCTCGAAGGATTTTAATTTTTGAAGTTTTTCTCATTTTCTTTTGTTTTTTACAAAACTGAAAAGGCAATACACGGGGGGGGGGGGGTAGAGTTTGAACCTTTAATCCCGGTTTGAGACACGAACCAGGACTAAAGGGCATCGCACCCTTTAGTCTCGGTTCATGTCTCAAACCGGGACTAAAGGTCCCATTTGAACCGGGACTAATGCCTTCCCGACGCCTTACCCGCTCGAACCAGGACTAATGCTCACATTAGTCCCGGTTCATGATGCAACCAGGACTAATGTGTACATTGAGCTGTGACCAAAGCCCTGTTTTCTACTAGTGAATGGAGATTGGCTTGCATATGTACGGGAGGGTACGAACATCAATTTGCACAACATCTACAACGGTGACACCGTTCCCGTAGAACCTTTGTCCAACATTGGGATCGGCCATGCAATGGGCCATCGCCACAATTGGTACGATGGAACCACGGTCAGATTGAAGAAGGTAGCAATCCCGGAAACCCCGATAAGGTCGTTGATACGTCTATTTTGCATCATGTTTTCCTACTGTTATTTATATTGTTTTTATGTATAATAATTCTTTTTGGAGTAATTCTAATGCCTTTTCTCTCATAATATGCAAGGTTCACACAAAGAGGGAGAATACCGACAGCTGGAATTCTGGACCTGAAAAAGCTACGTCAGGCCACCTATTCTGCACAACTCCAAATGAGCTGAAACTTCACGAAGAATTTTTATGGAATATATAAGAATTATTGGAGCAAATAAGTAATAGAGGGGGCCCACCAGGTAGGCACAACCCACCTGGGTGTGACAGGGAGCCCAGGCGTGCCCTGGTGGGTTGTGCCCTGATGCGGCTTGAACTACGTCGGTATTTCCCCAAAGAGGAAGGGATGATGCAGCACAGCTATGGTAGGTATTTCCCTCAGTGATGAGACCAAGTTTATCGAACCAGTAGGAGAACCATGCAACACTACGTAAACGGTACTTGCACACAAAGAACAAATACTTGCAAACAGACGTAAAAGAGGGGTTGTCAATCCCTCCCAGGTAAAAAGATAGATAAAATTGTAGTAGATTGGATAAGTAGATCTCACGGGAACGCGAAATAAAATAAATAACAATAAATTGCAGCAAGGTATTTTTGGATTTTTGGATTAATAGATCTGAAAATAAAAGTAAGTAAAAATAGATCTTGAAGGCAAATATGATAAAGAAGAGACCCGGGGGCCGTAGATTTCACTAGTGGCTTCTCTCGAGAAAAATAGCATACGGTGGGTAAACAAATTACTATTGCGCAATTGATAGCACTTCAAATAATCATGACGATATCCAGGCAATGATCATTATATAGGCATCACGTACAAGATTAGTAGACCGACTCCTGCCTGCATCTACTACTATTACTCCACACATCGACCGCTATCCAACATGCATCTAGTGTATTAAGTTCATGGAGAAACGGAGTAATGCAATAAGAAGGATGACATGATGTAGACAAGATCTATTCATGTAGGAATAGACCCCATCTTGTTATCCTTAATAGCAATGATACATACGTGTCATTTCCCCTTCTGTCACTGGGATTGAGCACCGTAAGATCGAACCCATCACAAAGCACCTCTTCCCATGGCAAGAAAAATTGATCTAGTTGGCCTAACTAAACCAAAGATTCGAAGAAGAAATACGAGGCTATAAGTAATCATGCATATAAGAGATCAAAAGACTCAAATAACTTTCATGGATAAAAACATAGATCTGATCATAAACTCAAAGTTCATCGGATCCCAACAAACACACCGCAAAAAAGAGTTACATCAAATAGATCTCCAAGAGACCATTGTATTGAGAATCAAAAGAGAGAGAGGAAGCCATCTAGCTACTAACTACGGACCCGTAGGTCTACAATGAACTACTCACGCATCATCGGAGAGGCACCAATGAGGATGATGAACCCCTCCGTGATGGTGTCTAGATTGGATCTGTGGTTTCTGAAACTTGCGGCGGCTGGAATTGTTTTTCATCGACTCCCCTAGGGTTTCTAGAATATTGGGATATTTATAGAGGAAAGAGGCGGTGCGGGAGGCCACCGAGGAGGCCACAACCCACCAGGGCACGCCTGGGCCCCCAGGCGCGCCCAGGTGGGTTGTGCCCCCCTTGGGGCACCCCTCTGGTACTTCCTTGGCCCAACTTGTGTCTTCTGGTCCAGAAAAAATCACCAAAAAGTTTCGCTGCATTTGGACTCCGTTTGGTATTGATTTTCTGCGAAGTAAAAAACAAGCAAAAAACAGCAACTGGCACTGGGCACTATGTCAATAGGTTAGTCCCAAAAAAAGATATAAAGTTGCTATAAAATGATTGTAAAACATCCAAGAATGATAATATAACAGCATGGAACAATCAAAAATTATAGAAACATTGGAGACGTATCAGCATCCCCAAGCTTAATTCCTGCTCGTCCTCGAGTAGGTAAATGATAAAAACAGAATTTTTGATGTGGAATGTTGCCTAACATGTTCATCACATAATCTTTTCTTTATAGCATGGACATTTGGACTTTTATATGATTCAAAGCAATAGTCTAGTTTTGACATGAAGATTTCAATACTCAAGTATATCAACAAGCAACCATGTCTTTCAAAATATCAACACTAAAGCAAGTTATCCCTAGCCCATTATGCTCAATCATTGATCCATTCATGAAACACACTCGCATATTAGCTATACCCAATGCTCAAGTATGATCCTAGTGCCCCTTAGTTGGTGCTTTATAAGAGAAGATGGAGACTCAAATAAAAATAAAAATTGCATAAAGTAAAATAGAAAGGCCCTTCGCAGAGGGAAGTAGGGATTTGTAGAGGTGCCAGAGCTCAAACCGAAAAAATAGAGATAAAAACATTTTGGGTGGCATGCTTTTCCTGTCAACGAAAACGATCGAGTAGTTCCCAATACTTTCCATGCTAGATATATCATAGGCGGTTCCCAAACAGAAAATAAAGTTTATTCCTTATTTCACCATACTTTCACATTCCACGGCTAACCGAATTCACGGGTGCCATCCATACCAACACTTTCCAAGGAATTTATTATTTGACAACATAAAGTAAATTCATTTTTCATTTCGGGACTAGGCATCCCTAATACCTTTGCCGTACTCTCGTGCAATGACAAGTGAATAAACACTCATCTTGAGAATAACACATCTAGCATGGAAAAATATCAGCCACCCCCTACTGTTTCATGAGCAGCACGAGCACACAAAAGAGAAATTTATTTTGAAAATTAGAGATGGCACATACAAATTTGCTTAGAATAGCAAAAGAATACAGCATATAGGTAGGTATAGTGGACTCATATGGCAAAACTGGTTTGAGGATTTTGGATGCACAAGTAGTGATCATACTTAGTGCAAATGAACGCTAGCAAAAGATTGAGAAGCATCCAACCAAGAAATGAAAAATCTCATAAGCGAGCATTAAGCATAACTAACACCGAATACTGCACCACAAGTAGGATATAATTTCATTGCATAACTATTGACTTTCGTGCTTGCATAGGGAATCACAAACCTTAACACTAATATTCTTACTAAAGCATAATTACTCATCAACATGACTCACATATTATATCATCATATCGCAAAACTATTACAAAGAATCAAGTTTATTTTTTCCAATGATCTTCATGAAAGTTTTTATTATATCCCTCTTGAATATCTATCACTTTGGGACTAATTTCATATGTTGCTTTTGATAGCTCAAACAAATCTAAGTGAAGAACATGAGCATAAAAATTTTCTTCTCTCAAAATAATTTAAGTGAAGCATGAGAGAATTTCTTAAAAAATTTACTAACTCTCAAACAAATCTAAGTGAAGCATGAGAGCATTTCTTCAAAAATACTAAAGCACACCGTGCTCAAAAATATATAAGTGAAGCACTAGAGCAATTCCATAGCCCATAAAGATTTAAGTGAAGCGTAGAGAGCAATTCTAACAAATCATAGCATAATTTTGGCTCTCTCAAATAGGTGTGTCCAGCAAGGATACTTGACTAAAAATAAAAAGCAAAACAAGCAAAGACTCATATCATACAAGACGCTCCAAGAAAAACTCATGATATAGGACAAATAAAAATATAGCTCCAAGTAAAATACCGATGGTTGTTAGAAGAAAGAGGGGATGCCACTCGGGCATCCCCAAGCTTAGTTGCTTGCTTCTCTTTGGATAATGGCATGGGGTGCCATGGGCATCCCAAAGCTTAGGCTCTTCTTACTCCTTATTCCTTCATCCAACATAATCTCACCCCAAAACTTGAAAACTTCAATCACACAAAACTCACCAAAACCTTCGTGAGATCGGTTAGTATAAGAAAACCAATCTTTACTTTAAGTACTGTAGAAAACCCATTCAAATTTTGTTATTGCATTATATCTACTGTATTCTAACGGCTTATACACTGCAATACAAATCATAGATTTATCAAAATAAGCACACAATGCAAAGGAAACAGAATCTGTCAAAAACAGAACAGTCTGTAAATATGTGTATTGTTCTCATACTTCTGTAACTCCAAAAAATGTGAAAACTTAGGAAACAAGTGGAAATTTGTTTATAAATCTTGTGTAAAAAATTCAGAATTTTTTGTCTCTTCTGTAATTCTAAACAATTATTTTCTGGACGCAAAATTTTCTGTTTTCCAACAAGATCAAATCAACTATCACCAAAGCTATCCCAAAAGCTTTACTTGGCACAAAAACTAATTAAAACACAAAAAACACAATCATAACAGTAGAATAATTGTGCAAACACTCAAGAACAGAAAGAAAAAGACAAAAATAAATTTTATTCATTGGGTTGCCTCCCAACAAGCGCTATTGTTTTATGCCCCTAGCTAGGCATAATGCAAAGATGTAAGTGTTGTCATCTTTATTCCTAGATCCATAAGATGCCCTCATGATTGATTCATATGGTGGCTTAATTCTTGTTCTAGGAAAGTGTTCCATACCCTTCCTTAGTGGAAATTGAAATTTAATATTGCCTTCTTTCATATCAATCATGGCACCGATAGTACGTAAAAACGGTCTACCAAGAATAATTGGACAAGACGGATTGCAATCAATATCAAGAACAATAAAATCTATGGGCACATAATTCCTATTTGCAATAATAAGAACATCATTAATTCTTCCCATAGGCTTTTTAATAGTAGAATCCGCCAAGTGCAAATTTAAAGAACATTCTTCAATATCGGTAAGACCAAGCACATCACATAAAGATTTCGGAATTGTAGAAACACTAGCACCCAAGTCACATAAAGCAAAACACTCATAATTTTTAATCTTGACTTGGATAGTAGGTTCCCATTCATCATGTAATTTTCTTGGAACTGAGATATCTAATTCCAACTTTTCTTCTAAAGCTTTCATCATAGCATCAACAATATGTTTAGTAAAAGCTTTATTTCGTTCATATGCATGGGGTGAATTTATCATGGATTGCAACAAAGAAATACAATCAATCAAAGAGCAATTATCATAATTAAAGTCTTTGTAATCCAAAAGAGTTGGCACATCACTAGTTAAAGTTTTGACCTCTCCAAACCCACTTTTATCAACTTTTTCAACAAGATTTTCACCCTCCGAATTATCGGGACGCCTTCTAGCTAAAGTTGACTCTTCTTCAGTTCCTTTATCATCAATCTTAATTTAACTAAACAAAGCATCAATAGAAGAAACACCAATCACTTTCAGATCTTCATCATTTTTATCTTCTAACGAGATTGGTTTAGCGACCATTTGGTTTACCAGGGTAGCTTGTGCATCGAATATTTTGCCTAGCAAACTTTCAGCAAAAGCATACTTAGATTGGAGATTACAAACTTCTCTACCAATATCATCGAGTTGTTTTGTTATAGCTTCCAGCACAACAGAGTGTTCCTTAAGTTCCTCGCTAAAATATTTATTATGCTCAAATTGTGTAGTCATATATTCCTTAGTACTTTTCTCAATTTCAAGCAAAATATTGGGGTAAGGAACATCATAATATTTTCTTTGAGGCATCATGACTACGCAAACAAAATTGCACACAAAAAACAAATCTGACGAAACAACGGCGAACGAATAAGAGGGCGAATAAAACGGCAAATTTTTGTGAAGTGGGGGAGATGAAAATGAGAGGCAAATGGCAAATAATGTAAATTGCAAGGAGATGAGATTTGTGATTAGGAACCTAGTAGATGTTTATGATGTCTCCCCGGCAACGGCGCCAGAAATTCCTTTTGATGCGGCTTGAACTACGTCGGTATTTCCCCAAAGAGGAAGGGATGATGCAGCACAACTACGGTAGGTATTTCCCTCAGTGATGAGACCAAGTTTATCAAACCAGTAGGAGAACCACGCAACACTACATAAACGGTACCTGCACACAAAGAACAAATACTTGCAACCAGACGTAAAAGAGGGGTTGTCAATCCCTCCCGGGTAAAAAGATAGATAAAATTGTAGTAGATTGGATAAGTAGATCTCACGGGAATGCGAGATAAAATAAATAACAATAAATTGCAGCAAGGTATGTTTGGGTTTTTGGATTAATAGATCTGAAAATAAAAGCAAATAAAAATAGATCTTGAAGGCAAATATGATAAAGAAGAGACCCAGGGGACGTAGATTTCACTAGTGGCTTCTCTTGAGAAAAATAGCATACGGTGGGTAAACAAATTACTATTGGGCAATTGATAGAACTTCAAATAATCATGATGATATCCAGGCAATGATCATTATATAGGCATCACGTCCAAGATTAGTAGACCGACTCCTGCCTGCATCTACTACTATTACTCCACACATCAACCGCTATCCAGCATGCATCTAGTGTATTAAGTTCATGGAGAAACGGAGTAATGCAATAAGAACGATGACATGATGTAGACAAGATCTATTCATGTAGGAATAGACCCCATCTTGTTATCCTTAATAGCAATGATACATATGTGTCATTTCCCCTTCTGTCACTGGGATTGAGCACCGTAAGATCGAACCCATCACAAAGCACCTCTTCCCACGGCAAGAAAAATTGATCTAGTTAGCCTAACTAAACCAAAGATTCGAAGAAGAAATACGAGGTTATAAGTAATCATGCATATAAGAAATCAAAAGACTCAAATAACTTTCATGGATAAAAACATAGATCTGATCATAAACTCAAAGTTCATCGGACCCAGACAAACACACCGCAAAAAAGAGTTACATCAAATAGATCTCCAAGAGACCATTGTATTGAGAATCAAAAGAGAGAGAGGAAGCCATCTAGCTACTAACTACGGACCCGTAGGTCTACAATGAACTACTCACGCATCATCAGAGAGGCACCTATAAGGATGATGAAACCCTCCGTGATGGTGTCTAGATTGGATCTCTGGTTTCTAGAACTTGCGGCGGCTGGAATTGTGTTTCGTCGACTCCCCTAGGGTTTCAGGAATATTGGGGTATTTATTGAGCAAAGAGGCGGTGTGGAAGGCCAACGAGGTGGGCACAACCCACCAGGATGCTCCTGGGCCCCCAGGCACGCCCAGGTTGGTTGTGCCCCCCTCGGGGCACCCCTCTGGTACTTCCTTGGCCCAACTTGTGTCTTCTGGTCCAGAAAAAATCACCAAAAAGTTTCGCTGCGTTTGGACTCCGTTTGGTATTGATTTTCTGTGAAGTAAAAAACAAACAAAAAATAGCAACTGGCACTGGGCACTATGTCAATAGGTTAGTCCCAAAAAATGATATAAAGTTGCTATAAAATGATTGTAAAACATCAAAGAATGATAATATAACAGCATGGAACAATAAAAAATTATAGATATGTTGGAGACGTATCATGCCCTCCTCGGCCCACCTTCGGTGCCCCTCTTCTGGTATATAAGTCATTTTGACCTAGAAAAAATAAGGGGAGGACTTTCGGGACGAATCGTCGACGTCTCGAGGTGGAAATTGGGCAGGAGCAATTCCGCAGGGGGAACTTCTCTCCCAGAGGGGGAAATCATCGTCATCATCATCACCAACAACTCTCCCATCTTGGGGAGGGCAATCTTCATCAACATCTTCAACAACACCATCTCCTCTCAAACCCTAGTTCATATCTTGTGTTCAATCTTTGTACCGGAACCTTTGATTGGTACTTGTGGGTGACTAGTAGTGTTGATTACATCTTGTAGTTGATTACTATATGGTTTATTCGGTGGAAGATTATATGTTCAGATCCAATATGCTATTTCATACCCCTCTGATCTTGAGCATGATTATCATTTGTGAGTAGTTACTTTTGTTCTTGAGGTCACGGGAGAAATCTTGTTGCAAGTAATCATGTGAACTTGATATGTGTTCGATATTTTGATGGTTTGTATGTTGTGATTCCCTTAGTGGTGTCATGTGAACGTCGACTACATGACACTTCACCATATTTGGGCCTAAGGGAATGCATTGTGGAGTAGTTATTAAATGATGGGTTGCGAGAGTGACAGAAGCTTAAACCCTAGTTTATGCGCTATTCCGTAAGGGACCGGTTTGGATCCAAAAGTTTAATGCTATGGTTAGATTTATTCTTAGTACTTTTCTCGTAGTTGTGGATGCTTGCGAGGGGGTTAATCATAAGTAGGAGGCTTGTTCAAGTAAGAACAACACCTAAGCACCGGTCCACCCACATCAAATTATCAAAGTAGCGAACACAAATCAACCCAACATGATGAAAGTGACTAGATGAAATTCCCGTGTACCCTCAAGAACGCTTTGCTTATCATAAGAGACTATTTTGGCCTGTCCTTTGCCTCAAAAGGATAGGTCTACCTTGCTGCACTTTTTTTACCGTTACCGTTACTTGCTCATTACAAATTATCTTGCTATCAAACTGCTTGTTACTTATAATTTCAGTGCTTGCAGAGAATACCTTGCTGAAAACTACTTGTCATTTCCTTCTGCTCCTCGTTGGGTTTGACACTCTTACTTATCGAAAGGACTATGATTGATCCCCTATAATTGTGGGTCATCAAGGCTCTTTTCTGGCGCCATTGCCGGGGAGTGAAGCGCTCTTGGTAAGTGGAAATCGGTAAGGAAAATTATTACTATGTGCTGAAATTTATTGTCACTTGTTACTATGGAGAACAATCCTTTGAGGGGTTTGTTCGGGGTATCTTCACCTCGACCGGAACCACAATTAGTTACCCCTCAACCTACTGCACCTACTGAAAATATTAGTTATGCAATTCCTTCAGGTATGATAGAACAACTGCTAGCTAATCCTTATGCAGGAGATGGAACCGAACATCCTGATATGCACCTGATATATGTGGATGAAATTTGTGGATTATTTAAGCTTGCAGGTTTACTTGGAGATGAAGCTAAGAAGAAGTTTTTCCCTTTATCTTTGAAGGGAAAAGCATTGGCATGGTATAGGCTATGCGATGATATTGGATCCTGGAATTGGAATCGATTGAAATTGGAATTTCACCAAAAAAATTATCCTATGCATCTAGTTCATCTAGATTGGAATTATATATATAATTTTTGGCCTTGTGAAGGAGAAAGTATCGCTCTAGCTTGGGGGAGGCTTAAGTCAATGTTATATTCATGCCCCAATCATGAGCTCTCAAGAGAAATTATTATTCTGAATTTTTATGCTCGGCTTTCTCGTGATGATCAATCCATGCTTGATACTTCTTGTACTGGTTCCTTTATGAACAAGACTATTGAATTCAGGTGGGATCTTTTACAAAGAATTAAACGCAACTCTGAAGATTGGGAACTCGATGAAGGTAAAGAGTCAGGTATTAAGCTTAAGTATGATTGTGTTAAATCTTTTATGAATACCGATGCTTTTCAAAAGTTTAGCACTAAATATGGACTTGACTCTGATATAGTAGCCTCCTTTTGTGAATCATTTGCTACTCATGTTGATCTCCCTAAGGAGAAGTGTTTTAAATATCACCCACCTATTAAAGAACAAATTAAAGAACCGGTAATAGCTAGAGATGAAACTATTATTTATAATGTTGATCCAGTTATTCCTACTACTTATATTGAAAAACCACCTTTCCCTATTAGGATAAAGGAACATGCTAAAGTATCAACTGTGGTCAACAAAAGTTATATTAGAGCATCCAAACCTGCTGAACAAATCAAAGTAGAACCTAGTTTTGCTATGGTTAAAGATCTCCTGGTTGAAAATATAGATGGGCATGTTATTTACTTCTGTGGTGAAGCTGCTAGAATTGCCAAACCCGATGAAAAAGATAAATATAGACATGTTGTTGGCATGCCTATTGTCTCAGTTAAAATAGGAGATCACTGTTATCATGGTTTATGTGACATAAGTGCTAGCGTGAGTGCTATTCCTTTTGCCTTATATCAAGAAATTATGAATGATATAGCACCCGCTGAAATAGAAGACATAGATGTTACTATTAAACTTGCTAATAGAGACACCATCACACCACTTGGGATTGTTAGAGATGTTAAAGTCTTGTGTGGGAAAATAAAATACCCTACTGATTTTCTTGTTCTTGGTTCCCCACAAGATGACTTTTGTCCCATTATCTTTGGTAGACCTTTCTTGAACACCGTTAATGCTAAAATAGATTGTGAGAAACAAACTGTCGGTGTTAGTTTTGGTGATGAGTCTCATGAGTTTAATTTTTCTAAGTTTAGTAGAAAACATCATAAGAAAGAATTGTCTAGTAAAGATGAAATAATTGGTCTTGCTTCTATTGCAATACCTCCGACTGATCCACTAGAACAATATTTGCTAGACCATGAAAATGATATGCATCTGCATGAAAGAAATGAAATAGATAAAATTTTCTTTGAACAACGACCTCTGCTTAAACACAATTTGCCTATTGAAACTCTAGGAGGTCCTCCTCCACCTAAAGGTGATCATGTGTTTGAATTAAAACAATTACCAGACACTTTGAAATATGCTTATCATGATGAGAAAAAGATATATCCTGTTATTATTAGTGCTAACCTTTCAGAACATGAAGAAGAAAGATTATTGAAGGTTCTGAAGAAGCACCGAGCTGCTATTGGATATACTCTTGATGATTTAAAGGGCATCAGTCCCACTCTCTGTCAGCATAAAATTAATATGGAACCTGATGCTAAACCAGTTGTTGATCACCAACGACATTTAAATCCTAAAATGAAAGAAGTGGTAAGAACTGAAATATTGAAGCTTCTAGAAGCAGGTATAATCTATCATATAGCTGATAGTAGATGGGTAAGTCCTCTTCATTGTGTCCCTAAGAAGGGAGGTATTACTGTTGTTCCTAATGATAAAAATGAACTAATCCCACAAAGAATTGTTATTGGCTACAGAATGGTAATTGATTTTAGAAAACTAAATAAAGCAACTAGAAAAGATCAATACCCTTTGCCTTTTATTGATCAAATGCTAGAAAGATTATCTAAGCACACACACTTTTGTTTTCTCGATGGATATTCTGGTTTTTCTCAAATACCTGTTTCACAACCTAATCAAGAGAAAACCACCTTTACTTGTCCTTTTGGAACTTATGCTTATAGATGTATGCATTTTGGTTTATGTAATGCACCTGCTACTTTTCAAAGATGTATGACTGCCATATTCTCTGATTTTTGTGAAAAGATTGTTGAGGTTTTCATGGATGATTTTTCCATTTATGGAACTTCTTTTGATGATTGCTTAAGCAACCATGATCGAGTTTTGCAGAGATGCGAGCAAACTAATCTTGTCTTGAATTGGGAGAAGTGCCACTTTATGGTTAATGAAGGTATTGTGTTGGGACATAAAATTTCTGAACGAGGTATTGAGGTGGATAAAGCGAAAGTTGATGCAATTGAGAAAATGCCATGTCCTAAAGATATCAAAGGTATTCATAGTTTCCTCGGTCATGCTGGTTTCTATAGGAGGTTTATTAAGGACTTCTCTAAAATTTCTAGGCCTCTTACAAATCTTTTACAAAAGGATGTTCCATTTGTTTTTTATGATGATTGTGTAGAAGCCTTTGAAACACTTAAGAAAGCCTTAATTTCTGCACCTATTGTTCAACCACCTGATTGGAACTTGCCTTTTGAAATTATGTGTGATGCTAGTGATTATGTTGTTGGTGCTGTTCTAGGACAAAGAGTTGATAAGAAATTAAATGTTATTCATTACGCTAGTAAAACTCTAGACAGTGCCCAACGCAATTATGCTACTACTGAAAAAGAATTCTTAGTAGTGGTGTTTGCTTGTGATAAATTTAGATCTTACATTGTTGATTCTAAAGTAATTGTTCACACCGATCATGCTGCTATAAAATATCTTATGGAAAATAAAGATGCTAAACCTAGACTCATTAGGTGGGTTCTTTTGCTACAAGAATTTGACTTACATATCACTGATAGAAAGGGAGCTGAGAACCCCGTGGCTGATAACTTGTCTAGGTTAGAAAATATTCTTGATGACCCACAACCTATTAATGATAGTTTTCCTGATGAACAATTAGCTGCAATAAATGTTTCTCATAACACTCCTTGGTATGCTGACTATGCTAATTACATTGTTGCTAAATACATACCACCTAGTTTCACATACCAACAAAAGAAAAAATTCTTCTATGATTTAAGACATTACTTTTGGGATGACCCACATCTTTATAAAGAAGGAGTAGATGGTATTATTAGACGTTGTGTACCTGAGCATGAATAGGGACAAATCCTACGAAAATGTCACTCAGAAGCTTATGGAGGGCATCATGCGGGAGATAGAACTGCTCACAAGGTATTGCAATCTGGTTTTTATTGGCCTACTCTCTTCAAGGATGCACGGAAGTTTGTTTTATCTTGTGATGAATGTCAAAGAATCAGAAATATTGGTAAGCGTCAAGAAATGCCTATGAATTATTCACTTGCTGTCGAACCATTTGATGTTTGGGGATTTGATTACATGGGACCTTTTCCTTCCTCTAATGGGTATACTCATATTTTGTTTGCTGTTGATTATGTCACTAAGTGGGTAGAAGCTATTCCAACTAGTAGTGCTGATCACAACACCTCTATTAAAATGCTTAAGGAAGTCATTTTCCCAAGGTTTGGAGTCCCTAGATATTTAATGACTGATGGTGGTTCACATTTTATTCATGGTACTTTCCGTAAAATGCTTGCTAAGTATGATGTTAACCATAGAATTGCATCACCTTATCACCCTTGGTCTAGTGGTCAAGTTGAACTTAGCAATAGAGAAATAAAGTCAATTTTACAAAAAACTATCAATAGGTCCCGAAAGAATTGGTCTAAGAAATTAGATGATGCACTTTGGGCTTGCATAACAACATATAAAAATCCTATGGGTATGTCTCCTTATAAAATGGTTTATGGAAAAGCTCATCATTTGCCTCTTGAGTTAGAACATAAAGCTTATTGGGCAATTAAAGAACTCAACTATGATTTCAAACTTGTTGGTGAAAAGAGGTTATTTGATATTAGCTCACTAGATGAATGGAGAACCCAAGCTTATGAAAATGCCAAGTTATTTAAAGAAAAAGTTAAAAGATGGCATGACAAAAGAATCCAAAAGCGTGAGTTCAAGGCTGGAGAATATGTTTTTTTGTACAACTCTCATTTCAGATTCTTTGCAGGAAAACTCCTCTCCAAATGGGAAGGACCCTATGTTATCGAGGAGGTTTATCGATCTAGAGCCATAAAAATAAATAATGCCGAGGGTACAAACCCGAAGGTTGTCAATGGGCAAAGAATAAAACATTATATCTCAGGTACGCCCATTAATGTTGAAAGCAATATTATCCAAACTATGACACCGGAAGAACACATAAAGGAAACCTTCTGGAACACTCCAGAATCATGAAAAAAGAGGAGGTACGTGATACAGTAAGTAAACGGACTCAGGAAGGCACCCCTGGTGGGCATAAGACACCAGGGGCCAGGCGCGCCTAGGTGGGTTGTGCCCACCTCGGGTACCTTCCGGACTCCGTTTTTCTTCCGTTTGCTTGTTTCCCAAGATAAAAAAAATCTTTATATACCCCCCGAACCTATTGACCATCGTATCACGGAGAAATCTTCTGTTTTCTTTTCTTGATGTTTTCTGTCAGATCTGTCAGGCCAGGCACCATTTCTTTTCCCTCCTCCAACCATGAAGAAGGTGATGCTTGGTTGCTACAGGGAGAACTAAGGAGAGAGGGAGTTGAGGAGGTTGCCATGGAGGAAGATGAAGGGAATTCCCTTGGGGTCCACCCTCTGGCTTCTGAGAGAGGCACACTAGTTGGCATCTCCACTCGTCCTAATCCTCACCAAGCCATGAGATCATCAAACAATCCAGAGAGCTCTGAAGTGCAAGAAGAACTCCCACCAAGGAGGCCCTTACACAGGTTACATCGTAACAGTTTTCACAATCTGATACACAATTATGGGTTCGAAAATACTCCCTGTGTGCACATACCGTCCAATTGGGACATATCTCGTCCAAGAGAAAGTGATGCAGGAACAAGTTCTTGGGGGCCAGAGAATAAACATATTATGGCTGAAGTGGAGAAAAACACCGAGTTGCTTCATAAAGCCCTTCACGAGATTCAAGGCTTGAATGAGGCATTCATGAATATATTGGGAGTTATTTCATCACCACCACCTCCTTCTTCATCACCAAAGGAAAATTGAGTATCGGGTATGGGCACTCCCCTTGGCTTGTGCCAAGCTTGGGGGAGGTACCCCGGTATCGTATCACCTCCACTATCTTTTGCCTTTACTTATCTTAGTTCGATCCATAGTTATCTTTTGCTTTAGATGAATAAAAGTTTAGTTTGATCCTCTCTTTTCGAGTGTTTGCTTAGTGATTTATCCTTGTAATCGTGTGCAAGATATATAATAAAGTTTAGTTTGAAGTTTTGTTTTCTTTATTTTCATGATCAATAAAAATAAAGGAATTAAATGAAAAGGATCGTATGCTAATCTTATGGTAAGTAATGACATCACATAAGGAAGAGTATAAGTAGAAAATTTTATTGGAGATTTACAAACATAGCATTGTCAATGATGCAATTCATGAAAGAATTAATAAGGGAAGAGAAGATTCACATGCAAATACACTATCTTGGACATCTTTTGTGATTGTGAGCCCCCATCAAAATATTATATGCCAAAATTGTTGACGTTGGACAAGGAAGACAATGTAATGATTTATGTTTGTTCATATTCACATAGAAGTTACATTGTCATAGATCCTTCAACATGTGGTGCTTGTCCCCCATCTTTGCTAGCCAAAACTTCCGCACTAAGTAGAGATACTACTTGTGCATCCAAAAACCCTTAAACCCACATCCTGTTTTGAGAGTCCACCATACCTACCTATGGATTGAGTAAGATCCTTCAAGTAAGTTGTCATCGGTGCAATAAGACAATAAAAATTGCTTCTAAAAGTGTTGGATCATTTAGTGTAAGAGAAAATTGAGCGTTGTACGAAATTGTGATGGCAAAGAATAAAAGCGACAGACTGCATAATAAACATTGTTATCATATGGGGCAATATAACATGACATTATTTTGCACTAAGAGAATGAGCATACAAACAAAAAGTGCATGGCAACCTCTGCTTCCCTCTGCGAAGGGCCTATCTTTTACTTTTATGTATTTACTTTTATGCGAGAGTCAAAGTTATTCTCTCTATTCCTTTTTATTTTCTATTTTGGTAGGCATCATGTGGTGAGGAAAGATCTAGGCACATATATCCAGTTGGATATGGGTAGCATGAGTTATTATTGTTGACATCACCCTTGAGGTGAATATGTTGGGTGGCGAGAACTATAAGCCCCTATCTTTCTATGTGTCCGGTTGAAACTTTTTGCTCATGTGTATGAGGTGAGTGTTAGCAATCATAGAAGACTATATGATGGTTGAGTATTTGGACTTGCCAAAAAGGCTCCGATACGTGACCCTTCCTGAAAAGATGATGAATTGTAGTTGCAAAGTTGACTGAGAACATAGTTTGTTGGTTTTCAATAGAGTTTATGCTTTATACTTCGATGTTGTGATGAATTGTTACTTGTTCATGAGAAGTCTATGATAGAAGTTATATGATAAAAGTTCTATGATAAAATTTTATGTTAAAGTTTGTTGCTGTTATAATAATATACATGATGCTTCTATGTCCGTATTTTGTTTTTATCGACACCTCTCTCTCTAAGCATGTGGACATGTTTTTCGATTTCGGTTTTCGCTTGAGGACAAGCGAGGTCTAAGCTTGGGGGAGTTGATACGTCCATTTTGCATCATGTTTTCCTACTATTATATATATTGTTTTTATGTATAATAATGCTTTTTGGAGTAATTCTAATGCCTTTTCTCTCATAATATGCAAGGTTCACACAAGGAGGGAGAATACCGGCAGCTGGAATTCTGGACCTGAAAAAGCTATGTTAGGCCACCTATTCTGCACAACTCCAAATGAGCTAAAACTTCATGGAGAATTTCTATGGAATATATAAGAATTATTGGAGCAAATAAGTACCAGAGGGGGCCCACCAGGTGGGCACAACCCACCTGGGTGCGCTAGGGAGCCCAGGCGCACCCTGGTGGGTTGTGCCCTCCTCGGCCGACCTCCGGTGCCCCTCTTCTAGTATATAAGTCATTTTTACCTAGAAAAAATAAAGGGAGGACTTTCAGGATTAAGGGCCGCCGTCTCGAGGCGGAACTTGGGCAGGAGCACTTTTGCCCTCCGGCGGAGCGATTCCGCTTGGGGAACTTCCCTCCCGGAGGGCGAAATCATTGTCATCATCATCACCAACAACTCTCCCATCTTGGAGAGGGTAATATCCATCAACATCTTCAACAGCACCATCTCCTCTCCAACCCTAGTTCATCTCTTGTGTTCAATCTTTGTACCGGAACCTTTGATTGGTACTTGTGGGTGACTAGTAGTGTTGATTACATCTTGTAGTTGATTACTATATGGTTTATTCGGTGGAAGATTATATGTTCAGATACTAATAACCCTCTGATCTTGAGCATGATTATCATTTGTGAGTAGTTACTTTTGTTCTTGAGGTCACGGGAGAAATCTTGTTGCAATTAATCATGTGAACTTGATAAGTGTTCGATATTTTGATGGTATGTATGTTGTGATTCCCTTAGTGGTGTCATGTGAATGTCGACTTCATGACCCTTCGCCATATTTGGGCCTAAGGGAATGCATTGTGGAGTAGTTATTAGATGATGGGTTGCGAGAGTGACAGAAGCTTAAACCCTAGTTTATGCGCTATTCCGTAAGGGACCGGTTTGGATCCAAAAGTTTAATGCTATGGTTAGATTTATTCTTAATACTTTTCTCGTAGTTCCGGATACTTGCGAGGGGGTTAATCATAAGTAGGAGGCTTGTTCAAGTAAGAACAGCACCTAAGGACCGGTCCACCCACATATCAAATTATCAAAGTAGCGAACACAAATCAACCCAACATGATGAAAGTGACTAGATGAAATTCCCGTGTACCCTCAAGAACGCTTTGCTTATCATAAGAGACCGTTTTGGCCTGTCCTTTGCCTCAAAAGGATTGGGCTACCTTGCTACACTTTTGTTACCATTACCGTTACTTGCTCGTTACAAATTATCTTGCTATCAAACTACTCGTTACTTATAATTTCAGTGCTTGCAGAGAATACCTTGCTGAAAACTACTTGTCATTTCCTTCTGCTCCTCGTTGGGTTCGACACTCTTACTTATTGAAAGGACTACAATTGATCCCCTATACTTGTGGGCCATTAGTCATCCGCCAACATAAATTACAGTCTCATCGCGGTGTTCGACATCCCGATTGCTTTCACGAACCCTGCACATGGCGGTCAAAGGTGGACCATGTTGTCTGCGGCCGATTTGTTTCCGTACATGTACGAAGATGCTGTGCTCCTTTTTAACCGCATCTTCGCGGTGACAAACCAGGGGACTTGTTTCGTATGGGATACATCCTATGGAATACTCCCTCTCTTCCAGTTTATTTGTTTTGTTTTTCCATTTTATAAGTTTCAAATTCAAATTTAGAGCTCCCCATCACATGTTAAGATTACAATGTGCACTAAATCATTGCATGCATGTTGTAGTTTTTATTGGTTATTTATATTGGTCATGCATGCATGCATTGCAATTAATGTTTTTTACCACAAATTTTTAGGAAACTGAGTGCAATAATTGAGTAGTTTTGCAAACTACTAGTACTACGCCTGAAAAGGTACAAAATCAATACCACCACCACGCCCGCGTCTGACCGCCCTGGCCCACCCAAACCCCTCCCTTGCCGGCACGAACTTCTCAGCACCGCCCCAAAGCGTTAGTGCTACATTAATGCCCGGCCAGAGCGGAGGCGACCTCTCACTGACGCCAGCTTTGAAGCAGCACGATAGCCGAGAGAGCACCACTTCCCGGTGCACGCGACTGCTCCGCGTCGAAACGACACCACGGCCGGCCGTTCGTCCATGCGCCGCCCACATTAACGACATGCAGTTGTCGAGGAACCTACTCCGGCATCACCCGTCTGTCTACCTGCCGCCGCTCATAGCCATGAGCCAATGGAGCTAGAGAGCGCCGAGTCGGAATAGGAAAAGGTGAAGGCAATAGCCGGAGCATCAGTTCTTGGGGCGCATGGCCGGACATGGGGGACGGACGCCGACGATCATTTACAATATGTTTAGAGTAGGTTTTACTCCGGTTTGTATGAAACCTGTAATGTATTTCCTCCGGTTTATATGAAAAGTTTTTGAAATGTAATGATTTTCATCTGTTTTCCATGAATTCTGCCTTGTTTGCACGATTAGGCAGGCCAAAGTCACCCCCCCCCCCCGATCAAAATCAGATCGCCGATCGTGGATGTGCATGGGGAATTTGGTCTAACTTGGAACCTTGTAGCTGATGACACCCAGTTGGGACGTACTATCTTAGCAGTCGTTACCCATGGTACCATTGAAGGGCAACAAAGTGCTACGATCTATCATGATTGGACCCTGATCATGTACCCAGGTAATCAATTCTCTCCAATCTAAGAGTAGTAGAGCCAGGAGCTATCGTATATCTTATTGCCATGTCATCTTATAACATTTCAGTACATGTCTCTTTATACTCGAGGAGCAGGAGTAGTTATTTCCTTTTTTATTGATTGGAATAGTCATCTACGCAATTTTATAATGCCAGTTGTAATAAACTATATAGGACTTAACAATTTCAGTTATGTGTAGTACTAGCTAGGTAGCCATAATCCCATCAAACAAAACTACTCCTACTTTAATTAATGTACATGGCCCAGGTAACACTCTCAAATTGTTTGTCGTCGCCCGTGCCGCAGCTGGTCTATACATTGCTTCCCTTCCCTCTCATAGAAATAAGCAATATAAAGTATTTATTTTAATCCGTATCCTCTGCTTACGTCACCTTATTATACTGCATGGACCATAAGCATGCACGTCACCATGTATCCAGGTTTGAGATGCCACGTGTACCAGATGGACAGCGGCGTCTTCGACCACATGATGCTACCTGGGTGCGGATGAACACACTTGGAGAGTACTCTGTTTTCATTGGGGACAGCTACCCCATAGTGAAAATGATGCCACCTTCCGTGCACGACACCGACGGCCTGCCGTTCATGAAGAACGGGTGCGTTTTCATTACGTACCGACGGATTCATATCTTGAACGCCCCTATCCCTGATCTATGTCGCTTCAGTTTGGATGAGTCTCTATCGTGGGGAGCCATACTAAGAAGTTGCGATGATATGGACTCCTGTTGCCCACCGTTATGGATCGTGCCATCTATGAAGAACACGTGGGACTAGAACTACAAGACGGACATGTACCCAGGGATGTTCGAACCTGAGTAATGTAGCGCAGTAAGTGAAGTAGCCAGGCAAAAATAGTATGAACCTGTGTGGCATATAGGCATTTGTCTTACTACCACTAAATGTTGTATGTGCAATGCACGGTGATATTATGATGTACGTGTCTAAGTACTCTACTATATTAATTGCAGGCACATATTAGGTTGGATATTTGTTTACGTGTATGGTCCGAGACCTTCCAACTAGATGCGCCTGTCTCTCCGGGTCTCACTTTGTATCGTTATATACTAGTACTATGTCTGGTCTCCGACCTAGAAGTGGAAGAAGTGGAGATGCCCTACCACGCTGTTCATGTCCCACTCCTTTCGCTGACGTGTGGGACATCCAGCACGTGCCGTGTTTCGCACTCCTCTGTCGTAAGAGTTGAAACACTAGCTTTCATCAAAAATAAAAAATAAATATAAATCAGCAGTGATACTATACCATGCGGTTTCCTTGCTCCTCCTCGAGAAAGAATACTTTCGTCCACCGACATGTGGGACGTCGACCATCCTGGTCCACTTGCCATGCACCAAAATTAGAGTCCATCACGCAGAACTCCAGGGGAGAGTCACCCCGGTCGTCACGCTGCAGTAATAATGACTAATCAGCCGTCAAATCACAGGCCCAACCTTTCCCACTGTAAGTTGCTTGGACGAAGGAACCATCATGACTTCATTGAATTCCGCTTCTTGAAGAAAACTACTATACTAGCAATACTGCTAGCTACAGTATTGTACACCAACAGAGTATGAATTGGAGCAAGTTTATTATCGCACATGTTGTAGTTGCAAGTTGACGCCCTTGAGGAATTGGAGCGATGTTTCCTGGGGGGTATCTCCAGCGTGGCCATAGTTGCAAGTTCATGCCCTTGAGATGCTGACGTTGAGGGGCACTCGGGTGGCTGTGGGTGCGCCGCTATGACCCGGTTGGGTCAATTTTTTTTACAGGGCGGACATTGCCGAGTGGATTTAGGGTCGGGGTTCGGCTCTAAAACTTCAGTGAACACATGTTAAGCAATGCTCAAAGGCCTAAAATTATGCCGCTTATCAACATTGTACGTTAATAACAGATACCAACTTAAATTCCTATATATTGGTAATTTGCTCTAAAAATTATAGTAGTAACTAGTACTGGTAGATGCTCACAATTAATTAAACAAACATACGGACGACACAGACACACACACTAACTAATAGTACTACTACTTCTCACATGTTGGCCAGAAGTAATCGTTCTCTTTGTCATTCTTGTCGGCGGCACCCCACCGTGGCTAAATATCTGCCCACACCTCCTCAACGTCACGGTAGCTACCGCCGCAATCCTGGTTGGTGGAGGCATTGGGGCATGCTGGCCAGACGATGTCGTTCTCCTTCCTGGCCTTGTCGGCGACACCCCACCATGCTTGGATCACCGCCAAGCTCTCCTCAGCAGCGTGTGCGTCCTCTTCTTTCTTGCGGCGGTGGGACTATCTTTTCTTTAGTGCTTTCTGCCTTTTCGGCTCCCTCTGTGCGGATTTGGCTACCTCTTGCTCTACCGCCCATTCGGCCTTGGCAGCTTCAAAGTCCGCCCATGTAGGTGTGAGGTCGCGAGCGGCGATGAACTCGGCACGGCGGGATGCCATAGCTTCCTTACTAATTTGTGTGCGGTCGTGGGCGGCTAGGAACTCGGCGTGGCGGGATGCCATCGCTTCCTTACCGGTTAGTATGCGGCGCGGTGGCATGAACGACACTTGGAGAGAGCTCTCGGGTGGAGTGGCTGGACAACCATATAGTGCATTGGTTTGTCAAGAACTCAAGGACAGACGACGAAGGAAATTTTGATTCCACTTCAATCCTGGTCATTTCTTACTGTTATCGCACACAGTTAATTTCCGTAGCCTCTGGAAACTGTGTGTGCTCACCCTATTATGGGTTGATTTCTGATTGGCCGCCACCCCAGCCACGTGGATCGCGCGCGTGCATCGTGATCGAACGGCATTCCACGTCCCTATCATCACACCCGTGTAGCTGTAGCTGGGATTTGATGTTTTTGCGCTACTACATCCGTCATGGTTTATTGGTCCCTTCACAATTTTTGCTAAATTTTGACTTTAGATTTATCTTACAAAATGTTGATGCATATAACTAAAAATAATATCACCAGAAACTATGTTTAAATACGAATCCAACGATATAATTTTTGGTGACATGCATTATTAGATTCTTAGTTCAATCTATGGTCAAAGTTTGACACAAAATACTAAGGGGACCAATAAATCAGGATGGTGGTAGTAAATTTCTACAAAATGCACATAATGGCCTAAATATGGTAAATGAACCCAGAAAAGTGCTAAATTTGAACACGGTGCTTTGCAGGGTGTATGTTGGTCGTAGAAAAAAAGTCAACCGCACATTAATTGAGTACTTTTGCAAATTACAAAAATAATATACCACCACCCTAGCGTCTGACCGCCTTGTCCCACCAAAACCCATTCCCTCGCTCGCGTGCGCTTCCTGCCTGAAACGGTCAGCGCCACTCCAGAACATTAATACCGCATTCATGCTCGACACGGCCTCCCATTGGCGCTAGCATTGCAGCAGCGCGACGGCTGATACGTCTCCATCGTATCTACTTTTCCAAACTCTTTTGCCCTTGTTTTGGACTCTAATTTGCATGATTTGAATGGAACTAACCTAGACTGACGTTGTTTTCATGAGAATTGCCAAGGTGTTATTTTTGTGCAGAAATCAAAGTTCTCGGATTGACCTGAAAATTTACGGAGAATTATTATGGAATAAAAAATACTGGCAAAAAAAGATACTAGAGGGGGGCCACCCAGGAGGCACAAGCCCTGGGGGCGCGCCTCCCAGGCTTGTGGGCCCCCTGGAGCTTCGGCAACCCTAACTCCAACTCAATATATACCTATTCGTGGAGAAAAAACTCAGAGAGAAGGATTCATCGCGTTTTACGATACGGAGCCTCCGCTACCTCCTGTTCTTCATCGGGAGGGCTGATCTGGAGTCCGTTCAGGGCTCCGAAGGGTGGAATCCGTCGCCATCGTCATAATCAACCTTCCTCCATCACCAATTTCATGATGCTCACCTCCGGGAGTGAGTAATTCCTTCGTAGGCTTGCTGGACGATGATGGGTTGGATGAGATTTATCAAGTAATCAAGTTAGT
This sequence comes from Thinopyrum elongatum, assembly GCA_011799875.1. NCBI lineage: Eukaryota > Viridiplantae > Streptophyta > Magnoliopsida > Poales > Poaceae > Thinopyrum > Thinopyrum elongatum. The sequence goes on along the minus strand of CM022302.1, from coordinate 492,146,094 downwards.
TTTGATAGGGCTTGATCCCTAGTATCCACTATGTTCTGAGATTGATGTTGCTCTGACTTTGCCATGCTTAATGCTTGTCACTAGGGCCCAAGTGCCATGATTTCAGATCTGAACCTATTATGTTTTCATGAATATATGTGTGTTCTTGATCCTATCTTGCAAGTTGTAGACACCTATTACGTGTTATGATCCGCATACCCCAAGGTGACAATAATTTGGATTCTTTTCGGTGATTACCGTAATTTGAGGAGTTCATGTATTCACTAAGTGCTAATGCTTTGTTCTGGTTCTCTATTAAAAGGGGGCCTTAATATCCCTTAGTTTCCTTATGGACCCCGCTGCCATGGGAGGGTAGGACAAAATATGTCATGCAAGTTATTTTCCATAAGCACGTACGACTATATACGGAATACATGCCTACATTACATTGGTGAATTGGAGCTAGTTCTGTGTCGCCCTAGGTAATGAGTGCTGCACGATGAATATTATCCAACACAATTATCCATCGCTGATCAAATGCCTACGAGCTTTTCACATATTGATCTTTGCTAAGTTACTTTTGTTGTTGCTGTTGTTACAATCACTACAAAACTGCTACTATTCCTGATATGTCGCAAGTAATTGATGATGTTACCTACGAGATGAGTGTTGCTTATGATGATGCTAGTACTTTGCTTGATAAGACTGCGCAACTGGGTGAATTTCTTGATCAATAACTTGCTAAGGTTAATGATATTGAGAATGCTGAAATTGATGAAATTACTGAAACTGATGAAGTCTTTGAAACTGAACACTTTGAAACACCTATTAGACCTAGCTCTCCTAGATATGAATTGCCTAAGATACAGGAGGGTTATGTTATGGATGGAAAGGTAGCTAGAGATTTTCTTGCTTGTAAGGATAGAGAAGATCTTAAGAAATTACTAGTCAAGTTGAAAGAAAAATCTTTGAATGCTGGAATGAAATATGATCCTAAGTTTGCTACTTCACCTATCTTTGTTACTGATAAGGATTATGAATTCTCTGTCGATCCTGAGTTAATTAGTTTGGTTGGATCTGATCCTTTCCATGGTTATGAATCTGAAACTATTGTGGCACATCTTACTAAACTGAATGATATAGCCACACTATTTGCTCATGAGGAAAAAAATCGCTACTACTATACTCTTAAGTTGTTTCCTTTCTCGTTAAAGGGTGATACTAAGACATGGTTTAATTATCTTGCTCCTGGTTGTGTGCGTAGTCCCCAGGATATGATATATTACTTCTCTGAAAAATATTTTCCTACTCATAAGAAACAAGCTGCTCTACAGGAAATATTTAAGTTTGTGCAAATTGAAGAAGAGAGTCTCTCACAAGCTTGGGGGAGGCTTCTCCAATTACTTAATGCTTTGCCTGATCATCCTCTCAAGAAAATGAAATACTTGATATCTTTTATAATGGACTAACCGATGCTTCTAGGGACCACCTAGATAGTTGTGTTGGTTGTGTTTTTAGGGAACGAATTGTTGAACAAGTTGAAGACCTATTGAATAAAATATTGAGGAATGATAATGATTGGACTCTAGCTGAACCACCACCTAAGCCGACTCCGAAGAAGAGAGGTATTCTATTTCTCAGTCCTGAAGATATGCAAGAGGCAAAGAAATCTATGAAAGAAAAAGGTATTAAAGCTGAAGATGTCAAAAATTTACCACCGATTGAAGAAATACATGGTCTTAATGCTCCGACACAGGTAGTAGAGGTAAATTCTCTCTATAGATTTGATGAAGGTGATATTCCGCATACTAAATTTGCTAGTCAATGCTTTGATGAATTTGATAACTTTATTATTAAACAAGAAAATTTCAATGCATATGTTAGTAGACAATTGAAACAAAATGCTTATATGATTGAACACTTGAGTGACTATATGTTTAGAATTGTTAATGATCTCAAGGTTGTTAGTAAACATGCTTCCATGATAAAAAATCAAGTAGAACAAGTTCTAAAGGCACAAAATGATTTGCTTAATGAAATGAACAATAAGATGAATGATCATGCTGTTAGAATTGTGACTAGGGGTGGTAAAATGACTCAGGAACCTTTGTATCCTGAAGGCCATCCTAAAATAATTGAACAAGACTATCAAAGAATTAATGTTGATGCACATAGTCCATCTAAAAAGAAAAAGAAAAATGATAGGACTTTGCATGCTTCTAGTGAACCTACTGTAGACACACCTGAGAATCCAAATAATATTTCTATTTTTGATGTTGAAACACAATCTGGTGATGAACATAAACCTAGTAATAATGATAATGATGATGTTCATGTAAATGATCAACCTAGTAATGATAATGCTGTGGAGATAGAACTTATTGTTGATCTTGATAACCCACAACCTAAGAATAAAAGATATGATAAGAGAGACTTCATTGCTAGAAAACATGATCTTCTTATGTGTTTGAAAAACTTTGATAAAATCTGAAAGTATTTCTCGCTTCTTTTTAGTTTTTCTTTCTAATTTTAATTAGTTGTAGTATTAAAAGGAAACCCAAAAAGATTTCTTGTTCTACATTTGCTTGTTGGGAGCTTTCCCGTGTAAATAGTTTTTCTCATTTTCATTTTTCCTTGTTTTACTTTCTTTAGAGAAAAACAAAAAATGCAAAAATATTTCAGTGTGTTTCTTTGAAATTCTTTTCTTTGGGTCGTAAGGAGAAGACCACGATGAAAATGTTGAGTGGCTCTCATATGCATTATTGTTAATCTAACAAAGAGCCCATATTACCTTGTCTTCTCCTTTGAATAAATGTTTGCAGATTCTAGCTTAGTCCACGACACGTGCACCCTTATTATTATTCACATCGTTCGGTCGTGCAAGTGAAAGGCAATAATGACGGAATTTGATGAAATGATTGAGATGAGGAAAAGCTGGTATGAACTCAACCTATTTTGTTTTTGTAAATATGCTTAGCTCATCATTCTTGATTCAGCCTAATATGAATGAAACATGTTTGCAATGACAATTAGAGATCATAGTTACTCATGTCATGCTTAAATAGCTAGGAGTGGATAATGGTTTATCTTGCATGCCAACATGCTTTTAAAATAGTTATGATGTAGTATGATAGGATGGTATCATCCTATGAATGATTCAAGTGGCTTGACTTGGCACATGTTCACGCATGTAGTTGAATCAAAACCAACATATATAGCCTCCATGATATTTATGTTCATGGTGATTTATATCCTACTCATGCTTGCATTCAATGTTGATTAATCTCAATGCATGTTTATGACTGTTGTCGCTCTCTAGTTGGTCGCTTCTCAATCTTTTTGCTAGCCTTCACTTGTACTAAGCGGGAATACTGCTTGTGCATCCACTTCCTTAAACCCAAAGTTGTTCCATATGAGTCCACCATACCTACCTATATGTGGTATTTACCTGCCGTTCCAAGTAAATTTGCATGTGCCAAACTCTAAACCTTCAAATAATAATCTATTTTGTATGCCCGAATCGCTCATGTGGCGACTGGGGGGATGTCAGTATCTTCCATGCTAGGTGGGTTATTCTCACGATGAGTGTTTATTCGCTTGTCATTCACGAGAAAGTGGCTGGTAATCAGGATGCCCAGTCCTATGATAAAAATCAAAATCAAAATATAATAATGGAACAAAACTCCTCCGGATTGTTGTTGGTATGCAGGGCACCCGAGGATTCGGCTAGCCATGGCTTGTGTTTGTTGGTGGAGGGGGAGTAAAACTTTACCTTTCTGTTTCGGAACCGCCTATAATGTGTCTAGCATGGAAGATAGTGAGATCTCTCGGTTGTTATGTTGACAATGAAAGCATGTCTCTCAATATTATATTCATCTATGTTTTAAAAGCTTCGAGCTCTAGCACCTCTGCAAATCCATGCTTCCCTCTGCGAAGGGCCTATCCATTTACTTTTATTGTTGAGTCATCATCTTCTTATTAAAGCACCAGCTGGAGAGCACTATTGTCATTTGTATGCTTTGTTTTTAGTTGATGTTGAGTATGAGTATGATTGGATCTCTTTTGCCATGAATTACAATGTCTAGTCAGTGCTTGATCTTCAGGGGTTCTCTGCATTTATGATTTGCAGTCTTAGAAAGGGCTAGCAAGATACCATTACACTAGTAGAAAACGGGCCTTTAGTCCCGGTTCCAGAGGGCCTTTAGTCCCGGTTCTGCAACTGGGACAAAACGATTGGGACTAATGCCCATTACTTTTAGTCCCGGTTGGCTTACGAACCAGGACTAAAGGAGCTCCACGTGGCCGCTGTGGGGCTCCCAGGCGGGAGGACCTTTAGTCCCGGTTGGTAACACCGACCAGGACTAAAAGGCAGCCACGCGTCAGCAGCTCCCAGGCGCTGGGGTTTTTGTTTTTTTTTTTTGAAATGGGGGGTTTAGGGGTTTTGGAGGGTTTAGGGGTTTCATATTGTGTTAGCTAGCTACTACATATAGAGAGAAGTGACCTCTCTTTCTCCGTGCTTGGTCGACGCTACCTACTACATATAGAGAGAACTCGAGCTAGCTAGTAAGCAAATGAAGGAACCATTAATTACACAAGATCGTCATGAACATATATAGAGATAAGTGACCTCTCTTTCTCCATGCTTGGTTGAACAACAAGTTTTGGTATATCTATCCGATGCTACTAGATATATACAATATAACATCTCTTACAATCCCTAACATCATCTACCGAAAATCCATTTGAATTTCTGTATGGTATTCTCCGTGTTTAGGTATGACGTGATCAAGAAAGAATCCCGCCAATTCCTCTTGAATTGCTCGATGCGATCATGTGGTAGGAGTTCATCCCGCATCTGCCAGATCTAATTTAAAGAAGGGGGTCAATACATATATATGAATGAAACTCAACACAATTGATGGTAATAAAAAAGAATTGTGAATATTGTTTATGTACTTCTAATTGTTTTGAAGTTATGCCCCGCTCGATCGAGTTGTGAATGAACTCGCAAATGTAGTATCCACATAAATCAATCCCGGGTGCCTGCCACAAGCACTTTACGAGAATAGAGTTCAATCAAACTGATAATCAAGCATGATAATGGTATTGATGAAACTAGAATCAATGAGAGATGCACGGAACTAGCTAGTACTACTTACTTTGGGGTGTGTAAATTGCAGCTCCTTCTTCAGACCCAGGACCATTCCGGTGAACTTTTTCCAAACCCTGCCCGGCAAAGAAAATGATTACTTGATATCAGGAAATGAACGAAAGTTGCCGATATGGTGCGATAATGATTGAACTTACCTCTGGAGCATTTCACTCATGTCCGTCCACTCCTTTTGCTCTAAACGTCTCGAGTCCAAGACAGTTTCTAATGCCCCGTCAAGCTTAATGGATAGCAGAATAAAGTGGAACCTGTGCACGCATAACTCATCAATTACACTTAACCTCGAGTAAGCGAAACCGAATATGCACAAGACAGTAACACTCACTGGAAGTTGTAAGGAAAGAGTATTTCCCTTTTGTTTTGATGTCGAAGGAACGCTTGTAGCAAGTTAACCTTAGTATCTTCGGCTCTGTTTTGTACCGCCCATTCGTTTCCGGTATTTGGGCTAATGAACCCAATGTCATAGATTTGTCCTCTTTTGCATTCGATTATCTTCAGTCTGCACAATATAGTGAGGATAATTATACATACATGCAATGAACGAGCTGAGCTAGAGACTTAATTACAGAAATAATACTTACAGACAGTAGCAAGTCATGAGTTGTTTGTCGAGGGCCTGTTGATTGAATAACTGAAATAATTCCACAAATTCAACAGGCATCAGGTCGACTCCAATGAAGTCGTGCTCATCTTTAATTCCCAGCATCATACTTTCGGTCCCAGACTTCCTGCAGGTTTCCAAGGACCAGTCATGCAATCTTCGCATCATCGTTGGTAGATGCGGGAGCTGATCAGGTTTGACGAGAGGCTTCCCGTGCTCGTATCTATAGACCTCTACTACCTCAGCCATTTCAAACTGTACATGATCGCCCACGTAATCACCAAGAGTGGTACCGGGCGCTAGCCCCGGATGATTAGCGATATTGCTAGACACCTTGAGCGGGCGGCATGATTGCTTCTCCTGTTTGCCGAGCTGGGGATTTTTTTCCCACTTAGTCTTTGTAACATCCCAATTTTCAAATTTGGATGTTATACTTAGGTCATCAAATGCATATCATATTTTATTTGCATTTCATTTGTGATCCTTGAAATCTTAAGCAACTCAAGGACCCACTGAGAGAGTTGGGGATTTCATTTATTTTCATATTTGAATTTTTCTCAAATTTGAAAAAGAGTATCATTTTGGTTTTAATAATTTTTCTCTCCAAAATATTTGTCATGTCAAAAATAAAAGAGAGGAGATAAAATGACTTCTCCAAAATAAAAGAAATATTGGAGGAAAAATGTTAAAATCAAATAAATATTTTATTTGGATTTTTATTGCTATTTTATTTGAATTAGGAAAAATATGCATTTTTTTAAAAGTGCATTTTAGGCAAAGAAAATGTTCACTTTGTTCTAAATATTTTATTTAGACGGCGAAAATTGTTTTTGACATTTTTAGAATTTTTTTTATATTTTATTAGAATTTTTCTTTGGCGGAATTTATTTATTTAAAAAAAATCGCCAGACTGGGCCGAAGGCCCAGCCGAGCCAGGCCGCGCCGCCTCCCGTCGTCGTGCTCACGACGGACTCGGGGAGTCCGACCCCGAGCCGCCGGCGCCGTCCCCTCCCACACGCCACCCCGCCCCCCGGGCCTTTAAAGCACGAGCCGCCCCCCTCTCCTCCACCCAGCCCCGCCGCCACCGCCACCAGCAGCAGCAGCAGCCGCAGCCGCCGCCACCGCACGCGCCGCAGCCGCCGCCGCCGCTCCGCGCCAGACCCGCGCCTCGCCTCGCCCCGCGCCGCCCTAGCCGCCGGAGCCGCCGCCGCCCGCCCCGCCTCGCCGGAATCCGAGCCGCCGCCGTCGGATCTCGCCGTCCCGGTTTTTTTTCGGTTTTAGGTAAAAACCGCCGGTTTTCTTAAAACCCTAGGTTCGGTTTTTTTTTATCGGTTAGGTTTTTCCCGGTTTAGTTCGTTTGCGAATGTCCGTCCGTTCGTTCATTTTAACGAACGAATTCGCCCATTGGTCTCTGTTAGCGGACGTTCGTCCGATAGTTTTGTTCTTTTTATTTTCTTTTTCGGCTAGGGATCTATCCGCGATTATTTTTATCGCAGATTAGCCCCTGATCTTCAAACCCTCGCTGTTTCTAAATCGTTTGTCCAAATCCAGTGAAACCAACGCCAAAATCTTCGTCTCGAGCCCCTCTTTCTGTTTGATCAACTTAAACCTGATTTTGACAATTTAAAATTTGGTTTCAAGTAGTTTTGAATTCGAAGTTCTTTTGACCGTAATTTCAGTTCCGTAGCTCCGATTCGTTTGATTCTTTTTGCAAATCGAAACTTTTAAGTTGAACTTTCAGATTTGGTCTTTCTCATTCGATTTTTACCCTTGCATCTATGTTTGAGTGCTTATGTATGCTATTGTTTGTTTGCGATAGAATTCCCGGAGTGCGAAGCGTGCTACTACGAGTCTCTAGGGTTTGCAGATCGTCAGCAAGGCAAGTAACACTTTGATCATATCCCTTCATTACCCAGTTTTTATGCATTAGTTACAATCCTCAAACACTGCATGATTAGGATGTGATTAACTTGTGGGTATTGGGAAGTAGATGATGAGGTAGAACCTATTGCCCTTTATTATCAAACCTTGGGAGTTACTTCTACGCTATGCTTATATTGCCATGCTATGCTCGTAGACGTGGATTGGGTTTGAGTGTATCCATGACAGATGTGAGATTGTTAATTAATGGTTAACTTAAGGTGGCTACTTAAACACACATCTGGGTGGATTGGTTGCGGGCACCTGGGGATATACCAGTGCTGTCCATTTGGTTCGCCACCAGGCTCAAAGGGATCATAAGATTATTCATGCTAGAAACTTCCATGTGCAGCCACAGGCTATTATGGGCTCTAGCATAGTTGAGTATGTTGCATGAGCTCTTCCAGTGGTAGGCTAGCAGATGTAGGGGATGTAGGTTGGTACTGTCTACCCAGGGTTAGAGTTAATGCTTCTGAAAGACTGTGTCTCGGTCATCCGTTTCTCAAACACCTTGTAGTGCGAGAAATCCAACAGAGGAGATCGAGTCTTGTGGGGAAAAGTGCGCAAACCTCTGCAAAGTGTACAAACTAATCATGATTAGCCGTGTCCCCAGTTATGGACATCTTGAGTATCTGGTTCTTGGATTATCATGTTGATCTCAACACTCTTAATTAATATTGCTGGATTACTAATTACTGTTTAATTGGGATTGAGATGGGGTTACCATTCTCAATGTTTCACAACCACCATGATAGTTAAATAAAATATAATCCTTTGTTGTAGGAAAAAATTAGCTTTTCGCAAAAACATGTTAACCATAGAGCCTCCACCAGCCATATATGCATGTAGTGATAGCATTTACTTTGTTCATTACTCTACTGTGTTATTTTGCCAGCATATTCCATGTGCTGACCCGTTCTGGGCTGCAATATATCATGTGCAGACTTTTCAGACGAAGAGTAAGGTGCGCTAGGTCGTTGTCGTGCACTCAGCTATGCCGTTGGAGTTGATGGACTCACTTACCTTCGATGCTTCCGCAGTTATCTTATTTAGATGGCCTTAAGCCATATTATTGTATTAAGTTCTCTTTTGAGACATTCAATGTAATAAGTGTGTGATTGCACTCTGTTATAAATCCTTCAAGTACTGTGTGTGTCAGCATTACCGATCTAGGGATGCCACTTATGCACAGAGATTTCGATCCATTCGGGTCGGGTCGCTACAAGATGGTATTAGAGCACACGCTGACTGTAAGACACTACCACTAAGAAAAGCCATAGGTCACTCTTCTCTACTCATTTCTGACTCTCTCCATCTTCTACTCTATAGATGACGGACTCAAGGAACAAGTTTGCACAACCGGATGAAGACACACCTTTTGGACGACACTTGAAGGAAGTTACTAGGTACCTGAACATCGGAATACCAAGCTTCACCGGGACCTACACCGCCACCTTACCAGAAGAGGAGCGTTGGATGATTCGAGTTCAAGTTCCAGGAAGGACATTCACGCCAATTACTGAGCCCATAGAGTTTTCCTTTGATGCACCAACCTGGAGTCTAGGAAAGAGCATGGCAGCCCACATCGCCATGGGACGCAACGGCGAAGTTTATCACGAGGATCTTAAGGACACCATCTACCAGATATGTGGGCGCCGAGATGAGCAATGGGAGATGATCAGCACCAGGAGGGACAGGTCCATTGCAGCTTTCATCCAGGAGTTAAACCAGCACATCCGTCGCCAGGAGAACCAAATGTGCGCAAGCATGATAGATTTGAAGAAGGTGATGACCTGGAACATGGAGCTAGAAGAGGAACTCAAGTCTACACGCGATGGATACGAGGAGGAAATCTCAATACTACTGGAGAAGAATTACGACCTGAAGAGCAAGCTAGGAGTATTCATGGGAGACCCCGCGCCAGGAGGAGATGACGACCATCCCGACGACATTCGTTCTGAAGACTACATCATCATCGACGACACCGACTCCGACCCCGACAGTAGTGATGATGATTATGAAGACGAAGCTGGAGCGGATATCATGGAGTCTTCCACCGATCAAAACTTCTAGATGACCACCATATTATCAGTAGTATTTTCCCCATGTATATAGTAATAGTCCAAGCACTTTTGTAACGGTAGTTAGATCGTTTGTGTGCCCTTGTTTGAATTGAGTGGTGTGTTATGATCGTGTTTGTCTCACGTGCATATGGGTAGTGTTTTCCCGCTAGACCTCACTTTATCCTAATCTCTTCCCTCTAAACCCATCAGATGCCCCCAAGACGTGACCCCGGTTTTGTCTTCCCACCGGAGCTCACTCAGTTGATCCAACAGTAGAATGCCCTGATGCAGCTACTAGTCCAGAACCAAGGCAACAACAACAACAACAACCCACCGCCACCCCCTCCAGTCGACAACCTAGCTCGTTTTCTGAGGTTGCAACCGCCGGTGTTTTCCAGCAGCGCCGAGCTGATTGTTGCTGATGACTAGCTACGCAGGATTGGAAGGGAGTTGACCACCGCAGGTTGCATAGATGCTGAGAAGGTGCGTTTTGCCGCACATCAATTGGATGGACCCGCAGCCTCATGGTGAGAGAATTACACCGCCACTTTCCCCATAGCCAATGTCACTTGGGAGCAGTTTCAGCAAGCATTCCGCACTGCACATGTCTCGGTAGGAGCGATGACCATGAAGAAGTGTGAGTTTCGCAACTTACGCCAGGGAAATCATACTGTGGGGCAGTACGTGGATGAGTTCAGTAAGTTAGCTCGCTATGCCCCGGATGATGTGGCCACAGATGCCGCAAAGCAGGAGAAGTTTATGGAAGGGCTGAATGATGAGCTGAGTATGCAGTTGATGGTGGCAACATTTGCTAACTACCAGGAGTTGGTAGACAGGGCCCTTATGATTGAAGGGAAGCAGCAGCAAATTGAGAGCCGCCAAAGGAAGTATGGACAAGGGAAGTACAATTCAGGAGCTCAGCAGAAGCCCCGTTTTACCCCGAACTCGGGGGTTATACCCATAACCATGGAGGCCATACCCACAATGGAGCAAGCTCGCATAACCACAGTGGCCCCAAGAATGGAAACGGGAATGGAGCAGGCAGCAATCAGAACCGCTCTAACCCAGCCACACCCGCCAAGAAGGACCAAAGTCACATTACTTGTTTCAAGTGTGGGAAGACTGGACACTACGCCAATGAGTGCCCCGAGCCAAAGAATGGTAATGGCAATGGAAGCTCTGGGAAGAAGCCCAACCCTTTCAACAGGGGACAAGTGAACCACGTGAACGTGGAGGAAGTTGAAGAGCAGCCAGATGCAGTTATCGGTAAGTTTTTGGTTAAGTCATTTACCGCTCTCGTTCTTTTTGATACTGGTGCATCGCATTCATACATTTCAAAGGGATTTGTGGACAAGTTTAAGTTACCCACCTTAGCCCTTAGGTCACCCATGCTAGTAAGCTCACCAGGAGCAGAGTATATGGCCAACCGATGGTGCGACCGGATACCCTTAACCATTGGTAGCCATGTTTTCCCCTCAAACCTAATAATTTTGGAGTCACAAGGATTGGATGTGATACTAGGCATGGATTGGCTATCGAAGTATGGAGGAAGCATTGACTGTGCGAGTAGGTCAATTCTGCTCACCAAGCCGGAGGGAAAAAGGATCAAGTATGTATCCAGGCATGCGCCAAAGAAGACACAAGTAAATTCCCTCTCAGGAGTTGTTCACGAGGAAGTGCCTGTAGTGAAGGATTACCCGGATGTATTTCCAGAGGAACTACCAGGTATGCTGCCGGATCGAGACATTGAATTTTTGATAGAGCTGTTGCCAGGCACCGGGCCGATATCGAAAAGACCATACCGGATGCCCGCAAATGATCTGGAGGAAATTAAGAAGCAGATTAAGGAGTTATTGGAGAAAGGTTACATTCGACGAAGTTTGTCACCATGGGGAGCCCCAGTGCTCTTGGTTGAGAAGAAGGATGGATCTTTGAGAATGGTTGTTGATTATCGGGCATTGAATGAAGTGACGATCAAGAACAAGTACCCACTACCAATGATCAATGATTTGTTTGACCAGCTGCAAGGAGCTAAAGTATTCTCCAAGATCGATCTGCGATCAGGATACCACCAGCTGAAGATCCAAGAATAGGATATACCTAAGACAGCCTTCACCCCAAGGTATGGGCTATATGAGTACACGGTTATGTCATTTGGATTGACTAACGCTCCTGCCTATTTCATGAGTATGATGAATAAGGTGTTCATGGAGTTCTTGGATAAGTTTGTTGTGGTGTTCATTGATGATATCTTGGTATATTCGAAGAATGAAGAAGAACACAAGGAGCATTTGCGTCTAGTCCTCGAGAAGCTCAGGGAACATCAACTATATGCCAAGTTCAGCAAATGCGAGTTTTGGTTGAAGGAAGTTGGATTCCTTGGACATGTTATATTAGGAGAAGGTATATCAGTAGACCCTACCAAGGTTCAGTCTGTCACTGAGTGGTTGACACCCATCTTAGTTGGAGAGATCCACAGTTTTCTTGGACTCGCGGGATATTACCGAAGATTCATTGAGAATTTCTCCAAGATTGCGAAGTCTATGACGGAGTTGTTGAAGAAGGACACCAAGTTCAAATGGATAGAGGAATGTGAGGCAAGTTTTCAGGAGCTGAAGAAACAATTGGTTACATCCCTAGTGCTAATTCTACCGGATGTACGCAAGGATTTCCAAGTGTATTGCGACGCTTCTTGCTTAGGACTTGGAGGAGTACTTATGCAGGATGGAAGAGTTGTTTCGTATGCCTCACGTCAGCTTTGACCGCATGAGTTGAATTATGCCACGCATGATTTGGAGTTAGCAGCAGTAGTGCATGCACTCAAGACTTGGAGACACTTTCTTATTGGAAACCGTTGTGATGTGTACATGGACCACAAGAGCTTGAAGTACATCTTCACGCAAAAGGAGTTAAACCTCAGGCAGAGGAGATGGTTGGAGCTCATAAAAGATTATGACATGAAGCTGCATTATCATCCAGGAAAGGCCAATGTCGTAGCAGATGCTTTGAGCCGTAAGAGTTGTGTCAATACCCTCGTAAGCGGAGGATTGACAAAGGAGTTAGCCGAATATCTCAGGGAGCTTTGTTTGGAGATAGTTCTGAGAGGTTTTGTTGCAGCATTAGAAGTTCAGTCAACATTATTGGGGAAGATTCGAGAAGCTCAGAAGGATGACAAAGAAATTGCAGAGATAAAGGAGAGGATGAGCAAAGGAAAAGCCAAAGGTTTTCGTGAGGATGAGCATGACACCTTGTGGTTTGAGGACCGTGTTTATGTACCCAATAATGCAGAGATCGGGAAGTTAATACTTCAGGAGGCCCATCACTCACCATACTCGATACACCCCGGAAACACCAAGATGTATTTGGATTTAAAGGAGCGTTTCTGGTGGACAGGAATGAAGAAGGATATTGCCGAGTATGTAGCAGTATTTGATGTATGTCAGAGAGTGAAGGTAGAACATCAGAAGCCAGCAGGATTACTGCAGCCTATGCCGATACCCGAATGGAAGTGGGACAAGCTTGGCATGGATTTTATCACCGGATTACCCAGGACCCGATCGGGATATGATTCTATCTGGGTAGTAGTGGATCGTTTGACCAAAGTGGCTCACTTTATCCCAGTGAAGACCACCTATACGAGTGCGAAGTTGGCCAAGATATACATGACCAGGATCGTATGTCTGCATGGAGTTCCGAGGACCATCGTATCAGATAGAGGAACACAGTTCACTTCAAAGTTTTGGCACCAGCTGCACCAGACTTTGGGAACCAGGCTAGAGTTCAGTACAGCCTTTCATCCGCAGTCCGATGGACAGACCGAGAGAGTCAACCAGATTCTGTAGGACATGTTGAGAGCTTGTGCGCTAGATTATGGATCTAGTTGGGATGACAATTTGCCCTACGCGGAGTTCTCATACAATAATAGCTACCAGGCCAGTTTAAAGATGGCACCTTTCGAAGCTTTGTATGGAAGGAGGTGCAGAACACCGTTGATGTGGGATGAAGTTGGAGACCGTCAGTTGTTTGGACCGGATTTGATCAAAGAGTCCGAAGAGAAGGTTAAGTTGATTCGAGATAGACTGAAGGTAGCTCAGTCCAGGCAGAAGAGTTATGCCGACACAAAACGTAGGGAGGTAGTCTATGAAATCGGAGACAGAGCATATCTTCGTGTGTCACCTCTGCGAGGAGTTAAACGTTTTGTAGTTAAGGGGAAGTTAGCCCCGAGATTTGTAGGACCATACCAAGTTTTGGAACGTATGGGAGAGGTAGCCTACAAGTTGGAGTTACCCGAAGGACTGTCCGGAGTTCATGATGTGTTCCACGTTTCCCAGTTGAAGAAGTGTCATGCTGAGATGGCCGATATCCCTCTGAGAGATACAGTGCCACTGGAAGCAATTCAGTTGGATAGTGATTTGACTTACGAGGAGAAACCTGTCAAGAATCCTCGAGTTTGCCAGCCCAGTCACACGCAGCAAGGCTATCAAGTTTTGCAGAGTTCAGTGCAGCCACCATACCGAGGATGAAGCCACCTGGGAGCGAGAGGAAGACCTACGGAAAGACCACCCACACCTATTTTCTAGCCAAACCGAATCTCGAGGACGAGATTCATCTTAAGGGGGGTAGGTTTGTAACATCCCAATTTTCAAATTTGGATGTTATACTTAGGTCATCATATGCATATCATATTTTATTTGCATTTCATTTGTGATCCTTGAAATCTTAAGCAACTCAAGGACCCACTGAGAGAGTTGGGGATTTCATTTATTTTCATATTTGAATTTTTCTCAAATTTGAAAAAGAGTATCATTTTGGTTTTAATAATTTTTCTCTCCAAAATATTTGTCATGTCAAAAATAAAAGAGAGGAGATAAAATGACTCCTCCAAAATAAAAGAAATATTGGAGGAAAAATTTAAAATCAAATAAATATTTTATTTGGATTTTTATTGCTATTTTATTTGAATTAGGAAAAATATGCATTTTTTAAAAGTGCATTTTAGGCCAAGAAAATGTTCACTTTGTTCTAAATATTTTATTTAGACGATGAAAATTGTTTTTGGCATTTTTAGAATTTTTTTTATAATTTATTAGAATTTTTCTTCGGCGGAATTTATTTATTTTAAAAAAATCGCCCGACTAGGCCGAAGGCCTAGCCGAGCCAGGCCGCGGCGCCTCCCATCATCATGCTCGCGACGGACTCGGGGAGTCCGACCGCGAGCCGCCGGCGCCGCCCCCTCCCGCACGCCACACCGCCCCCTCGGGCCTTTAAAGCCCGAGCCGTCCCCCCCTCTCCTCCACCCAGCCCCGCCGCCGCCGCCACCAGCACCAGCAGCAGCCGCAGCCGCCGGAGCCGCCGCCGCCCGCCCCGCCTCGCCGGAATCTGAGCCGCCGCCGCCCGCCCCGCCTCGCCGGAATCTGAGCCGCCGCCGTCGGATCTCGCCGTCCCGGTTTTTTTTCGGTTTTAGGTAAAAACCATCGGTTTTCTTAAAACCCTAGGTTCGGTTTTTTTTATCGGTTAGGTTTTTCCCGGTTTAGTTCGTTTGTGAACGTTCGTCCGTTCGTTCGTTTTAACGAACGAATTCGCCCGTTCGTCTCTGTTAGCGGACGTTCGTCCAATAGTTTTGTTCTTTTTATTTTCTTTTTCGGCCAGGGATCTAGCCGCGATTATTTTTATCACAGATTAGCCCCTGATCTTCAAACCCTCGCCGTTTCTAAACCGTTTGTCCAAATCCAGTGAAACCAACGCCAAAATCTTCGTCTCGAGCCCCTCTTTCTGTTTAATCAACTTAAACCTGATTTTGACAATTTAAAATTTGGTTCCAAGAAGTTTTGAATTCGAAGTTCTTTTGACCGTAGTTTCAGTTCCGTAGCTCCGATTCGTTTGATTCTTTTTGCAAATCGAAACTTTTCAAATGAACTTTCAGATTTGATCTTTCTCATTCGAGTTTTACCCTTGCATCTATGCTTGAGTGCTTATGTATGCTATTATTTGTTTGCGATAGAATTCCCGGAGTGCGAAGCGTGCTACTACGAGTCTCTAGGGTTTGCAGATCGTCAGCAAGGCAAGTAACACTTTGATCATATCCCTTCATTACCCAGTTTTTATGCATTAGTTACAATCCTTAAACACTGCATGATTAGGATGTGATTAATTTGTGGGTATTGGGAAGTAGATGATGAGGTAGAACCTATTGCCCTTTATAATCAAACCTTGGGAGTTACTTCTACGCTATGCTTATATTGCCATGCTATGCTCGTAGACGTGGATTGGGTTTGAGTGTATCCATGACAGATGTGAGATTGTTAATTAATGGTTAACTTAAGGTGGCTACTTAAACACACATCTGGGTGGATTGGTTGCGGGCACCTGGGGATATACCAGTGCTGTCCATTTGGTTCGCCACCCAGGCTCAAAGGGATCATAAGATTATTCATGCTAGAAACTTCCATGTGCAACCACAAGCTATTATGGGCTCTAGCATAGTTGAGTATGTTGCATGACCTCTTCCAGTGGTAGGCTAGCAGATGTAGGGGATGTAGGTTGGTACTGTCTACCCAGGGTTAGAGTTAATGCTTCTGAAAGACTGTGTCTCGGTCATCCGTTTCTCAAACACCTTGTAGTGCGAGAAATCCAATAGAGGAGATCGAGTCTTGTGGGGAAAAGTGCGCAAACCTCTGCAGAGTGTACAAACTAATCATGATTAGCCGTGTCCCCGGTTATGGGCATCTTGAGTATCTGGTTCTTGGATTATCATGTTGATCTCAACACTCTTAATTAATATTGCTGGATTACTAATTACTGTTTAATTGGGATTGAGATGGGGTTACCATTCTCAATGTTTAACAACCACCATGATAGTTAAATAAAATATAATCCTTTGTTGTAGGAAAAAATTAGCTTTTCGCAAAAACATGTTAACCATAGAGCCTCCACCAGCCATATATGCATGTAGTGATAGCATTTACTTTGTTCATTGCTCTACTGTGTTATTTTGCCAGCATATTCCATGTGCTGACCCATTCTGGGCTGCAACATATCATGTTGCAGACTTTTCAGACGAAGAGTAAGGTGCGCTAGGTCGTTGTCGTGCACTCAGCTATGCCGTTGGAGTTGATGGACTCACTTACCTTCGATGCTTCCGCAGTTATCTTATTTAGATGGCCTTAAGCCATATTATTGTATTAAGTTCTCTTTTGAGACATTCAATGTAATAAGTGTGTGATTGCACTCTGTTATAAATCCTTCAAGTACTGTGTGTGTCAGCATTACCAATCCAGGGATGCCACTTATGCACAGAGATTTCGATCCATTCGGGTCGGGTCGCTACAGTCTTGCAGCACTGGTAGTACTTCCCGACCACCGTGCTTTGATGACCCACAAGTATAGGGGATCAATCGTAGTCCTTTCGATAAGTAAGAGTGTCGAACCCAACGAGGAGCAGAAGGAAATGACAAGCGGTTTTCAGCGAGGTAATGTCTGCAAGCACTGAAATTATAAGTAGCAAGTAGTTTGATAGCAAGATAATTTGTAACGAGCAAGTGACAATAATAGCAACAAAAGTGCAGCAAGGTAGCCCAATCCTTTTGAGGCAAAGGACAGGCCAAAATGGTCTCTTATGATAAGCAAAGTGTTCTTGAGGGTACACGGGAATTTCATCTAGTCTTGGTTTGATTTGTGTTCACTACTTTGATAATTTGATATGTGGGTGGATTGGTGCTTAGGTGCTTTTCTTACTTGAACAAACCTCCTACTTATGATTAACCCCCTCGCAAGCATCCGCAACTACGAGAAAAGTATTAAGAATAAATTCTAACCATAGCATTAAACTTTTGGATCCAATCGGTCCCTTACGGAATAGCGCATAAACTAGGGTTTAAGCTTCTATCACTCTCGCAACCCATCATCTAATAACTACTCCACAATGCATTCCCTTAGGCCCAAATATGGTGAAGTGTCATGTAGTCGACGTTCACATGACACCACTAAGGGAATCACAAGATACATATCATCAAAATATCGAACACGTATCAAGTTCACATGATTACTTGCAAGATGATTTCTCCCGCGACCTCAAGAACAAAAGTAACTACTCACAAATAAGAATCATGCTCAAGATCAGAGGGGTATTAAATAGCATAATGGATCTGAACATATAATCTTCCACCAAATAAACCATATAGTAATCAACTACAAGATGTGATCAACACTACTAGTCACCCACAAGTACCAATCTATAGTTCCGGTACAAATATAGAACACAAGAGATGAACTAGGGTTTGAGAGGAGATGGTGCTGTTGAAGATGTTGATGGATATTGCCCTCCCCAAGATGGGAGAGTTGTTGGTGATGATGATGACGATGATTTCCCCCTCCGGGAGGGAAGTTCCCCTGGCGGAATCGCTCCGCCGGAGGGCAAAAGTGCTCCTGCCCAAGTTCAGCCTCGAGACGGCGGTGCTCCATCCCGAAAGTCCTGTCCTTATTTTTTCTAGGTCAAAATGACTTATATACCAGAAGATGGGCACCGGAGGTGGGCTGGGCTGAGCAAAACCCACCAAGGCGCGCCTGGGGGGCCTTGCGCGCCCTGGTGTCTTGTGCTCACTAGGTGGCCCCCCTCCTGTAGTTATTTGCTCCAGTATTTCTTATTTATTCCATAAAAATTCCTCGTGAAGTTTCAGCTCATTTGGAGTTGTGCAGAATAGGTAGCCTGACGTAGCTTTTTCAGGTCCAGATTTCCAGTTGCCGGGATTCTCCCTCTTTGTGTGAACCTTGCATATTATGAGAGAAAAGGCATTAGAATTACTCCAAAAAGCATTATTATGCATAAAAACATTGTAAATAACAGTAGGAAAACATGATGCAAAATGGACGTATCAACTCCCCCAAGCTTAGACCTCGCTTGTCCTCAAGCGAAAACCAAAATCGAAAAACATGTCCACATGCTTAGAGAGAGAGGTGTCGATAAAAAAAAAATACGGACATGGAAGCATCATGCAAATTATTATAACAGCAACAAACTCTAATAAAATAATTTATCATAGAACTTTTATCATAGACTTCTCATGAATAAGTAACAATTCATCACAACATTGAAGTATAAAGCATAAACTCTATTGGAAACCAACAAACTATGTTCTCAGTCAACTTTGCAACTACAATTCATCATCTTTTCAGGAAGGGTCATGTATCAGAGCCTTTAGGAAAGTCCACATACTCAACCATCATATAGCCTTCTATGATTGCTAACACTCACCGCATACACATGAGCAAAACATTTCAACCGGACACATAGAAACATAGGGGCTTATAGTTTCGCATACCATAAGATTTTCTACTTATACTTTTCCTTATGTGATGTCATTACTTACCATAAGTTTAGCATATGATCTTTTCCATTTATTCCCTTTCTTTTAATTAAAACATGAAAGTAAAGAAAGCAAAACTCAAACTAAACTTTATTATATATCTCACACATGATTACAAGGATAGATCACTAAGCAAACTCTCAAAAAGAAAGGATCGAACTAAACTTTTATTCATCTAAAGCAAAAGATAACTATGGATCGAACTAAGAAAAGTAAAGGCAAAAGATAGTGGAGGTGATACGATACCGGGGCACCTCCCCCAAGCTTGGCGTAAGCCAAGGGGAGTGCCCATACCCGATACTCAATTTTCTTTTGGTGATGAAGAAGGAGGTGGTGGTGATGAAATAACTCCCAATATATTCATGAATGCCTCCTTCAAGCCTTGAATCTCGTGAAGGGCTTTATGAAGCAACTCATAAAATCCTATGGGTATGTCTCCTTATAAAATGGTTTATGGAAAAGCTCATCATTTACCTCTTGAGTTAGAACATAAAGCTTATTGGGCAATTAAAGAACTCAACTATGATTTCAAACTTGCCGGTGAAAAGAGGTTATTTGATATTAGGTCACTAGATGAATGGAGAACCCAAGCTTATGAAAATGCCAAGTTATTTAAAAAAAAGTTAAAAGATGGCATGACAAAAGAATCCAAAAGCGTGAGTGCAAGGCTGGAGAATATGTTCTTTTGTACAACTCTCATTTCAGATTCTTTGCAGGAAAACTCCTCTCCAAATGGGAAGGACCCTATGTTATCGAGGAGGTTTATCGATCTGGAGCCATAAAAATAAATAATGCCGAGGGTACTAACCCGAAGGTTGTCAATGGGCAAAGAATGAAACATTATATCTCAGGTACACCCATTAATGTTGAAAGCAATATTATCCAAACTATGACACCGGAAGAACAGATAAAGGAAACCTTCTGGAACACTCCAGAATCATGAAAAAAGAGGAGGTACGTGATACAGTAAGTAAACGAACTCAGGAAGGCACCCCTGGTGGGCACAAGACACCAGGGGCCAGGCGCGCCTAGGTGGGTTGTGCCCACCTCTCATACCTTCTGGAATCCATTTTTCTTCCATTTGCTTGTTTCCCAAGATAAAAAAAAATCTATACCCCCCGAACCTATTGACCACCGTATCACAGAGAAATCTTCTGTTTTCTTTTCTTGATGTTTTCTGTCAGATCTGTTAGGCCAGGCACCATGTCTTTTCCCTCCTCCAACCATGAAAAAGGTGATGCTTGGTTGCTACAGGGAGAACTAAGGAGAGAGGGAGTTGAGGAGGTTGCCATGGAGGAAGATGAAGGGAATTCCCTTGGGGTCCACCCTCCGGCTTCCGAGAGAGGCACACTGGTTGGCATCTCCACTCGTCCTAATCCTCACCAAGCCATGAGATCATCAAACAATCCAGAGAGCTCTGAAGTGCAAGAAGAACTCCCACCAAGGAGGCCCTTACACAGGTTACATCGTAACAATTTTCACAATCTGATACACAATTATGGGTTCGAAAATACTCCCCGTGTGCACATACCGTCCAACTGGGACATATTTCATCCAAGAGAAAGTGATGCGGGAACAAGTTCTTGGGGGCCAGAGAATAAACATATTATGGCTAAAGTGGAGAAAAACACTGAGTTGCTTCATAAAGCCCTTCACGAGAGTCAAGGCTTGAAGGAGGCATTCATGAATATATTGGGACTTATTTCATCACCACCACCTCCTTCTTCATCACCAAAGGAAAATTGAGTATCGGGTATGGGCACTCCCCTTGGCTTGTGCCAAGCTTGGGGGAGGTGCCCCGGTATCGTATCACCTCAACTATCTTTTTCCTTTACTTATCTTAGTTCGATCCAAAGTTATATTTTGCTTTAGATGAATAAGTTTAGTTTGATCCTCTCTTTTCGAGTGTTTGCTTAGTGATCTATCCTTGTAATCGTGTGCAAGATATATAATAAAGTTTAGTTTGAAGTTTTGTTTTGTTTATTTTCATGTTCAATAAAAAGAAAGGAAATGAATGAAAAGGATCATATGCTAATCTTATGGTAAGTAATGACATCACATAAGGAAGAGTATAAGTAGAAAATTTTATTGGAGATTTACAAACATAGCATTGTCAATGATGCAATTCATGAAAGAATTAATAAGGGAAGAGAAGATTCACATGCAAATACACTATCTTGGACATCTTTTGTGATTGTGAGCCCCCATCAAAATATTATATGCCAAAATTGTTGACATTGGACAAGGAAGACAACGTAATGATTTATGTTTGTTCATATTCACATAGAAGTTATATTGTCATAGATCCTTCAACATGTGGTGCTTGTCCCCCATCTTTGCTAGCCAAAAATTCCGCACTAAGTAGAGATACTACTTGTGCATCCAAAAACCCTTAAACCCACATCTTGTTTTGAGAGTCCACCATACCTACCTATGGATTGAGTAAGATCCTTCAAGTAAGTTGTCATCGGTGCAATAAGGCAATAAAAATTGCTTCTAAAAGTGTTGGATCATTTAGTGTAAGAGAAAATTGAGCGTTGTACGAACTTGTGATGGCAAAGAATAAAAGCGACAGACTACAAAATAAAGGTTGTTATCATAAGGGGCAATATAACATGACATTATTTTGCACTAAGAGATTGAGCATACAAACAAAAAGCGCATGGCAGCCTCTGCTTCCCTCTGCGAAGGGCCTATCTTTTACTTTTATGTATTTACTTTTATGCGAGAGTCAAAGTTTTTCTCTCTATTCCTTTTTATTTTCTATTTTGGCAGGCATCATGTGGTGAGGAAAGATCTAGGCACATATATCCAATTGGATATGGGTAGCATGAGTTATTATTGTTGACACCACCCTTGAGGTGAATATGTTGGGTGGCGAGAACTATAAGCCCCTATCTTTCTATGTGTCCGGTTGAAACTTTTTGCTCATGTGTATGAGGTGAGTGTTAGCAATCATAGAAGACTATATGATGGTTGAGTATTTGGACTTGCCAAAAAGGCTCCGATAAGTGACCCTTCCTGAAAAGATAATGAATTGTAGTTGCAAAGTTGACTGAGAACATATGTTTTTGGTTTTCAATAGAGTTTATGCTTTATACTTCGATGTTGTGATGAATTGTTACTTGTTCATGAGAAGTCTATGATAGAACTTATATGAAAAAAGTTCTATGATAAAATTTTATGTTAAAGTTTGTTGCTGTTATAATAATATACATGATGCTTCTATGTCTGTATTTTGTTTTTATCGACACCTCTCTCTCTAAGCATGTGGACATGTTTTTCGATTTCGGTTTTCGCTTGAGGACAAGCGAGGTCTAAGCTTGGGGGAGTTGATACGTCCATTTTGCATCATGTTTTCCTACTATTAATTATATTGTTTTTATGTATAATAATGCTTTTTGGAGTAATTCTAATGCCTTTTCTCTCATAATACGCAAGGTTCACACAAGGAGGGAGAATACAGGCAGCTGGAATTCTGGACCTGAAAAAGCTACGTTAGGCCACCTATTCTGCACAACTCCAAATGAGCTAAAACTTCATGGAGAATTTTTATGCAATATATAAGAATTATTGGAGCAAATAAGTACCAGAGGGGGCCCACCAGGTGGGCACAACCCACCTGGGTGCGCTAGGGAGCCCAGGCGCACCCTGGTGGGTTGTGCCCTCCTCGGCCCACCTCCGGTGCCCCTCTTCTGATATATAAGTCATTTTTACCTAGAAAAAATAAGGGGAGGACTTTCGAGATGAAGCGCCGCCGTCTCGAGGCGGAACTTGGGCAGGAGCACTTTTGCCCTTCGGCGGAGCGATTTCGCTGGGGGAACTTCCCTCCCGGAGGGGGAAATCATTGTCATCATCATCACCAACAACTCTCCCATCTTGGGGAGGGCAATATCCATCAACATCTTCAACAGCACCATCTCCACTCAAACCCTAGTTCATCTCTTGTGTTTAATCTTTGTACCGGAACCTTAGATTGGTACTTGTGGGTGACTAGTAGTGTTGATTACATCTTGTAGTTGATTACTATATGGTTTATTCGGTGGAAGATTATATGTTCAGATCCTAATACCCCTCTGACCTTGAGCATGATTATCATTTGTGAGTAGTTACTTTTGTTCTTGAGGTCACAGGAGAAATCTTGTTGCAAGTAATCATGTGAACTTGATATGTGTTCGATATTTTGATGGTATGTATGTTGTGATTCCCTTAGTGGTGTCATGTGAACGTCTACTACATGACACTTCACCATATTTGGGCCTAAGGGAATGCATTGTGGAGTAGTTATTAGATGATGGGTTGCGAGAGTGACAGAAGCTTAAACCCTAGTTTATGCGCTATTCCGTAAGGGACCGATTTGGATCCAAAAGTTTAATGCTATGGTTAGATTTATTCTTAAAACTTTTCTCATAGTTGCGGATGCTTGCGCGGGGGTTAATCATAAGTAGGAGGCTTGTTCAAGTAAGAACAGCACCTATGCACCGGTCCACCCACATATCAAATTATCAAAGTAGCGAACACAAATCAACCCAACATGATGAAAGTGACTAGATGAAATTCCCGTGTACCCTCAAGAACGCTTTGCTTATCATAAGAGATCATTTTGGCCTGTCCTTTGCCTCAAAAGGATTGGGCTACCTTGCTGCACTTTTGTTTCCGTTACCGTTACTTGCTCGTTACAAATTATCTTGCTATCAAACTACTCATTACTTATAATTTCAGTGCTTGCAGAGAATACCTTGCTGAAAACTACTTGTCATTTCCTTCTGCTCCTCGTTGGGTTCGATACTCTTACTTATTGAAAGGACTACGATTGATCCCCTATACTTGTGGGTCATCAGTCATCCGCCAACATAAATTACAGTCTCATCGCGGTGTTCGACATCCCGATTGCTTTCACGAACCCTGCACATGGCGGTCAAAGGTGGACCATGTTGTCTGCGGCCGATTTGTTTCCGTACAAGTACGAAGATGTTGTGCTCCTTTTTAACCACATCTTCGCGGTGACAAACCAGGGGACTTGTTTCGTATGGGATACACCCTATGGTATACTCCCTCTCTTCCAGTTTATTTGTTTTGTTTTTCCGTTTTATAAGTTTCAAATTCAAATTTAGAGCTCCCCATCACATGTTAAGATTACAATGTGCATTAAATCGTTGCATGCATGTAGTAGTTTTTATTGGTTATTTATACTGGTCATGCATGCATGCATTGCAATTGACGTTTTTTACCACAATTTTTTAGGAAACTGAGTGCAATAATTGAGTAGTTTTGCAAACTACTAGTACTACGCCTGAAACGGTACAAAATCAATACCACCACCACGCCCGCGTCTGACCGCCCTGGCCCACCCAAACCCCTCCCTTGCCGGCGCGCACTTCTCAGTGCCGCCCCAAAGCGTCAGTGCTGCATTAATGCCCAGCCAGAGTGGATGCGACCTCTCACTGACGCCGGCTTTGAAGCAGCACGATAGCCGAGAGAGCACCACTTCCCGGTGCACCCAACTGCTCCGCGTCGAAATGACACCACGGCTGGCCGTTCGTCCGTGCGCCGCCCACATTAACGGCATGCAGTTGCCGATGAACCTACTCTGGCATCACCGGTCTGTCTACCTGCCGCCGCTCATCGCCATTAGCAGGTGGAGCTGGAGAGCACGGAGTCAGAATAGGAAAAGGCGAAGGCAATAGCCGGAGCTTCAGTTCTCGGGGCGCATGGCCGGACATGTGGGACGGATGTCGACGATCATTTAGAATATGTTTAGAGTAGGTTTTCTCCGGTTTGTATGAAATCCGTAATGTATTTCATCCGGTTTATATGAAAAGTTTTTGAAATGTAATGATTTTTGTCCGTTTTCTATGAATTCTGCCTTGTTTGCATGATTATGCAGGGCAAAGTCACCCCCCCGATCAAAATCAGATCGCCGATCATGGATGTGCATGGGGAATTTGTTCTAACTTGGAACCTTGTAGCTAACGACACCCAGTTGGGATGTACTATCTTAGCAGTCGTTACCCATGGTACCATTGAAGGGCAACAAGGTACTACAATCTATCATGATCGGACCCTGATCATGTACCCAGGTAATCTATTCTCTCCGATCTAAGAGTAGTAGAGCCAGGAGCTATCGTATATCTTATTGCCATGTCATCTTATAACATTTCAGTACATGTCTCTTTATACTCCAGGAGCAGGAGTAGTTATTTCCTTTTTTATTGATTGGAATAGTCATCTACGCAATTTTATAATGCCGGTTGTAATAAACTATATAGGACTTAACAATTTCAATTATGTGTAGTACTAGCTAGGTAGCCATAATCCCATCAAACAAAACTACTCCTGCTTTAATTAATGTACATGGCCCAGGTAACACTCTCAAATTGTTTATCGTCACCCGTGCCGCAGCTGGTCTATACATTGCTTCCCTTCCCTCTCATAGAAATAAGCAATATAAAGTATTTATTTTAATCCGTATCCCCTGCTTATGTCACCTTATTATACTACATGGACCATAAGCATGCACGTCACCATGTATCCAGGTTTGAGATGCCAGGTGTACCAGATGGACAGCGGCGTCTTCGACCACATGATGCTACCTGGGTGCGGATGAACACACTTGGAGAGTACTCAGTTTTCATTGGGGACAGCTACCCCATAGTGAAAATGATGCCACCTTCCATGCACGACACCGACGGCCTGCCGTTCATGAAGAACGGGTGCGTTTTCATTACGAACCGACGGATTCATATCTTGAACGCCCCTATCCCTGATCTATGTCGCTTCAGTTTGGATGAGTCTCTATTGTGGGGAGCCATACTAAGAAGCTGCGATGATATGGACTCCTGTTGCCCACCGTTATGGATCGTGCCATCTATGAAGAACACGTGGGACTGGAACTACGAGACGGACATGTACCCAGGGATGTTCGAACCTGAGTAATGTAGCACAGTAAGTGAAGTAGCCAGGCACAAATAGTATGAACCTATGTCGCATATAGGCATTTTTCTTACTACCACTAAATGTTGTACGTGCAATGCACGATGATATTATGATGTACGTGTCTAAGTACTCTACTATATTAATTGCAAGCACATATTAGGTTGGATATTTCTTTACGTGTATGGTTAGAGACCTTCTAACTAGACGCGCCTGTCTCTCCGGGTCGCACTTTGTATCGTTATATACTAGTACTATGTCTGGTCTCCGACCTAGAAGTGGAAGAAGTGGAGATGCCCTACCACCTTGTTCATGTCCCACTCCTTTCGCTGACGTGTGGGACATCCAGCATGTGCCGTGTTTCGCACTCCTCTGTCGTAAGAGTTGAAACACTTGCTTTCGTCAAAAATAAAAAATAAATATAAATCAGCAGTGATACTATACCATGCGGTTTCCTTGCTCCTCCTTGAGAAAGAATACTTTCGTCTACCGACATGTGGGACGTCGACCATCCTGGTCCACTTGCCATGCACCAAAATTAGAGTCCATCACGCAGAACTCCAGGGGAGAGTCACCCCGGTAGTCATGCTGCAGTAATAATGACTAATCAGCCGTCAAATCACATCCCAACCTTTCCCACTGTAACTTGCTCGGACGAAGGAACCATCATGACTTCGTTGAATTCCGCTTCTTGAAGAAAACTAATGTACCAGCAATACTGCTAGCTACAGTATTGTACACCAGTAGAGTATGAATTGGAGCAAGTTTATTATCGCACATGTTGTAGTTGCAAGTTGACGCCCTTGAGGAATTGGAGCGATGTTTCCTGGGGGGTCTCTCCAGCGCGGCGTGGCCATAGTTGCAAGTTGATGCCCTTGAGATGCTGACGTTGAGCGGCACTCGGGTGGCTGTGGGTGCGCCGCTATGACCCGGTTGGGTCAATTTTGTTTACAGGGTGGACATTGCCGAGTGGATTTAGGGTCGGGGTCCGGCTCTAAAACTTCAGTGAACACATGTTAAGAAATGCTCAAAGGCCTAAAGTTATGCCGCTTATCGACATTGTACGTTAATAACAGATACCAACTTAAATTCCTATATATTGGTAATTTACTCTAAAAATTATAGTAGTAACTAGTACTGGTAGATGCTCACAATTAATTAAACAAACAACGGACGGCACAGACACACACACTAACTACTAGTACTACTACTTCTCACATGCTGGCCAGACGTAATCGTTCTCTTTGTCGTTCTTGTCGGCGGCAACCCACCGTGGCTGACTATCTGCCCATCTCTCCTCAACGCCACGGTAGCTACCGCCGCAATCCTGGCAGGTGGAGGCCTCGGGGCATGCTGGCCAGACACCGTCGTTCTCCTTCCCAGCCTTGTCGGCGACACCCCACCGTGCTTGGATCACCGCCAAGCTCTCCTCAGCAGCGTGTGCGTCCTCTTCTTTCTTGCGGCGGTGGGACTATCTTTTCTTGAGTGCTTTCTGCCTTTTCGGCTCCCTCTATGCGGATTTGGCTGCCTCTTGCTCTACCGCCCATTCGGCCTTGGCAGCTTCAAAGTCCGCCCACGTAGGTGTGAGGTCGCGAGCGGCGATGAACTCGGCACGGCGGGATGCCATCGCTTCCTTACTATTTTGTGTGCGGTCGTGGGCGGCGTGGAACTCGGCGCGGTGGGATGCCATCGCTTCCTTACCGGTTAGTATGCGGCGTGGTGGCATGAACGACGCTTGGAGAGAGCTCTCAGGTGGAGTGGCCGGACAACCATATAGTGCATTGGTTTGTCAAGAACTCAAGGACAGACAACGAAGGAAATTTTGATTCCACTTCAATCCTAGTCATTTCTTACTGTTATCGCACACAGTTAATTTCCGTAGCCTCTGGAAACTGTGTGCGCTCACCCTATTATGGGTTGATTTCTGATTGGCCGCCACCCCAGCCATGTGGATCGCGCGCGTGCATCATGATCGAACGGTATTCCACGTCCCTATCATCACACCCGTGTAGTTGTAGCTGGGATTTGATGTTTTTGCGCTACTACCTCCGTCATGGTTTATTGGCCCCTTCACAATTTTTGCTAAATTTTGACTTTAGATTTATCTTACAAAATGTTGATGCATATAACTACAAATAATATCACTAGAAACTATGTTCAAATTTGAATCCAACGATATAATTTTTGGTGACATGCATTATTAGATTCTTAGTTCAATCTATGGTTAAAGTTTGACACAAAATACTAAGGGGACCAATAAATCAGGATGGTGGTAGTAAATTTCTACAAAATGCACATAATGGCCTAAATATGGTAAATGAACCCAGAAAAGTGCTAAATTTGAACACGGTGCTTTGTAGGGTGTATGTTGATCGTAGAAAAAAAGTCAACCGCACATTAATTGAGTACTTTTGAAATTACAAAAACAATATACCACCACCCTAGCGTCTGACCGCCTTGTCCCACCGAAACCCATTCCCTCGCTCGCATGCACTTCCTACCTGAAACGGTCAGCGCCGCTCCAGAACGTCAATGCCGCATTCACGCTCGACACGGCCTCTCATTGGCGCCAGCATTGCAGCAGTGTGACGGCTGATACGTCTCCATCATATCTACTTTTCCAAACTCTTTTGCCCTTGTTTTGGACTCTAATTTGCATGATTTGAATGGAACTAACCTGGACTGACGTTGTTTTCATGAGAATTGCCAAGGTGTTATTTTTGTGCAGAAATCAAAGTTCTCGGATTGACCTGAAAATTTACGGAGAATTTTTATGGAATAAAAAATGTTGGCAGAAAAAGATACCACAGGGGGGCCACCCAGGAGCCACAAGCCCTGGGGGAGCGCCTCCCAGGCTTGTGGGCCCCCTGGAGCTTCGGCAACCCTAAGTCCAACTCTATATATACCTATTCATGGAGAAAAAACTCAGAGAGAAGGATTCATTGCGTTTTACGATACGGAGCCTCCGCTACCTCCTGTTCTTCATCGGGAGGGCTGATCTGGAGTCCGTTCGGGGCTCCGAAGGGTGGAATCCGTCGCCATCGTCATAATCAACCTTCCTCCATCGCCAATTTCATGATGCTCACCTCCGGGAGTGAGTAATTCCTTCGTAGGCTTGCTGGACGATGATAGGTTGGATGAGATTTATCATGTAATCGAGTTAGTTTTGATAGGGCTTGATCCCTAGTATCCACTATGTTCTGAGATTGATGTTGCTATGACTTTGCCGTGCTTAATGCTTGTCACTAGGGCCCGAGTGCCATGATTTCAGATCTGAACCTATTATGTTTTCATGAATATATGTGTGTTCTTGATCCTATCTTGCAAGTTGTAGACACCTATTACGTGTTATGATCCGCATACCCCAAGGTGACAATAATTGGGATTCTTTCCGGTGATTACCGTAATTTGAGGAGTTCATGTATTCACTAAGTGCTAATGCTTTGTTTCGGTTCTCTATTAAAAGGGGGCCTTAATATCCCTTAGTTTCCTTATGGACCCCGCTGCCATGGGAGGGTAGGACAAAATATGTCATGCAAGTTATTTTCCATAAGCACGTACGACTATATACGGAATACATGCCTACATTACATTGATGAATTGGAGCTAGTTCTGTGTCGCCCTAGGTAATGAGTGCTGCACGATGAATATTATCCAACACAATTATCCATCGCTGATCAAATGCCTACGAGCTTTTCACATATTGATCTTTGCTAAGTTACTTTTGTTGTTGCTGCTGTTACAATCACTACAAAACTGCTACTAATCCTGATATGTCGCAAGTAATTGATGATGTTACCTACGCTATGAGTGTTGCTTATGATGATGCTAGTACTTTGCTTGATAAGACTGCGCAACTGGGTGAATTTCTTGATCAATAACTTGCTAAGGTTAATGATATTGAGAATGCTGAAATTGATGAAATTACTGAAACTGATGAAGTCTTTGAAACTGAACACTTT
This sequence comes from Thinopyrum elongatum, assembly GCA_011799875.1. Taxonomy (NCBI): domain Eukaryota; kingdom Viridiplantae; phylum Streptophyta; class Magnoliopsida; order Poales; family Poaceae; genus Thinopyrum; species Thinopyrum elongatum. The sequence continues at coordinate 492,116,104 of CM022302.1, read as the reverse complement.
GAAACACCTATTAGACCTAGCTCTCCTAGATATGAATTGCCTAAGATACAGGAGGGTTATGTTATGGATGGAAAGGTAGCTAGAGATTTTCTTGCTTGTAAGGATAGAGAAGATCTTAAGAAATTACTAGTCAAGTTGAAAGAAAAATCTTTGAATGCTGGAATGAAATATGATCCTAAGTTTGCTACTTCACCTATCTTTGTTACTGATAAGGATTATGAATTCTCTGTCGATCATGAGTTAATTAGTTTGGTTGGATCTGATCCTTTCCATGGTTATGAATCTGAAACTATTGTGGCACATCTTACTAAACTGAATGATATAGCCACACTATTTGCTCATGAGGAAAAAAATCGCTACTACTATACTCTTAAGTTGTTTCCTTTCTCGTTAAAGGGTGATACTAAGACATGGTTTAATTATCTTGCTCCTGGTTGTGTGCGTAGTCCCCAGGATATGATATATTACTTCTCTGAAAAATATTTTCCTACTCATAAGAAATAAGCTGCTCTACAGGAAATATTTAACTTTGTGCAAATTGAAGAAGAGAGTCTCTCACAAGCTTGGGGGAGGCTTCTCCAATTACTTAATGCTTTGCCTGATCATCCTCTCAAGAAAATGAAATACTTGATATCTTTTATAATGGACTAACCGATGCTTCTAGGGACCACCTAGATAGTTGTGTTGGTTGTGTTTTTAGGGAACGAATTGTTGAACAAGTTGAAGACCTATTGAATAAAATATTGAGGAATGATAATGATTGGACTCTAGCTGAACCACCACCTAAGCCGACTCCGAAGAAGAGAGGTATTCTATTTCTCAGTCCTGAAGATATGCAAGAGGCAAAGAAATCGATGAAAGAAAAAGGTATTAAAGCTGAAGATGTCAAAAATTTACCACCGATTGAAGAAATACATGGTCTTAATGCTCCGACACAGGTAGTAGAGGTAAATTCTCTCTATAGATTTGATGAAGGTGATATTCCGCATACTAAATTTGCTAGTCAATGCTTTGATGAATTTGATAACTTTATTATTAAACAAGAAAATTTCAATGCATATGTTAGTAGACAATTGAAACAAAATGCTTATATGATTGAACACTTGAGTGACTATATGTTTAGAATTGTTAATGATCTCAAGGTTGTTAGTAAACATGCTTCCATGATAAAAACTCAAGTAGAACAAGTTCTAAAGGCACAAAATGATTTGCTTAATGAAATGAACAATAAGATGAATGATCATGCTGTTAGAATTGTGACTAGGGGTGGTAAAATGACTCAGGAACCTTTGTATCCTGAAGGCCATCCTAAAATAATTGAACAAGACTCAAAGAATTAATGTTGATGCACATAGTCCATCTAAAAAGAAAAAGAAAAATGATAGCACTTTGCATGCTTCTAGTGAACCTACTGTAGACACACCTTAGAATCCAAATAATATTTCTATTTTTGATGCTGAAACACAATCTGGTGATGAACATGAACCTAGTAATAATGATAATAATGATGTTCATGTTGATGATCAACCTAGTAATGATAATGGTGTGGAGACAGAACCTGTTGTTGATCTTGATAACCCACAACCTAAGAATAAAAGATATGATAAGAGAGACTTCATTGCTAGAAAACATGATCTTCTTGTGTGTTTGAAAAACTTTGATAAAATCTAAAAGTATTTCTTGCTTCTTTTTTAGTTTTTCTTTCTAATTTTAATTAGTTGTAGTATTAAAAGGAAACCCAAAAAGATTTCTTGTTCTTCATTTGCTTGTTGGGAGCTTTCCCGTGTAAATAGTTTTTCTCATTTTTGTTTTTCCTTGTTTTACTTTATTTAGAGAAAAACAAAAAATGCAAAAATATTTCAGTGTGTTTCTTTGAAATTCTTTTCTTTGGGTCGTAAGGAGAAGACCACGATGAAAATGTTGAGTGGCTCTCATATGCATTATTGTTGATCTAACAAAGAGCCCATATTACCTTGTCTTCTCCTTTGAATAAATGTTTGCAGATTCTAGCTTAGTCCACGACACGTGCACTCTTATTATTATTCACATCGTTCGGTCGTGCAAGTGAAAGGCAATAATGACGGAATTTGATGAAATGATTGAGATGAGGAAAAGCTGGTTTGAACTCGACCTATTTTGTTTTTGTAAATATGCTTAGCTCATCATTCTTGATTCAGCCTAATATGAATGAAACATGTTTGCAATGACAATTAGAGATCATAGTTACTCATGCCATGCTTAAATAGCTATGAGTGGATAATGGTTTATCTTGTGTGCCAACATGCTTTTAAAATACTTATGATGTAGTATGATAGGATGGTATCGTCCTCTGAATGATTCAAGTGGCTTGACTTGGCACATGTTCACGCATGTAGTTGAATCAAAACCAACATATATAGCCTCCATGATATTTATGTTCATGGTGATTTATATCCTACTCATGCTTGCATTCAATGTTGATTAATCTCAATGCATGTTTATGACCGTTGTCGCCCTCTAGTTGGTCGCTTCTCAATCTTTTTGCTAGCCTTCACTTGTACTAAGCGGGAATACTGCTTGTGCATCCACTTCCTTAAACCCAAAGTTGTTCCATATGAGTCCATCATACCCACCTATATGCGGTATTTACCTGCCGTTCCAAGTAAATTTGCATGTGCCAAACTCTAAACCTTCAAATAATAATCTGTTTTTTGTATGCCCGAATCGCTCATGTAGCGACTGGGGGGATGTCAGTATCTTCCATGCTAGGTGGGTTATTCTCACGATGAGTGTTTATTCGCTTGTCATTCACGAGAAAGTGGCTGGTAATCAGGATGCCCAGTCGTATGATAAAAATCAAAATCAAAATATAATAATGGAACAAAACTCCCCCGGATTGTTGTTGGTATGGAGGGCACCCGAGGATTCGGCTCGCCATGGCTTGTGTTTGTTGGTGGAGGGGGAGTAAAAATTTACCTTTCTGTTTCGGAACCGCCTATAATGTGTCTAGCATGGAAGATAGTGAGATCTCTCGGTTGTTATGTTGACAATGAAAGCATGCCTCTCAAGATTATATTCATCTATGTTTTAAAAGCTTCGAGCTCTGGCACCTCTGCAAATCCCTACTTCCCTCTGCGAATGGCCTATCCATTTACTTTTATTGTTGAGTCATCATCTTCTTATTAAAGCACCAGCTGGAGAGCACTATTGTCATTTGTATGCTTTGTTTTTAGTTGATGTTGAGTATGAGTGTGATTGGATCTCTTTTGCCATGAATTACAATGTCTAGTCAGTGCTTGATCTTCAGGGGTGCTCTGCATTTATGTTTTGCAGTCTTAGAAAGGGCTAGCAAGATACCATTACACTAGTAGAAGACGGGCCTTTAGTCCCGGTTCCAGAGGGCCTTTAGTCCCGGTTCTGCAACCGGGACAAAACGATCGGGACTAATGCCCATTACTTTTAGTCCCGATTGGCTTATGAACCGGGACTAAAGGAGCTCCACGTGGCCGATGTGGGGCGCCCAGGCGGGAGGACCTTTTGTCCCGGTTGGTAACACCGACCGGGACTAAAAGGCAGCCACGCGTCAGCAGCTCCTAGGCGCTGGGGTTTTTGTTTTTTTAAAGGGGGGGGGGGGTTTGGGGTTTTGGAGGGTTTAGGGGTTTCATATTGTGTTAGCTAGCTACTACATATAGAGAGAAGTGACCTCTCTTTCTCCGTGCTTGGTCGATGCTACCTACTACATATAGAGAGAACTCGAGCTAGCTAGTAAACAAATGAAAGAACCGTTAATTACACAAGATCGTCATGAACATATATAGAGAGAAGTGACCTCTCTTTCTCCGTGCTTGGTTGAACAACAAGTTTTGGTATATCTATCCGATGATACTAGATATATACAATATAACATCTCTTACAATCCCTAACATCATCTACCGTAAATCCATTTGAATTTCCGTATGGTATTCTCCGTGTTTAGGAATGACGTGATCAAGAAAGAATCCCGCCAACTCCTCTTGAATTGCTCGACGCGATCATGTGGTAGGAGTTCATCCTGCATCTGCTAGATCTAATTTAAAGAAGGGGGTCAATACATATATATGAATGAAACTCAACACAATTGATGGTAATAAAAAAGAATTGTGAATATTGTTTACGTACTTCTAATTGTTTTGAAGATATGCCCCGCTCAATCGAGTTGTGAATGAACTCGCAAATGTAGTATCCACATAAATCAGTCCCGGGTGCCTGCCACAAGCACTTTACGAGAATAGAGTTCAATCAAACTGATAATCAAGCATGATAATGGTATTGATGAAACTAGAATCAATGAGAGATGCACGGAACTAGCTAGTACTACTTACTTTGGGGTGTGTAAATTGCAGCTCCTTCTTCACACCTGGGACCATTCCGGTGAACTTTTTCCAAACCCTGCCCGGCAAAGAAAATGATTACTTGATATCAGGAAATGAACGAAAGTTGCCGATATGGTGCGATAATGATTGAACTTACCTCTGGAGCATTTCACTCATGTCCGCCCACTCCTTTTGCTCTTTATGTCTCGAGTCCTAGACAGTTACAAATGCCCCGTCAAGCTTAATGGATAGCAGAATAAAGTGGAACCTGCGCATGCATAACTCATCAATTACACTTAACCTCGAGTAAGCGAAACCGAATATGCACAAGACAGTAACACTCACTGGAAGTTGTAAGGAAAGAGTATTTCCCTTTTGTTTTGATGTCGAAGGAACGCTTGTAGCAAGTTATCCTTAGTAACTTCGGCTCTGTTTTGTACCGCCCATTCATTTACGGTATTTGGGCTAATGAAACCAATGTCATAGATTTGTCCTCTTTTGCATTCGACGATCTTCAATCTGCACTATATAGTGAGGATAATTATACATACATGCAATGAACGAGCTGAGCTAGAGACTTAATTACAGAAATAATACTTACAGACAGTAGCAAGTCATGAGTTGTTTGTCGAGGGCCTGTTGATTGAATAACTAAAATAATTCCACAAATTCAACAGGCATCAGGTAGACTCCAATGAAGTCGTGCTCATCTTTAATTCCTAGCATCATACTTTCGGTCCCAGACTTCCTGCAGGTTTCCAAGTACCAGTCATGCAATCTTCGCATCATCGTTGGTAGATGCGGGAGCTGATCAGGTTTGGCGAGAGGCTTCCCGTGCTCGTATCAATAGACCTCTACTACCTCAGCCATTTCAAACTGTACATGATCACCCACGTAATCACCAAGAGTGGTACCGGGCGCTAGCCCCGGATGATTAGCGATATCGCTAGACACCTTGAGCGGGCGGCACGATTGCTTCTCCTGTTCGCCGAGCTGGGGAATTTTTTCCCACTTAGTCTTGCAGCACTGGTAGTACTTCTCGACCACCGCGCTTTGATGACCCACAAGTATAAGGGATCAATCGTAGTCCTTTCAATAAGTAAGAGTGTCGAACCCAACGAGGAGCAAAAGGAAATGACAAGTGGTTTTCAGCAAGGTAATGTCTGCAAGCACTGAAGTTATAAGTAGCAAGTAGTTTGATAGCAAGATAATTTGTAACAAGCAAGTAACAATAATAGCAACAAAAGTGCAGCAAGGTAGCCCAATCCTTTTGAGGCAAAGGACAGGCCAAAACGGTCTCTTATGATAAGCAAAGTGTTCTTGAGGGTACACGGGAATTTCATCTAGTCACTTTCATCATGTTGGTTTGATTTGTGTTCACCACTTTGATAATTTGATATGTGGGTGGATCGTTGCTTAGGTGCTGTTATTACTTGAACAAACCTCCTACTAATGATTACCCCCTCACAAGCATCCGCAACTACGAGAAAAGTATTAAGAATAAATTCTAACCATAGCATTAAACTTTTGGATCCAATAGGTCCCTTACGGAATAGCGCCTAAACTAGGGTTTAAGCTTCTGTCACTCTCACAACCCATCATCTAATAACTACTCCACAATGCATTCCCTTAGGCCCAAATATGGTGAAGTGTCATGTAGTCAGCGTTCACATGACACCACTAAGGGAATCATAACATACATATCATCAAAATATCGAAGACGTATCAAGTTCACATGATTACTTGCAACATGATTTCTCCCGTGACCTCAAGAACAAAAGTAACTACTCACAAATAAGAATCATGCTCAAGATCAAAGGGGTATTAAATAGCATATTGGATCTGAACATATAATCTTCCACCAAATAAACCATATAGTAATCAACACTACTAGTCACCCACAAGTACCAATCTATAGTTCCGGTACAAAGATTGAACACAAGAGATGAACTAGGGTTTGAGAGGAGATGGTGCTGTTGAAGATGTTGATGGATATTGCCCTCCCCAAGATGGGAGAGTTGTTGGTGATGATGATGACGATGATTTCCCCGTCCGGGAAGGAAGTTCCCCTGGCGGAATCGCTCCACCGGAGGGCAAAAGTGCTCCTGCCGAAGTTCCGCCTCGAGACGGCGGTGCTCCATCCCGAAAGTCCTGTCCTTATTTTTCTAGGTCAAAATGACTTATATTCCAGAAGATGGGCACCGGAGGTGGGCTGGGCTGAGCACAACCCACCAGGGCGCGCCTGGGGGGCCTGGCGCGCCCTGGTGTTTTGTGCTCACCAGGTGGCCCCCCTCCGGTAGTTATTTTCTCCAGTATTTCTTATTTATTCCAAAAAAATTCCTCGTAAAGTTTCAGCTCATTTGGAGTTGTGCAGAATAGGTAGCCTGACGTAGCTTTTTCAGATCCAAATTTCCAGCTGCCGGAATTCTCCCTCTTTGTGTGAACCTTGGATATTATGAGAGAAAAGGCATTAGAATTACTCCAAAAAGCATTATTATGCATAAAAACATAGTAAATAACAGTAGGAAAACATGATGCAAAAGGGACGTATCAAGCTTCATCATATGTCTTTCCAATACAGCGATCATAGTTTGATTGCGGCGGAGGCGGTGGTGGTCGCTTAAGGGCATCTAGAGTGCGCTTCACTTTCACCGGATCTATTGTTTCCTTCGGAGGTGGAGGTTTCCGTTCAAAATGGGCCCTCACTTCAGCATCCACGATGTCCTTGGTTTCCTCCTCAGTCCTCTCATATGGTAACTTTGGAGGAACCTTGAGGCTTGGACCAGCTTTGAATTTCTTCTCGCCTATTGTACTGCTAGCCGCCGAAGCGGCGGCGGCTCTCTTCCATCGTTGCTGAGGCAGCGGAGTCCGCTGACAAGCCAAAGGAGGCGGAGTCCGCTAACGCGCCAGAGGAGGCGGAGTCCTCTGACGCGCCGGAGGAGGAGGCAGAGTCCGCTGACGCGCTGGAGACGGCGGCTGAGGCGGCGAAGATAGCTCACGCGCCGGAGACGAATCAGGCAGCTGAGACGGCTGAGCTGGACTGTATGGAGTCAGCTGAGGGGCCTCCTCCGACTGAGCCTGCTGACGCGGCGTCCAGTTTGGAAGCTTGATGTTCTCCTTTCTCCATAGGCAGGTACTCCTTAAGGCATTTTCTAGAAGAATCTCCCCTTCACCTGTAGGGTACTGAAGCTCTAGCCCCTCGAATCCCTCCATTATTTCATCCACCCTGACAATAGCAAAGCCATGTGGAATCGGACGGTAATGGAAAGTTCCCTCAGCTTGAAGAGGTAAGACAGAGCCGACCGCCACCTTCAAGGTCAGGTTATGGCATTTCGCCATTAGCACACAATGTTCATTCTCCGTGATACTATCCACGGGGTAGCAAGGAGCTGTGAAATCAGGCTGAACGAGCTCCGTGGAAGCCACGCTGCTTCTCTGCTGAGATGGTGGGGTAGCTTCGGGGGCAGTGTCAAAGGAAGGATCTTCATGTCACTGAGATGGTTGGCCGGTAGCTCGCTAGCTCTCAAGTTCCTCTAGTTTCGCTAATCATGCACTGATCTTCTAAATTTTGCTTGCTTCCTCTCTCTTCTTTCTCTCTCAGCTTCTATAACCGCCGCTATCGGGAAACCCATGCACCCACGGAACGGAGCCTGATGTGCCTCGTGTTCGTCCAGTGTGTTCAGGATTCCCGAGGGCCTCTGTCAGCTCGTCCTTCTCTTTGTCGGGAATGAACGCCCCTTCTTGCACTGCCTTGATTGCTTTCTCGAGCTTCTTGATGGGTATTGCAAGTTGATCATTCATCCAAACACACTTCCCTAATTCTGGGTCCAAAGTTCCCCCAACCCCGAAGAACCAAGTCCTTGCCCAATCTGGCCAGTGCAATGTCACTGGTTGGACCCCTTTAGCAAGCAGGTCTTGCTCAGCTTTGTCCCACGTAGGCCGGGCTTTGCTGTAGCCACCTGACCCCGTAGTATGGTGATACTTCTTCTTTGCAGCATTTTGCTTGTTTGTCAGTGACCTTTGCTTACCCTTCTCCGATTTCTTGTAGGCCACAAATGCGAGCCAGTGATCTCTTATCTTCTCATATTGACCAATGAATTCTGGAGTCTCGTCTTTGTCGACAAACTTTTTGTTCAAATCTTTCTTCCAGTTCTTGAATAGTTCTGCCATCTTCTTAAGAGCAAACACCTTGACCTTTCACTGTATAACTGGGTTATTCGGATCCTCCTCTGGCGGTAGGCTGAAATTTGTCATCGACGAGGTCCAAAGATCATCTTTCAGTCTATCTTGGACATAAGAAACTTCAGGGTCCTTCTTCTTATTCCATTCTTGGATGCTGATCGGGATGCTATCCCTAACAATAACTCTACACTGATGTATAAATTTGGTCTTGGTCCGCTTGGGAGCAATCGGTTGGCCATCTCGAGCGATTTTCTTCAATCGTGAACCTTTCATCCCGGCCCAACTTTTTCTTCGGGCCTCATCTCCTTACCGAAGTTTGGCTTGATCCGGAGGGCTAAAAGAAGAAAGAAGCATCAATATATGTACATACAAAACAATTAATGCATCTAGTCAGCAGAGGCTTAATTAATATATATATATATACCTCATCGGACTTTTTGCAACAGTTAAGGCTCCCTTCTCCATTGGATCATCGGAGCCGTCATGATCTCCTTCCTCCTCCATTGGATCACCGGAGCCGTCATGATCTCCTTCCTCCTCCATTGTTGGATCACCGGAGCCATCATGATCTCCTTCCTCACCATCGGCATCGTTGAGAAACGACAAGGTGATATCACCTCCATCGTGGATTATATCCCCCAACAACTCTTCTTTTTCTAAGTCTCTGTCCATAGTTTCTGCAAACATTACAACATGGCAATATACAACCATGAGAGATGGATTAGTGGCAAACATAGACCTAATCACAACAAGGAATCATATGCATATGAGCAATGGATTAGTGGCAAACATCATGCAAAGTTCACAAGTTTTATAACAGTCAGTTTCAGAAGATCGTCGAGGACTCCTCCCCCCTCATGTCTGATGAGTCATCCTTTCTTTCGAGAGAGGATACTTTGCAGACTGCCTCTCTCATGGTCGTCGAGGATACTTGCGGACCCCCCCCCTCATGTCAAAGTTATCGAGGATATGTTGAATTCTTGAGAGAGTTAGGGGTGTTCTAACGCGGCACTACATGATATAGGTGAAGGGGGATAACATCCGGGAATGTTTTCCCGAAGTCTGTATTTTTGGACAAATGAACCGGAGGGGGACGGTTCCAGGTTCGCTATGCTAGCTGCTTGTGACAGACGAACAGAGGGCATATTCGGATTCGTCATATTTTTTTGATTGATTTTCATATATAAATTATTTTCATCGGAGTTACGGTTAATATTCTATGAATTTCTAAAGTTTTACCAATATCCTGAAAATTCTTAACGATTGCAACTTTAGAGCAAGATATAGACATGCTACAGCAAGATTACATGGCAACCAGAGGCATGGCATCAAAGAACACATTACATAGAGCAAATCACATGAAGTAACCACATGCATATGAGCTATAGATTAGTGGCTATCATCAAGCAAACATTGAATCGATTAACAGTTTCAGACTTGGTGAAATATGGGCATAGCAGACAACAGCTTAACGATTGCAACTTTAGAGCAAGATATAGACATGCTACAACAAGATTACATGGCAACCATAGGCATGGCATCAAAGTACACATTACAGAGCAAATCACACAAAGGAACCACATGCATATGAGCTATAGATTAGTGGCTATCATCAAGCAAACATTGAATTGATTAACAGTTTCAAAATTAGTGTAATATGGGCAGAGCAGATTCATACATGATTCACTTTTGCAACGAAGGTTATGACATGTAGATGAATCCTAACATGAATTCAATTCACACCATCATGTAGAGCAAAGAGAGTACATCAACTTTCATATACAAATCATCTCCATTGGGTACATGGTTACAGAGATACAAGCATCACAAAATTGCAAAAAAAAGGAAAAAAAAGAGCGGCCGGAGCCCGGGCGGCGGTGGCATCAGGGCGGGCGGCCGGAGCACGGGCAGCATCGGCATCGCGGCGGGCGGCGGCGTCGGGGCGCGGGGGGGGGGGGGGGGGGGGGGGGGGGATTTTGTAATGAAAGTTGATGTACTCTCTTTGCTCTACATGATGTGTGTAATTGAATTCATGTTAGGATTCATCTACATGTCATAACCTTCGTTGCAAAAGTGAATCATGTATGAATCTGCTCTGCCCATATTACACTAATTTTGAAACTGTTAATCAATTCAATGTTTGCTTGATGATAGCCACTAATCTATAGCTCATATGCATGTGGTTCCTTTGTGTGATTTGCTCTGTAATGTGTACTTTGATGCCATGCCTATGGTTCCCATGTAATCTTGTTGTAGCATGTCTATATCTTGCTCTAAAGTTGCAATCGTTAAGCTGTTGTCTGCTATGCCATATTTCACCAAGTCTGAAACTGTTAATCGATTCAATGTTTGCTTGATGATAGCCACTAATCTATAGCTCATATGCATGTGGTTACTTCATGTGATTTGCTCTATGTAATGTGTTCTTTGATGCCATGCCTCTGGTTGCCATGTAATCTTGCTGTAGCGGTCTATATCTTGCTCTAAAGTTGCAATCGTTAAGAATTTTCAGGATATTGGTAAAACTTTAGAAATTCATAGAATATTAACCGTAACTCCGATGAAAATAATTTATATATGAAAATCAATCAAAAAAATATGACGAATCCGAATATGCCCTCTGTTCGTCTGTCACAAGCAGCTAGCATAGCGAACCTGGAACCGTCCCCCTCCGGTTCATTTGTCCAAAAATACAGACTTCGGGAAAACATTCCCGGATGTTATCCCCCTTCACCTATATCATGTAGTGCCGCGTTAGAACACCCCTAACTCTCTCAAGAATTCAACATATCCTCGATAACTTTGACATGAGGGGGGGGGTCCGCAAGTATCCTCGACGACCATGAGAGAGGCAGTCTGCAAAGTATCCTCTCTCGAAAGAAAGGATGACTCATCAGACATGAGGGGGGAGGAGTCCTCGACGATCTTCTGAAACTGACTGTTATAAAACTTGTGAACTTTGCATGATGTTTGCCACTAATCCATTGCTCATATGCATATGATTCCTTGTTGTGATTAGGTCTATGTTTGCCACTAATCCATCTCTCATGGTTGTATATTGCCATGTTGTAATGTTTGCAGAAACTATGGACAGAGACTTAGAAAAAGAAGAGTTGTTGGGGGATATAATCCACGATGGAGGTGATATCACCTTGTCGTTTCTCAACGATGCCGATGGTGAGGAAGGAGATCATGATGGCTCCGGTGATCCAACAATGGAGGAGGAAGGAGATCATGACGGCTCCGGTGATCCAATGGAGGAGGAAGGAGATCATGACGGCTCCGATGATCCAATGGAGAAGGGAGCCTTAACTGTTGCAAAAAGTCCGATGAGGTATATATATATATATTAATTAAGCCTCTGCTGACTAGATGCATTAATTGTTTTGTATGTACATATATTGATGCTTCTTTCTTCTTTTAGCCCTCCGGATCAAGCCAAACTTCGGTAAGGAGATGAGGCCCGAAGAAAAAGTTGGGCCGGGATGAAAGGTTCACGATTGAAGAAAATCGCTCGAGATGGCCAACCGATTGCTCCCAAGCGGACCAAGACCAAATTTATACATCAGTGTAGAGTTATTGTTAGGGATAGCATCCCGATCAGCATCCAAGAATGGAATAAGAAGAAGGACCCTGAAGTTTCTTATGTCCAAGATAGACTGAAAGATGATCTTTGGACCTCGTCGATGACAAATTTCAGCCTACCGCCAGAGGAGGATCCGAATAACCCAGTTATACAGTGAAAGGTCAAGGTGTTTGCTCTTAAGACTCCCTCCTCTTTCTCTTCCATCCTTCAGTCTCTTCGCCGGAGCTGCCCCGACGCCGTCCCCGCTCCCACTGTGAGCCCGCCGTGTCGTCCCCCTCCTCTCCTCCTCCCCCCCCCCCGCGCCCCGACGCCGCCGCCCCCGATGCCATGCTCCCTCTCCCCCCCCCCCGTATCCCCACCGTCCCCCCCTCCCCTCCGGCGCTTTTTCTTCTTTTTTTCTTTTTTTGCAATTTTGTGATGCTTGTATCTCTGTAACCATGTACCCAATGGAATGATTTGTATTTGAAAGTTGATGTACTCTCTTTGCTCTACAGATGGTGTGAATTGAATTCATGTTAGGATTCATCTACATGTCATAACCTTCGTTGCAAAAGTGAATCATGTATGAATCTGCTCTGCCCATATTACACTAATTTTGAAACTGTTAATCAATTCAATGTTTGCTTGATGATAGCCACTAATCTATAGCTCATATGCATGTGGTTCCTTTGTGTGATTTGCTCTGTAATGTGTACTTTGATGCCATGCCTATGGTTGCCATGTAATCTTGTTGTAGCATGTCTATATCTTGCTCTAAAGTTGCAATCGTTAAGCTGTTGTCTGCTATGCCCATATTTCACCAAGTCTGAAACTGTTAATCGATTCAATGTTTGCTTGATGATAGCCACTAATCTATAGCTCATA